>LPNX010272275.1:93291-226700 GCA_001517045.1 Pseudotsuga menziesii | reverse complement strand
AAGTATTGGGAGGGGGTTTCAACAAAAAGAGTTTGGGTCAATATCTTTGGAAATTAAGGGTATTCTTTAATATCCCACGATCGCACGTGCTATGTGAGAGGTCCACTAAGTGAAGTCCACGTGGTTGGGGGTGAGGTTTTCTTTTGCTACCTGCTGGATTGCACTCTTTCTTATTACATTTGAATTCTGTTACATAATTTCTTACTTTTTTCATGTTTTTTTATGAATTATGTATTTTAATGCTTGCAGAGTTTCCTTCACCATTATTGTTTGATAAAGTTGCAACTGAACTCCACAGAAGGACTATAAGTAGTTTGCATCTTTGCGACGATTGATTGTTAACTGACTTGAAAGTTTACTTCTATATTTCATATCCTAGATGTTATTTAGGTTTTGGAGATGCTGGAAGTGATCCCTTGGGATATAGTGCGTAGTGATAGTCCCATTGATTGTTTTAGGCCATCCAATGATATTTCATTGTTTCTTTTGAAAACAGATAGGTGAATGTGTTTTTTCTCACTTGGATGTCATTATAATGTACTCCAGGGGCTCCGAATTTTTAATTTAGACATCATTCGTGAACATGGAGCAAGAGAGGAGGGACTCCGACTTTCCCTGTCAATGATAGCGGAAATGAAAGCGAGTACAAGAAAGGATTAAGGCCAGTCCTATGGCTCACATCTCAGTTTCCTCTCTAGACTGATGAGCTATTGCCACTGCTCGACATTTTGTCAAACAAGGTTAAGGCTATTCGTCGCTTAAGAGAATTGCTTACTACAAAGCTTCCACCTGGTACTTTTCCTGTTAAGGTATTCATCTAGCCACACTTTACCTTTTGTTAGAACAGTAGTTGAGATGTTGGATTCTGGAACATATTCCATTTTGTACATTAGCGGGGTCTAGATTTGCCTTGGATGCTCGTTTAACCAATATCCTCTTTATAAGCATTTGGCCAAATGGTTATAAAGAATGGATTGTACTTCTACCAAGCATAGAAAGACTATTAAGAAATGGTTTAGCTTTCTATATGGTATGCCCTATCCTTAATCTTAAAAAGCCAAAAAAAACAAGACTTGCTCTTATTTCTAGAGTTGGGATTCCTTTAAAGAAGCTTTACATACCCATTAAGAATAAGTTAGAAAAGGTCTTACTGCTCGGTGCTCACCAAGCCATTGATTTATTGTAGATAGTTGGTTTTTATAGTTGTAGGACAATTTCAAGATGCTTTGTATTTGCCATATTCAGGCTCTTTTAATGAGCATGTGGGGATAGTATGGGAAAGGGTATAATAGAGTACTGATAGTGAAGGATTTTCACATTGTAACCATTCAACTCTTATGTTATAGGAAAATTACTATCTTTATGAATAAAAGCTTATTCGCATAATTATGGTATATCTGTAGAATTATGGTATATCACTACATCTGTGAATACTTCCATTGGAAGAATTATGGTCTATTATGGATTAGTATGAAATAAAATTTAGTAATTTTTTTTTATAGTCATAAAAGCAATTTCAAGATGCCATTTTGTATGTTATGTTCAGCTGTTTAGATGTTTTAATAGGAATGTGGGGTTTAGCATGAGAAAGGGATACTATAAGCATTTGAGAATGCATTAGAAGGAGATACTATAAAGTATAGCGATTCCAGGATACCATTTATATGTTGTGTCTGGCTGTTTAATGAGCATGTATGGATCAGTGTTGAACGATACCTCCTCACTTGTTACTTGTTTTCTTTAGCTTCCAGTTCCAGAGGACGAGTTGCCAGCCTGCCAAGTATTGTCCTTTGTGGGAGTTTCTTGTGCAATCCCATTATCTACAGGAGGACTTGGACAGTTCCTAGAAACTCTAATGTTTGTCCATTGGACCATTTGTCATCAAGAGGCCTTCTGTGTGCTGTTTTGAATATTTATTCAAAGTTTAGAGGTGGTGTTATTGGTTAGGGTTGATTCCATTGCCATTATAGTCATGTTGCAATGTAGACTCCACACTAGTGTTTTGAATCATCCAATATCAACAAATTGTTGGATTTCTTGCATCAAATCATGGTCTGGTGCCCTGTAATCTTTCTTTCCAAAATGTCTTTATAAAGACATGTTGTCCATTTTACTAGCACTGTAATGCATGTTTTTTAGGTCAATGGTCAAATGTTTGATCTTTTCCTTCTTTAATCCAAACACAACATGTTCTATTGATTTGATTTGATCATTTTACTTCAGTGCCCCCAATATTCAGCCATTACGGTTAGGAAAATAGTATAAGGAATATCCATTAAGAGTATTTTAATTTTAACAAATGTTTCTTATTACTGCTTTTTAAGAGGTGTTTTGGGATTTATGAGTTTGCTTTGATGGTAAAGGGATTCTCTTACAGAAATTGAAAAAAAACTTGATACTTTTGCTTGTTGTCTGTTTATTTCATTTCAGTATTTGGTTTTCACGTGAGCTTGTACTGCCTAATCATATTGGAGAATTGTTTGATTGGCTGGTTCTAAACTCTCTGTCCCATGCATTTTACTCATGGCCAAACTACAAATCTTGCTCAATACTCTCTTAAATGCATTATGCTTGTGACTTATTTGCATCTCTGTTTTCTGAAGCCACTGACTGATGTATTTTAACTATGGCCCAATTGCACATCTTGAGCTGAAACTATTTCTTGTCCATTTTGCGAAAATCCCATGCGCATATCCTCCTTAGATGTGGGTTTTTCCTAGATTTCTTATTCATAACTTGTTTTGCAATCGTTTTCCATACATTCAATTTATATCTCACTGCAAATTTGGTGCTGGAAACATTTTAAATGCAATTATATTTCTCTATGACTATTTGTAATGCAACTTATCCATGATCTGTATGCATATTCTGCTATGAAATTACTCCCAATGCATTTTGGTTACATTTCATATGGCTATCTTGCATTGGAACTATTTTTCCTATGTTCCATGTGCTATCTTTCTGGAACTGATCTTATGGAGTTTGTCTGTGACTCTGTCTAAGTGAAGAAAACATATGTACCTGGATAAGAATTTTAGCTTGGCTCTTGTGAATAGCTGTTTTTAATCTTCTTATTGTGGTTTCTGTTGCAAATTATCAAAAACCATGGCTTTTCTGTCCAGTAATGTTTATTGGTCAAGATGATAAATGAACAATATGAACCCGGTAGCAGACATTGTTAGGTTTCCAAACTGACGATGATGATGAGATATAAAAGGCGTGATAACCTTAGCTGAGTTATAGGGAAAGGCCATGTCTTGAAATCTCTATACGATCACGGTTAGTCTAAGTTGCTTCTGTGAGCAAATGTAAAATCCGTGACTACTTTTTTTGGTACTTGCTGTTGGAATTTTTTTCCATAAGCATCAGAAGGCAAGTTGGCTTTTAATAGCAAAATTTCTAAATTGGTTAGTTAGTATCCACAAATCATTAGTGTTATTCTTATATAACATTTGAGAATTCTCACACAATGTAGCTAAACTAAATTGAAGAATAAGTCACTTATGGAAATAGAATATTAGTAGGAAATATTACATTACATCCCACAACAATGGAGCTAAACTAAATTGAGGACTTCTAGTGTTATTACAATTACTATAGTAGCATATTTTAATGTTGACTTTCAGTTCGCAAGTACAAAAGAAAGAGAGAGAACCTCTTAATAAAAACCAAAAAGTCTCTTAGAAGCCTGAGATATTGTTTAAGCAATGAATCTAGCCACAATTCGAAAAAATAGGTCAGAAAGCTGGCTCTGAGGCATTGTTTCTTTCTCTGCAGGGTGATGGAGATCAAACTTCCAGTGTGGAATTGACAACAGGTATGTTGGAACTTATGAACTTGAATTTTTGGAAATTTAAGAAGTTTCTGTTCCTAGAGGAATCTATAGTCCAATTTAGTGTTTGAAATTGGAATTTAGTACGTTAAGATGCACTATAGGTGCCTTTGGTTTCCTGTGACTGAAGGATTTACAGATATTTTATACAATGTTGGACTTATTCAACTTGCCAAGGGGTGAAAAGGGTCAGGCTATCTGTGAAAGACATTGGACCTTTCTCAATAGAAAGATAGAAATAATTACCTATTAAAGGTATAGGGAAACCTAAGCAACCGTTGAGAATTTGAGCCTATCCTCTTAGGCTGGTTCTGAGGTTAGTTTATCCTGGACAGTCCTGCGAACCTGTTGCATTTGAGGGATATTTGTAATTGATCTTGATTTTGTGTAAACATCAAGTTCAAACTACAGCCATCTTTAGTTTGCAGTTTTGTTAGGCCATTACTCCTGTGTCTTTTATGTTGTGCTCTGAATCTTTAGTAGAGCAGAGGCAAAGGGTAAGAAATTCAACTCAATGCCAGTTAAACTGGTATGTGGTAACAGAACAAGACTTTAGTGAATCTGTCTAGTGTCAATAAATTGTTATTGGACACTGTTTGCAGAATAAGCAAAATCAAGAAATATGATCATATTTTGTCTCTGCCATTTCTTACGCTTCACTGATATGTGGTTCGGATGACGATGCTTCATCTAGATAGCAATCATACACTATGCGATTAAATTATGTGCATAGCTTGTTGTGGTGTATATATTAGTTGAATAGCTAATGCCTACCTAGAGGTATTTCTTGTTTTACAAGGGATAAAAGCAAATTCAGATTGGAATGCCAATGAATTAATACTAACTTGAGGGGGCTGGAACTTATAGTGTAGGTCTCTTGATTGGAACTATGTTTTTGACATGCCTGTTTACCTTCGAAGTTGAGATGTTTTAAATTTTTAAATGGATACTATGTTCTTTTTTATTGAGATGTTCTTTTAAATGATTATGAAGTTTGCTTTATGTAGGGTTCAACAATCTTTGTCAGACATCAATGTGTGAATCTTATCAACAATTTCTTTTAAGCCTCGAGTGTTAGGAGAGTCATTGATTGACCTTTCTTCTGAATCTATCTCTCAGGCTCTTTCTTGTGATCTTTTCCATCCCACCTCTTTCTTTTATCTTTCTCAAAATTTTCATGCTTTATACCTTCATCTACTTCTTTGATGTTTACTTTGTTAGAAATGCTTTATACACTCCCATTGGATGCTCTATTCATGTACATTTTTCCGGAATTCTATCCCATTGGTCATATTTGGCCACCAGTAGACTTTAATATATAAAATAAATAAAAATAATTTTTTGTGCTTTGTAGTGAATAAGGCAATTGGATAGAAATTACATGACTAGTCAATTTCTATTCACTTATGATATGATATTGTTGTGTAAGCAATTGATCTTGTAAAGATTATATCTTTAAATTTTGCATCACTAATTCTGTCAAGAGAATAGAATTTGCATTGCGATGAAAGGACATGTGTCAAACTTAACCTTTAGAGTATGGCATGATCCTAATTTGTAGTTCATGCGTCCTGCACAATTATTGGATGTTTCCTCGAGGTATGAAGAGTCATATCAACCTAATTTTAGGTCTTAGTAATAATTTTTTGGGGAAAAAGACAAATTTGGTCAATGTTGTCAAAAGGTTTGAATATTGTAGAATAATATATTCTGATAAATTTGTCTGGATTTAGTCAGGGAAAAGTTTAATGATGAGAAGACAGGTAGAGAGTTATATAAATGCATTTTGTTTCCTTGTTTGGAAAATTCCTTAGGATTGTAGTAATGCTAGCATTCTAATTTAGGAAGGCACAAAGCTTTGCCACCTAGTAGCTAACCTTTCATTGCATTTATGAAGGGGTTTGAACCCCAGAGACTTAATTTGCATGAAAATTGGCCTTGTCTTGCATTTGTAGAAGGTTGTCACAAAAGCATTCGACAAACATGATTTGTTCATGGATAGTTCAGCTTGATGTGGCTGATGTTTAATTGGTATTTTAACCCAAAATTCACATGATGCAAACATAATATGTTTTCATTTTTGTGCACTTATTGCTAATCTGTTTTTTCAAGTTCCATGTCATGTCTCATTAGTTTTTATACAATGGTGTATTCTTGAGGGGGTGTTAAAGAATCCAGTGTAGATATCTGGTCATTTCTGGTGTTTCAGATGATTTATGGGTCAGGAATATGATTTTGTGTTCCATTAGTATACCTTGATATATATGTTAAATTGCATCTATTACTATTCCCATTGATGATTTTCTGTAAAATGACCACCAAGCTATGACAAACCCTAACCCGCTAACCTTGATACAGTCCATGGATGTAACTTTAAAACAGAACACGAGGTATGCAATTGTTTGAGGAAGGCGCTGCTCTCCCCTAGGGAACTTAGGAATGTTGATGATTGCCTTTATTTGAGCTAAGGCATGGTTATCTTTGGTTGTGATTTGTTGCATATAAACTTGGCCACTGATATATGGTCATTTCCAGTGTTCTAGATGATTTATGGGTCATGTATATGATGTTCTGTTCCAATAATATTTATGATATAAATGTTAAAGTGCATCATCTACTATTCCTATTGTTGATTTTGTGTGATGACCACCATGCTATCACAAATCCAAACCCACTAACCATTATATAGTCCATGGATGTAACCTTAAAACAGAACATGAGTTATGTAATTGGTTGAGGAAGGGGCTGTTGTCCCCTAAGGAACTTATGAATGTTGATGATTGCCTATAGCTAAGCTATGGCATGGTTATCTTTGAGGTTGTGATTGTCGTATTTAAACTTAGCCACTGATATCCGGTCATTTCCACTGTTTTAGATGATTTATGAGACACATATACGATGTCCTGTTCCAGTAGTATACCTTGGTATCTATGTTAAAGTGCATATAGTACTATTCCTATTGTTGATTTTGTGTGATGACCACCGTGCTATCACAAACCCAAATTCATCTTCATATAGTCCATGGATGTAACCTAAAACAGAACATGAGGTATGCAATTGCTTGTGGAAGATGTTGTTGTCCTCTAGAGAACTTAAGAATGTCTGTGATTGCTTATATCTGAGCCAGGGCATATGGTTACATGTGAACTTGGTCATTGTTGTTATCCATAGTTGTTGCTCTGTATGTCCTTGACATGATACTATTGTGCCACTTGAAAACATTACATGTAGAAGTTTGGCCACCTCAAGTTTTGTATCCATTCTTGTTTGTAGATAAGATAAGATAGGATAGTTTTATTAATGTCCAACAAATGACCACAAAAGTAGGTCAATGCATTTGTAAGGTACCAAGATGCCGATACAAAGTGGGAGCACTAAAGTAGCTCCTATAAATTGAAATGTAGAAAGAAAAGTAATACCAAAACCTAGATATCAAACGCCACAGATGGAGAGCCAATCTAGGAGAGATATGCATAGATAAAGTAGATCTAGGGCATGTGAAACAAAAAAGCATATGTTTGTCTTGTTACCTCGGAGCCATCTCTCTTGACATTTGAGGCCAATTAGAGGAAGTGAAAAATAAAACCTTGTTCAGAGGAAGAGTTGGAAGAGGAGGTTGACTAAGGAATGTCTCTTCCTGGAGTGATGTGCTCGGTGTGCTCTAGAAGAAATTGGTTGACAACTGGTACGAGGTTGAAATTGTTTATGTCGATGGGGTTGGATAGAAGAGGAGGAAATCCTTTTTTTCATTTAAATATGTCTGAAGTCAAAAGAAGTGTCCCCACCTATTTTCCTCTTGGTACCCCTCAAAGATGGGAGCACTAGAAAAAAGGAAGTGATCTACTACATGGAAACTTTTCTAGTAGATGAATGTGATGCTTCATCAAACTATTGCTTCACTCATTTTCTTTTCTAGGCTGATGTTGGATCTAGGATGCCACTTGCTTGGTATTAGAAACTGGTAGATTTCTGTTGGTTTCATCTGTCTTCCATATATTATGTGGAGAGATATACTCAACCTTTGTTTTCTTTATGAAGCTTCTTGACTTTGCTCTTTCTCCATATAATTCTTGCCTTGCGGTGACAAACTCACAGTAGACTCACATTAGGGCCAGATGCATCAGTCGCACCAACGGACCTCAAAGTGCAACAGTTTGGTGACCATCTTGATCTGCAATGCCCCAAAACAACGGTGGCCTCCTGCTATGGTATCTGCATGTTCAAATTTAAATACCTAAGTACAATGATAAAGCTCTATAACATAGAACACAAACATTAAAGCTCTCTGATCTATGATAATATGAAAAAACTGATGGTCATAGTCAAGACATGAAGGTCACACGTTGAAGTATAACATAATAACTTAGTTTCACACCCATTTCTACCATTGTGTATATCACATTTCCTGTCTATGTGTATGCTATTAATATAAGTAATTGATAAGGAGAGCAATTTGCCAATGACATAAATAGTATGTGAGACCAAAAGAGATAGTAATGCATAGCTTGTGACCTAAAAGTTTATTTTATAATGATCAGAACCTTGGAAATTAATTAATTAATGCTAAATGATTTTCTATATAAAGATCATGTCCACCATATATTTTTGAGATTGTCACTGTAACTAATTTATAGAAAACAAAGCCCAATAGGACTATCCCAAAGCTCACCTCTTATCATGGGTAGTGGGGCATGCTCACTGAGTTTTGATACTGGGTCATCATTATAGTAGGCACTGCAATTTCTGCAATGTTTACTAAATAAGGGAGGCGACTCGACTTGCTAGTGAGAACCAGGTTGTCGAGTGTGTGGGGAGGACGGGTGTGCTCTGTAAGTGAACGCGGAGTGGATACTTTGACCCATGAAACCCTCTTATCTCCTTTGAAACTGGGTTTTACCAGCCATCTCACCATGAAGACCAGACCCTAACAAAAGCCAACTGACAGAGGAGGATAGGATCTTGTTGAAAATGGGGACCAATAGTAGGATTAGGCGCACTAGCTTAGCAATGGGTTGTATGTTTCCAGATGGCCGGAGCAATACAAAGACAAGTAGCCGACGATGAGCTCCACCGCTGTGTCGTACACAGGAGGGGACATCAAGAAGTGTGACGATATGAAATATCCGGGTAAGAACAGTCCCAATGTGGACAGTTGGTTTTCCAGTTTAGCTGAGGAAGGCACGGGATTGGGAGGTGGCTGGCAGCTGGTTTGGAAATGGAAAAAGTCCGATGAACCCAATATGAGCGGTAACTTGAAGAGAGTTTTAGAGCAGGCTTGGGATGTTTTAGAGTAGGCTACTGGACATAATTTGGAGGAAGCTTACAGTTCAATGGTGTCTTTCAGTGCTTTTCAATGTGCTCCTGTTCTCTGGCTTCTCCACTCAAGAGTTAGAAATCATAATGCAGAATGTCTTTTCTAAACCTCTCAATGGGTGTACTCGAAAGTGCAAGTCAATTGATTTGTATCCACCAGTGCATGAATATACAGTTTCTGAAGGAGTTTGTCCCAAGTGTCGATCTCCAACTCATCACAAAATATGGGACCTGGGTGTGTACTCCAAAGTGCAGGTCTACTGATTTGCCTCAACCATAGTTTGAGTAAATAATTTCTAAAGTAATTTATTTCAGGAGCTGATGTTCAACTCATCACAAGATCCATGAAGTTTTAATAAATCTTTACAGTACTGCTTGTAGAGGCAAAATTGTTTCCATCCCTTCTGGTGACTTAGTTGAGTGTTAGAATATTCATCCTCCCTTTTGTGACAGGATTTAAGCACAGTTTTCTTGAAAATCGGTTCTTACTATTGAGAATGGTTTTACTTCTACAAGCCGAGGCCTTCCTATTACATTTGGTAGCTATAAAATATCTAATTACTTATGGGACTTCCACTATTGATCCTCCCTTTTGTGACAATATTTAAGCACCTTTTTCTTCAAAATCTATTCTTACTGTTGAGAAGAATTCGACTGACGCCTTCCTATTACATTTGGTAGCTAGAAGATCTCTCATTACTTTGGTATGGGACTTCTATGGGTCTTCTCTATAAGGATTCTCTCTTGATTTGGTTGGGTATATTTTGCTTCCCATTTTAGTTATTTTTTCAGTATAAAATCAGTTTCCTTAATACTTTTAGCTCAAGTTGATTCATACCCGTTTCTGCCAATGAAAGTTCATATGGATGGATTATTTTATTCTCCAATAGGTGGTTGCAATGTGTTTCTGTACCCTCTCAGTCTACCTCAACTTGTTCTTAGAGGTGCTTGAGCCCCATATCCTGTAAATATATAACATTACTGATGTGATGAATGTTTGGAATAAGGAGCTGATTATTTCCAATCTCAAATCTCTGCCAGAGCAAGGAGACAGATCCTTACCTGGGTGCAGGTGATTCCATATGGAAGCCCAAGAGAACATGTTGAAAGATGTTTGAAATGTGCCTATTTATCAAGGTAGTAGCATTGGCAGTTTCCCAGAATGTGTCAACATCCAAGCTAGCAACAAGAGACCCAAGCCGACTCCTGAGGAGCTTCATTTATCTTGGCTCAATCAACCATCTTATCTCCATTGGCCAACATAATAACAATATATGACAAGTGATCAATCAACAAGACATTTTCCTGATGTGTGCTTGTGGTGTGAGACAAACAACAGACTTTGATCATGATGTTAATGTCTTTCACCCAGTGGGGTAAGGAAGTCAAGGGGGTCCTTCCTCGAGGAGAGTAGGGAAAGGAAATGAAGGACAGTTTGTCTTGAGGGGGTGGGTGAAGGGAAGGGAAAAGGCAAACAAGCAAGAAGGAAGCAATGCAAATAACTAGAGGAGAAGCTCATCTTAAGGGGCTAGGAAGAATAGAGAAATGCTAGATGAACTTGTTATCACTCAAAATGCATTTCTTAAAAAAAAATATTGGCGATCTTGTTGATGGTTCATGGATTCATTATCGGATGGACTTGTCAAAATTCTTCATTTGACATTGAAAGTTTGTGGATACATTAGTAGATATTGGCATTGATGGTTTGTGGAGAGATCTTGATCAAGATCAACTTACCATTTTTGAGTTCATCATTTGGCATTGATTGTTCAGGATTGCTAAAGTCAGTGTTAGCACATTTTTGTGGTTCTTGTATTGCTCAAGGGTTGAGGATTGGACAAGTTCTTGGCAGGTGGTTTTTGTAGCATGTGCATTCAAAGGACATATCATGCCTTTTTTAGTGCACAGATGGACATGCTCTCAACATATGCATTTTTAGTAGGTTCCTCTACTTCTATTTTTGGCAGGTCACCCCATGCATCTGAATGACATTCAATGTTTGGAGTATGCATGGGAGGATGATGATAGTTACATTCTTGAATTGGCTATTTTTAGAAATTTTATAGTTTTAGAAATTTTTCCTTTTCAGCAGCTGGAGACGTTTTTCGGCACCTAAATTGATGGTTTCCTAAATGGGCACTTTAATACTTTCAATATTTACAATCATAAAATTTATAGTTTTAGAAATTTTATCTCTCTTGAAATATGATGGTAGATTTGGATAACCCTTTTTGATATGTGCATATGGTTTTGTGTTTGTGGCAATCTGAGATAGTCAAGGTCTTGGTCAGAATTGGTCAAGCCTAGGTCTAAAAGTTGAATTTATGCAGTTTTGGAGATACTTACAATTTTTGATAAATTTGATGGTGATCAAGGATTGTGTAATATTGGTCTACTTTTAGCCTTGAGGTTTTCAGAATTTGGTTATATTTTGAGTACCCTTTATCTTGAACAACATTGGGGTCAAGTTTCAAGTCATTTTGAGAAATTGGAAGGGGAGATTAGGGTTGTTGCACCTTCTCACAAGCTTTTATGGTGGGTTCCACTTGATCTATGTTTATCTCTAGGAGTGCACTCTACTTAGGGAAGCTATTCTTGGAGCTGACCTTTCAGTGCAGTTGAGTGGAGTTCAATGCTATTGATTCTCAGTTCATGCACATGAATAAGCGATTTTTAGAGTTGCTTGACCTTGAAGGTAACCTATTCATGGAAAGTTGGCTGCACCAAATGATGAAGACTCTTCCTCTGCATTCAAGAATTTGTTGGATCTATTTTTGACTTGGAGAGGAGTGTGCCCTTCAAATTTGGCAAAATATCTCCTGAGACTGTCACTTCAGTTCATAATCAATTCACTTCAGTAGACTTTCCTTTCAGTTCTAACTTCTTCCTACAGTGCAGTTGATTTATTTCTCCTTAGTTCAGTTAGAATTTAGTTTAGATACATGTCTCTTGGAGAAGACTCAACCTATCATATTCAAAGTGATTCACACATCAAGCAAGTCCTATTTTTGCAAGCTATCTTTCACTCCAAGCCATTCATGCTATACTCATCTTGAAATGCTGGAATCTTGAAAACTGTTAAGTTTGCTGAATTTTGATGGGATGTGAAAGTCTATTCTCTTCATATGAGGTCCAATGAGGTTTGAACCCCTCTCAAACATCTTGGAACAAATAATAATAATATAAAAAGTAACTAAAATGGTATATTTTACTCAAATAATTTTATAATATCATTTCAAGTTGGCTTGTGTGTCAAGCAGTATTATATTTGAAGCCTTGGAAAGTGCACCCTAGATGAAGTTTGACTTTTTGTTCATGCACACAGTTTATTCTTGAGGAGGAGGGTGCTCCACTTGGTCCATGCTTCGTGGATCCTTGTGCTATTTCCAGGGGTAGAAGGAGGGTGCTCCACTTGGAATATGGATGGTGGATTCCAGTACTATTTCTAGGTTAAGAATCTTGCACTTGGGACTAGGGAATTGTGGTGTATGGAATCGAGAGAATTATCAATATCCATTTAACATATGGAAAAAGGTGGGTTTCGTGAGAAACTCCAAAATTCACAATCCCAAATTTCGCAGGAAGGTTGAAGTTAATGTGGAGGGCACATCATGTAAGAGTACCAGAGGTATGTAATTGATAGGTTTGATACAATAGCCAATGAGGGGAAGTTCCCCTGGTACTCTATTGACACCAAATCAGGAGGTGAATTTTGACATTCTAATTATATTTCTGGGAAAAGCTTGTATGGAGATGAGACTCATGCATGATTAAGTTATTTTCCTTCTTTGCTCTGTATGTTGAATTTAATTTATCTTTCTTTGAATAATAGGTCAAGAGAATTTCTTGAATTGTAATCTTAATTTGTAGACATGAGAAAATATAAAATTAGGTGGTTCCAAGAACAAATCTGCATTTCTGAAGAATTCCACAACAAACTTGCTTCACACAATTGGTGAATCTGAGAAGGTGGCATTTGTTGCTCATATCAACAGCGACATTATTGATGATCCAGTGATGAAAAGATACCTTCCAATTGATCCTATGAAAAATTATCTCTTTGATATAATGAAATATGGCATTCTTCTATGGTATGAATACTTAATTAACTAATAATTATAGCCTTGTTGCAATTATAGAATAGTTGCATTTCATTAAGTTTTGACTGTACTTGGATCTTGTGGTTTGTTCATACAACTAGCTATTGTCATATTTATGAGAATGAAGAGAATTATTGTTTCTATTTGTGGGCATGATGCAGTAAATTGATCAATGTCGTTTTTCCTGGCACCATTGATGATCGAGCAATAAATATGAAAGCAAAGCTTAATCCATTGGAAATCAATGAAAATCATACAATTTGCCTCAATTCTTCAAAGGCCAATGAATGCACAATAGTAAATATTGGAACACGGGAATTAGTTGAAGGGCGGGTAAGTGAAATATTTTGTATAATTGTATATAGGTTGTTAAATTACATATTGTATCTGAGGACTTATATGATGGGATGGTAGGTCAAATAAGCTGTATAGTTGATCCCACCTTTATATATTACCACTTCCATACTATGTTAGCTTAATTCAACAGCTAAGTGTTTTGAGTTATATGTCCTAATATTGAAAGATTTAAGGCTGCTGTAACTGGCATAAATATATTTATGCTACATGTCTAACTCTCTCTATTTGGCTGTGGGCTTTACTTGATGGTTTCATGGCCTAGATCGTTAAATTAATTATTTCATAACTCAGAGGCCCAACCAAAGAGATGTGGGATTCAAACTGTTGAAGCACATAACTCAGCCACTAATACCTCAAACACAAACAGATAAGCACTGTGAAAATCAACAAAAAACATCCCACGTGTCCGTCGGATTGATAGGATATAAATGATGGCACCATGCTATCATCATCCAACTGTTTCACAAATTCCATACATGGTATTGGTTGAGTATACAGAGCACAACAAACAATACTTAGTATGCTGTAGATCATTTAATGTTGCTGTGTATGTTTGATCGTGGTTAAATTTTGAGCAACTCAAAATATAACCGTCATCAAGCATACATAGCACCATGCTAAGTATTACTTGCCTTTTATCATTGCCATCTATCAAATCATTTCACTTTTCAACTCGACTCAATTACCATTTGGAATCTGTCCTTGTTTTTAATACACTACAAAACCAGGTATGACTGAGTTGAGATATCTTCATTCTCATACATGAAAATTCGACATTGATTGTGCAGTGAGCATAATAATGATTGAAAATGTTAGTTCAAGGGTTGAAAGTCAAAGTCTTAAGGAGATCGTTGAAGAAAGTGGTTGAAATATTAATAACCTAGAGAAGAGGAAATATCAAGCATTGATGGCATAAGGTGGTAACTGTGAGAATCATATTTGAGACAATGAAATCTATGAAAACAAAGAAAAAATCAATACCAGGGGATGGCAGATTAGGGAGAGAAGTAGGGTCTCTGTTATGAGTCCTCAAGAACTGTGAGATTTCTTTGGTTAAACATGAAGGATTTGATTTGGTTTGTGTTGGAGATTCACCCTTTCTTATGTATCAGTTTGTGTCTTCTTCACTATTTTACTCCATTGCACTTTATAATTTTATATTTGACATCTCGCATAATATAAAACTCGGTCACTATTTGGTTGTTTTTTTTTGCAAAGTGTTTGTATAATTGAATGGATGTTAAGGGTTGATTTTACTATTAGTAACCAACTCCTTTTGATGGATTCTACCTCAAATACAAATTATTTTTAAGTTGTTGAATTCTTCGATGCTTAAATTAATTTTTTTTGTCACTTTAATCATCTTCATAATTACCTGATATTTGATTGCATGTGCATGTGACGCCGCCATATAAATAAAATCCATGTATTTTTCCCTGTTATGTTGCATTTCCTAGGATAGTTTGAAATCCATGTATTTTTCCCTGTTATGTTGCATTTCCTAGGATAGTTTGGAAACAATATGAAAGGTAATAATCAAGTAGATTCTTAATAATCTTTAAAGTAGATTCTTAATAATACATTGATAAATTTGAAAAAGGTAAAGGGTTTCTCTATCAATATATAATCTTTCTATATGGTTGCAATTTCTAAAGATTCATTTAACTGAGAAAGTTGGTTGTGAACATTATAACTTTATGCTCTTTAGAAAGTAGGTACATTCTGGTTCTCTAATTGATAGGGACATGGACTCTGTTTTCTAACTTATACGATGTCTGGACCTGCCTTTTGAGGACTTTATAAATGGAGAGGCCCTTCTTTTTTGGAAATTACTTTAATTGATGTGTTTTTGCATTTTATCTAATCACACAATATGTATATTGTATTTACAGCCTCATCTTGTCCTTGAATTGATATCTCAAATTATCAACGTACGTTTTGATGAGCTTTAGTTCTAACAGTGCATGGTAAGAGCAACAATTTGACATGATTCATTTCAATCATAATACTTATATAGTCATGTTAAAAATCCAATCTATTGTGCTGAAAATATACTTTCAAGCATGGCAGTCTTAAATTCTGCCAATTACCATTCCTTGCTTGTCCCACTTGTTACATTTTCAAAGATAAGTTTAAACAGCATATGCTTCTTCACTTGTAGATTCAACTTCTAACAGACCCAAGTTTGAAGAAAACATCAGGACTTGGAAGTCCATCAACATGTTGTGAATGCTGACTAGCGTCAGAGAAGATATTAAAGAGACATGTGTACTGATTACTACGAGGAGAAATAATAATAATTCTTCTTTTTATGGCATTTGCTGCACCTCTAATAATTTAAGTAGCCATAGCTTAATTTGTAGTAGAGAAATCGGAAAGCACAATATAGCTATGAATCATATTGAAAAAAAATGTACTCATGTGTTGTATCTAGGGAAGGAATAATTTGAGGAGCGCTGAATGATTACACTTTATATAGGGAGAAATAATTGTGTCAGGACTATGGCTGTGTTGATTCCATGGCAGAGAAAGTAGAAGCAATATTATACTTTCTCTAATACCGTGTCTGCACTTTGATATTTTTTCTTTGCTTTCTGTTAATCAATGGGAGGTTTGCAGTTCATTTGGAATTTTTGTACTTCTTTCTCCACCTTCCTCCCGCGGTAGACCTGGGGCACTGGAGGTGTCTACAATGGCCTCATATTGGGTTGATTTATTTAGAGGAATGAAGAAGCCAGTGGAAGTAGTTGTCGTCTTCCTCTCATTTATTGAGAAACACGAGTTGGAATGGGAAATTCCATACTCCATAGCAAGGGTTTCCTTCAACTCTCTATTATTGGCTTAGTTCTTTTATTTGCGCCAAGGATACTAGGAATCAATGGGATAGATTTATAGTGGCACAGCTGGAAGATGCAGCAGACCTTGATAATGGTATGATGGCACAACTTTTTCCTCTGTTGATGCTAGCTTGTTCCTTTTATGTTGTCAATACTGGAAATTCCAAGTTGCAAAAGGTAGTTTTTCAATGATAGAGCTCATATGTCTTCAGAAACGTGTAAGATGCTTTTGTTTTGATGCATGTGCCTGGATACTTCTTTAATTGTGTCAGGGATACTTTTCCCTTTCGTCATTTTTTTTCTTCAGAGTTCATCACTTATTATGATAAAGTATACTGAAGGTTGGATCCTCTGAAATAACTGCAGAAGTTTAACATTACTTGAAATGGTAACTTTGTTCTTTTCTCCATTAGGAGCAGCATCAATCATGATGCCAAACATTTGAAATCTGTTTGCATTAAATATTGTGGATTGATTTGGAAATTGATGGCCTTAAATAATTGGCGTGAATTATAGAAGTCATGTCAAGTGTCAGGTCCTCTGTGGAATGATAAATGATTTGAATAAATTAGAAATCTTGTAGTGGAAACTCATGGTTTGAATGGGGTGAATTATCTATTTTGAATGGCCCTTTCAGATAGGAGATTGAAGGTATTGTAATAGTTTCAGTTTTGTGGAAAGGATGTACATGCTGCTTATTTATATTTAAAAGGTATTGAATTGAAATGGTTAGCTTACATTTGTTGTCTGGATATGGGATTTCACTGGCAGTCACAGATCGCAAGATATTTACAAATATATATGCATGCATGATTATATTAACAATTCCAGAAAAACACAGACATGAAGAAACCTTTCTGCATATGGTATTCCATCAAACCTTTTTTTGGCTTACTTCAATGTTACACTTTTTTCCCTCGCTTACCCGCTAACAACTACCTTAATGGCATATTATTGCACCTTCCTTGGGGCAATTGCTAGTATTATTTATTTATATTTTTCTCGATTCAATAATCGAAGATAATGTTTGTCTAGAACCAAATTTCTTTTGATGTCACTTAACATGTGGAATGTGGATGTTGAAATTATTATAAATATTATTAGATGTATTGAGATTTATTTTATAAGTCAAAGTGAAAATTACTATAGATTTATTTGAGTTGTTTAGATGTGTAACGATTTCGGTGAGATGGCGATTCTTTTTGTCATTAATGATCTTCCTTCCTACAGCAGAACAAATTATGTCTAAAACCTAGTAGTCTCACTGTGGGACCCTATTCAAAAGTAGTATAACACTTCCATAAGTCCTTTTAGCATTAGACTACTTCGACGTCCGACAATGTCTAATCAATGTTATCGACAAGCCCCACTACCTTGTTCCCAACTGTCGGTAAACGTAAAATCGTCGCCCGTTTCAGTCCAACAGCAACACAAATGCGTTAGTTCCCCTACTACACGGATTCCATTGTTAGTTCAGCTAAATCATTCATTCAATTCATTGTACAATTTCATTAAAGTTTAACAACTATTCCCGTTGTAATTTGCAATTCAAATTTTAAAATGAATTTGCGCTATCGAAATTGTTTGTGTTTGAAGGCCGATCAGAACATAAAACAAAGCAGACCCTGAGCATAACAAACCGCAAAAAAAAGAAAAAAAACACAAATTGTCATTCATGGATTGTTACTGCAAACGATTTTGGGATCGAAGTTCTCTTTAGATAAAGATATGCCTATGGTGTTTTTCTTCAATACCTTCGTTATTTGTTATTGCAGGATTTTGATGGTGTTATTTCCAATCTATAGGTTTCATCTTTTGAATTGAAATTCTGCAACTGCTTCTTTTTCTTGGGAGACTCAAAGATTGAGATGGTTAACTTGAGTTACCCCTCCTTTTTCTCGTCGGGTAAATCTTCGACCAAAAAGTTAGATAGGTCGAACTTCTACCAAAATATTTCAACAAGTTTTTACTGTGACCAACATGTTTTCACTAGGATACTTTTGGTCGGGCTTTTAACGTGACACCTTTTAACCTCGACGAACACTCACTCCACTTCCATCACTTTTACCTTGACCGACTTTTAATTCCGACCAACTTACTAGACTTAACCACTTTTAGTAAATATTTTACAAAGGGGATTGCATAGTGTAAAGACTTTATAAGAAAAACACTTTTAACCAACCAATAACTTGGATTAAAACTTACACAACTTATAATTTGACAAACATAGAAAATCATATAACCAAATATTAAGTAAGACTTGTGTCGACCACTTTTCATAAAAACTAACTTTTACTCGATGAAATGTTTATGGATTCTATGTGTCTTTCACTTAACTTGTAATATAAACAACATTGAGTCAAGTAATTATGGAGAGAATGTGCCAATAAATAAATATGCATTCAACCATAGAAATGGATTTATAAATCATGTCAAGACAAAACAAGAACTAATGTTGTAAATACAAACTTGAAAATTTACAAGGATGTTTTACCTTTTATATTATTCCATTGAGAGACTTACTCAACTAACTAGGTCGTTCAGGACACCTAATTGGGGTCGACCTACCTAAGTATAGTTCAAAGTGTATTTTCCTTTATTTATTCAGGGGATTATTTCCCCAACTTACAATGAAGGGTTTACCTCAGTGACCATACACACTAATGACATCCTGAAAGTAGGGAAACACATATCCAATGGGGGTACAACAATATATAATGATAATATACATCAAAATATCTTCTGAAGTTACAAATACAACAACAATCCATTTTAAATAGGAATGTATACTCTTGTCATAGTCATCAAAACATATACTCATGTCATCTTCATGGAGTCATAATAGTAGCTTCTTCATGATAGTCATCTAGATATTCATTATATCCACGAGAAAGCTATCGTGTAGATACATCCTAAGACCGTTCATTACATTACCACTATTATCACCTGTGTCTCCTACAGTTATCTCGATGTATCCATATCATCTCATCATTATGCACAAACCACACCGAGCACAACCTAGATGCATATCACGAAATACCTGTGTTCTACCAACATAGGAGAAAAACAGGACTCATTACATCACCAAGATAACCTTTGTCTACCACTATGCGAGAATCACCTAGGATCACACCAAGTGCATTATTTCTCTCCACGATCAACCTTCATTCTACAAACATAGGAGCACACTAGGACTTATTTACATCACCATGAAAACATTTTTTTGGAACTATGTGAGAAATACCTAGGTGCACACCAAGTTCCTTGTGACCTCTCATCATACCCAACATGGGAACACACACAATGACTGATTACGTCTGAACAATCTGCATACCACTACAGGACTTTTACGTTCTAGGACAACCTACAAGACTGATTATGTATGAACAACCTGCGTACCATGTAAATATATTTTACATTGAAGGAGAAAACATACCAGGACTAACTACATTAAGGATAACCTACATACCACGCTAGGGTAATTACATCAAAGGACAACCCACATGGTTGATTATGTCCAAACAACCTATTTACCATGTCAAGATATTTTACATTCAAGGACAACATGTCTACCTTCCCATGTGTGATCTCATGGATCTGTGTGTTCCCGTCTCTCGTCATCTCTATCATGGGAGCATTCTAAGGATGATTACATCACCAAGACAACCTGGATCTCCAACCATGCTAGAGCTCGTCACTCCCTCCTTCTAGGGACCTCATTCTGGATCACACCAGGTCTTTCTTTGAAGTACTTGAAATTTACTCTAGCTAATTGGCTTGGTCAACACATTAGCTATCTGCTCATCCTTCACCATGTACTAGAGCTTCACTACTCCTCTTTGGACCATATCCTTAATATAGTGGAACTTGATCTTGATATGCTTCAACTTGTCATGAAACACCGGGTTCTTTGACAACTATACACAACTCTCATTGTGACAAAAAGGGCAAGTCAAATCAAACAAATCACACAATATCTTTCGAAGGAATACTACCTCACAAATAGTTGAGCAAGATCCAACATATTATGCCTCGTCTTTACTCACCACCACATAGGACTGTTTCCTTCTAAACTAAGAGATCATACCGAATCCCAAAATGAAGTAGCAAATTGAATTGTTCTTCCAATCAGTGGCATTTCCTACAAAATATGAATCTACATATTCATGTATGTTAACTTCAGAGTCACATCATACCTTATCCCATACTCAATTTTACTCTTTATGTACATCAATACATGCTTTTCCGCAACGAGGTCAACATGTCTTGAATCTATCAAGATTTAGATCAAGGTGTTCACAACAAAGCATATGTCTGGTCTCATATGCGTTAGGTACATCAACGAACCAATCATCTGACGATACATTGTGTTATCAACTGTATCTGATGAAAAATAAAAAAGTAGCTTCAAGTTCGATGCCATAGGTGTGGTCATTGCCTTGCAGTCCATCATTCTGAATCTCTTCAAAATATCCATGACATAATTTCTTTAACCAACACTCTTCCACATCTCCATTCTTATGAAGTAGTGCATCATCCCTAGGTATTTCATCTCGAACTCAGTTGTAATATTCCTCTTTGCGTATACGATGAGTTCATCTTGTCTTGTCAAAAATAGGTCATCAACATATAGCAGGGGCATAACCCGTATTATTCCTTCAACCCTGAAGTAAAAGTTGCAATCCACTTTACTATTATAAAATATTAAGATCATCAGCAACTTGTCCATCCTATCATACCATGTCAATATTCTTGAATACTAAGATCTTCTGTAGTCAGTCCCTCTGAGGAAGAGCATCATTCTCCCTCTACATTTTGTACTCTATATGTCAGAACATTATGTATTGGAGTGACATGTAGCCTCCTATGTTACTAATATTCTATGTATCCATCAATGGCATCCCTCAAGGTCACTGGATACCAATATCCTCTATATCGAACTTTGTTGAAGGTTCCTTTTGCACCCATCTTTGAGCTTGTCATAATATATAGTTTTCTATCTACAACCTTGTAGCAGAGGTTGATATCTCCATCACTCCAGGTGATCCTAAGGCTCATCTTGTACGTGTTATACCATGGGTTCCTTTTGATATTGTACAAAGCCTTTTTCACACATGTGGTTCTCTACTTGATATGCACTTCTGTTTCACTGGAGAAGTGTGTCTCGTCAATGAAGCACGTATTGTCATGATCTTCTCTCTCTTTCTAAGAGAAATGACAAACCTTGCTTTGTACTTCTTGATGTTTCCATTTTTTGCATGCTTGATTTGTAGATCCACATTGAAGACACTACAGACTTCTCTTCAAGTGTTGAAACCGCATCATGGACATCATTATTTTTTATCATAGTCTCCTTCCATTTCTTCTCAGCTACTTCTTCCTAGATGGAAGCATATACCTCAATGATGCCACAAAACAGTCCTACATAACTAGAGTGTGACTAAAGTGTGTCTGAGGAATCTTACTTGCTTTGGAAGTCCCATCATACTTTTATTCATCTTGGATGATATTTCATACCTAAGATAGTCTTAATCTCTTGAGGTGTATCTACCACTCTCTATGGCTTGGTTATGTCATGATTATTCTAAATCTCTTTCTTTTGTGACGATGTCTCTGACCATGAAATCTTTAGGTTCCTCTTCATGTATGTTTGTTAGAGTGAATCTTCTATTTAAACTGTCGTCACTTGTTCTTAAGAATAAGTCTCACACTTCTTTTCTTGTAGGAGATTGTATGCGTTCTTTCTACAAGCCAAATCTATTTGCATGATTAGAAACATTTCATATTTCCAAAACATATTAATAGTGACAAATTCTAATGCATAAACATATATGTCACATAATCATGCAACTATTTTATCCAACACGACAACATTCATCCATATCTCGTATGCATACGGTAACTTTCTAGATGCCTTCAATCTCTACCATAACATTTGTTAAGAGTGTGCACTACTCCCAATATGTAAATAAATAGGTTTCATTCTAGATAAGTAGAAATGGAATGTTGTACAACACCATAGGATACATACCCATCATATATAGGTCAGTAGTATACTGTTCATAAATGAAGACATAATAATGCATACTACATCGACAGAATAAAAATATGTGCACAACTAAACAATATCATTTAAGTAAGTAGATGTACAAGAAATGACAATCAAACAATTATCTTTGTTAGTTTGGTGGGTGGACTCCCTCTTGATCCTTATGTCCTTGCAAGAATAACTTGAGTCTTTTACATTGTTCTCTAATTTATTATTTGATTCTAGGATTCTATTGTTGTATTAATTTGAGTGTCATGTCTTCATTCACAACCTGCATTCCTTCTTCTCCAAATACCAAGATGGATAAGAGTATGTGTTGTTCAAGAGAATATAACCTTATAACCTAGGGTCTCTGGGGTTACCAATGTACTAAATAAACTTGCAAACATTCAAGTATTTGAGAATTTGACAAAGAAATAAGGACAAAAGTAAACATACCCTATTTATGGAGGTTGATCCTAGTTTTCTTCTTCAATCCAAATTTCTCCAACAGCTTCTAGGGAATCTCCAATACCTACAAAGAGACAAATATTTCCTACAATATATTATATACTATATAGAAGAATAATGAAATAATATGCTTGCAATAAAATGACAATACAATTCAAAAATCATACCATATAAGAGTACAAAGACACAAATAAGAAGAAAGACTATATTTATTGATAAACAAGTGATGGAATATTACAACTAGTATCTCAAACAAGTGCTCCTTTGTTATACAAGGAAACTGAGTTCTGCTGCTCTGAGATCTCTAAAGGAAATCCACCATCATAACCTCCCTCTCCAATTGATCATTATTTAGCCTCAACCCCTACCCTCTATTTATGCTTGATGAAAGAGATAGGTTACGAAGGTTGAGATGGTTGGGGAAGTTGGGATAGTTATGAATAGGGACCCAACTATCCTTGACTAAAATTGTTTTTATTTTTTAATTTTTGGACTAGGGCATTCATGACTTTTGATACTAGAATGTCATGTGTGATACATGACTTTTATAAGGGAAACCCGCATGCTCAAACCCTGATCATGTATTCACGGTTTGTAATGTCAATACTCATGAATGATTCGCGAGTTGCAATGGAAATAGTCGTGAATTCTCGCTAATCAGTGCATAAAATATAGGTGAAGCTAACATGATGATAATATATGAAGGAACATGCACATATGTATGGTTTTGGACACTTCATCAATTTTTTCCTTTTGTGTATCAACACATTGAGTGTCAGTACTCAAAGGAAGAAGTGACATTTCATAGGATAACAAATTCCCCTTAATGTGTGAGGTCAGAGCGAAGCGATGACTGAAATACATTAAAATATTTATTCTTGGAGAACTCAGTTACCAAGGCTGCAGGAAGGTACTTGAAACATACACATCAAAGTTATATACAAAATCATATCTGAGGATTCCATGTTCAATAAAGAGGAACACCAGCTCCTTTAGAATATTTGGTAACATCATATGATACAGACAACAAGGACACATATATTACAAAGCTGGATCAAAGCCACAATATACAATGATGAGTCTTCAAAATCTAGAAGTAGTGTTGTTGAACATAACAAAATATTACGCAACTTAGATTATAGATGTGTGAACCTAAGGTATTCATCGAAATCCATATTAGCCGGTCCAACTCCTACCATGCGAATAAATGAGCTGAAGTTTAAGATGGAAGGAATTCAACAGAATGTCAATAAATGAGTGACGTTGAAAACTGCAGGAAAGGAGCTCACCAATAAGGGTAGTGAATCATGAGGTACCATTGTCAAAACTCTAGGTCTTCATCTTCAGGAGATGTGGATGAGAAAACATGATGATAGCAGGAAGGAAATGAATCCTTCAATAGATCACGAGAGTGACTAGGAAATTGGATAAGGGAAGGTAGACACAAAGACTATAAGAGATGATAATTATGGGGATCAGGATAATAAACTAGAGGTACAAATCCCTGAACAGTGAACACAACACAGAGATGACCCAAGGCATATTTTGACTTGCATATATGACAACTAGACTTATCCATCATGTAGGAGGCATGATTAGATTCCCCATGTATAAAGGACAAGTAGACTAGTAAAAACTTGAATTAATAGCTAAGCTAGAAGTGGAAACTGAGACATGAGTATCAGAAAGTTCAGATAGTGCTTTGTTCAAGTAAGACATGTTGCCACTTTTTATAACCCAAAAAGAGAATTTCTTTCTTATCTTTCTTGTTAAGTTTTAATGAGTCCAAGAAAGTCAACTCGAGTCTCTCTTAATTTTTTACAATCTTGGAGAGGGGAAAGAATAATGCTTGATAGATCATTGATTCATGGATTTTATGAGCTCAGACTAGTAGATGTTGTTTGGTGTTTTCATAGTTTTGAGTCTGAAAACTACCAAGAAGACTCTACGAGGGTGATTTTCATACAATTTAGTCTCCTGGGGATGAAAAAAGTATAAAAGAATCAACAGAAGAACTCTCTTATCTCCCGAAGGACTAAGGTATACATTTTTTGTACTTAATTTGCAAGGTCTAAAAAAGGGGAAAACTAATACCAGAGTGGTGCACCTTCAAAAGCAATGATATAGCCTCAGGTTAAGGAGTATGAAGGAAGGCAATATCACTCGAAAATATCCATTTGATTATGAGAAATGAGGCTTACAACAGTAAACTTGATGCTTTGTTCTTTAGGTTTTGAGGGCATGACAAAGACATAAAGTACGATCGGAATGTTTTCATGTTTGGGTCCAAAGCATGAAAAAGAGAAAACTAAGCTCATACCGGGTGTTCAATTTCTGTGAATTTAGTCCCTCAAATCCAGAAAAGAGAGTATTCCTTTTGCGTAAATAATCTACATGGTCCAAGAAAGAGATAAGATACCACCAATGTAGATGATTGTTCACTTATTATTAACGTGTCTAAATGAATAAGTTCACTCAATTGTCTAGTCTATTTTGAGGAGTTGGACTAGGGCCTAAAGAAAACTCCATAAGTGTGGGGAGCCTTATAGTCAGGTATAGCTTGTAAAAAGATGCAAAATAAGGTTCATTTTGTCATGAAAAACGTCTAAGAAGGCTCTCACAAACCTAACAAAATTATGGCATGGATACTAGAAAGACAATAAAGTATTATAAACTAGGGTACCCATGAGAAGTAGGCCCTATCCACGGAAGAAGAATGATGCATACGAGGTAAAAATTGTTTTACACCATAGTCCATGGACGAAAATGTGATCCTAGGGTTAGATGAAGGATACAGTGTGAATGCAAAGTCTGCAATGAAGATGAAATGCTACCCTATATGCAGCAGAAAGCAACTTTTTGATGATGCAGGACCTATTGCAGCTAGAAAAAAGACCATGGTATTAGTCCATTAGTAAAAAAATTATTTTAAACTATAAAAAATGGGTAAAATTTTGAAAATTTTCTTATAAATAGTTCAAAACCAAAAACAAACATACCATGTGGAGATTTTACTATATTTGTCATGTTTTACCTTCATACTTCAGTTGATCATGGTGGACAAACTGTTGGACCAATTTTGATTCCGTGAGTTGCAGGATAGTTATCTCTCCCTTATCTTCCTTTCTATCCATTTATTTTTTGTTTTAATGCCATTTTTTTATGGTTTTATGCATGCCCTAAAAGAATCACAGAGCATTCATGGGTATTCTTTATTAAATTCATGAATACACATTTTATTCGTAGGTTTCTGCACTGCATCCTGCGTATGCTTCACTCTGTGCTAAAGCACAGTAGTGAATATTGCGACCCTTTTTTTTTAAAGCGCACAAATTCAATGGAAATTTGATGAATTCTAATGATTTATAATGTGCATTGGGTGGGAAAAAATGGTCTTAGAGTGGAGAGAAAGGGAACATGAAGACATGGACCGAGAAGCAATGCGAGATACCCCTACTCTACAAGCATTACAAAGAAGTGGCTTGCTAGAGTTCTATTGCATGTCCAATATGAGAGCACATGTCCATCTTTTGAATAATCTAGTGGACTACTGGGACAATGAGCTTAGAATCTTTGACCTCCAACAAGAGGATTTGGAGCTGACAATAGATGATTTTATCATAGGGATTTATCACAGTGGTACACCTATAAACTTGGAGGGTACTGGCATGGGTGGTGATGCTCTTAGCCTGTCAAATTATGTGGATACTTACTTCCTTCCTGGAACTTAGAAGTTGGGGACATGTGTCCCAATTTCACAAATAACAAGCTTCCCACTGAAAGTAATGGTAAGCACAATAACTAGGGTTGCTTGTTCTTCTGAGTTACACTTGGCCATGCAGAATCACATGTGTGTTGCAGTAGAATGTATGTGGGGTATGTTGTTTGACTGGTGTTCAATATTGATCCAAACAATGAAGAAACAAATTTCTTACTGCAAGAGGGGTCAGAGAAATAACTTCGGCTATGCTATTATCTTGGTGGTATTCTTCTTTGAGAGGGTTCTTTCCATCATCACTGCAGTACCTTTGCCACTAGTTTCACCTCTTCACCCCAGACGCATGAGATAGGGGGAGATTTTACTTTGTCAAGGTGGAGGGGGAGGAATCCAAAGTGGTTATGATGATGAATTATATTCCTAGTGGGATAGATAGGTGCTTTCTCTCGAGCAGTTTCCATATGTCGGAATATATTTTAGAGGAGACCCCAAACTAATCCTCCCTCCAGAGGGAGCATGGGGAGAGATAGGTATGTATTTTTATCTTTTTATATTATTTGATTTTTATGATTTTTATTCATAAAATTATATATACATATGTATATGATTTTGACCATTTTTAATGTTTTATATGCAGATGTTGGACCGGTTTGCCCTGATGGGAAACCCAGGACATTCTTGTGGCCCATACAAGATGGTTTGGATGAGAGTATGCTACAAGTTATTGAGGGGAAGTTGTCTAGGCTTACCCAAGATGTCGCTACACTTTAGATAGAAAGGATCCCTATGATCATGCAAGAGTATGTAGTTGGGGTTTCGTTGACCTAGATACTCCTTCTCATAAGGGTGGCTAGGGTAATACTTCATTATAGGAAGGATGTAGAGGCAGCTGCAACCAAGGAGGCTGAGGAGTGGGCCTAGAATTAGGCATATATAGACTATGATACTATTTTTGTATATTGATACACTTATGACAGGATCTTCGGATCAAAACTCGTTATATCTATGGACATCTTTCACACACACACACATATGTACATGTGCCTCAAATGTGTCTGTTATATTTATTTTAGAATGTGTGTGTTAAGTGCGAATCAGGTATGTAATTCTCATATGCATCAGTAAAAAAAATTTCATTTATTGAAATGTGATAGAATGAAATGTGCTCAAAGTTTATTTCAATTAATATAACATGAAAAAAATGACGTAGTAAGTTGGGGTTTTGCAATTGACAATTATTACAGGAAATTTGGGGTCTAAAATGGGACTTATAAGAAAATGCACCAACAATAAATTTTGTGAGTTGGAATTCAAGAACCAATAGAATTTCAATAAAATGAGTCAACCATAAGGGTTGAATTGACATATTTGTCATAAAAGAAAACTACTTTTTTTGTTTGTATTTTCGACGTATCTTCCTGTGTTTTTATTGAAATTTCAAGTGGGAGAGCTCGTTGGATGTGGAATTTATTTTCACATCCAAGGAGTACCCACAATGCATACTTTTGGCAGACTCCGCTACCCCAAAAAAAGAAATACCTAAAAAAACATGATGATGACATGATCATCACCTTTTTTTAGGTATTTCTTGTTTTTGGGGTAGCAGGGTCTGTCAAAAGTATGCAGTGTGGGTACTCGTTGGATGTGAAATTAAATTCCACATCCAACGAGCTTTCCTGCTCATAATTTGAGTAAAAACACAGGGATATATATTGAAAATACGAACAAAAAATGTAGTTTTTTTCATTCTTCCTAAAAAATTAATAACTATTATTTTATTATTTTAACTATTATTTTATTTTTTCCTTAAGAGGGACATTTTAGACCTCAAATTTCCTCTAATGCAACATTGATTTGGGATTCCATGAGTTGTGAGTCAAGTCTGACCTCCAGATGGGTAATGCAACATAGTGTAGCATCCCAAGCAACTCAATAAATGCACCGTATTCAGCCACATTATTAGTCGCAAGACCTAAGTACATGCCACAAGAGGCAACCCGTTATCCTGGGGGTGAGTAGATAACTCAGGCGGTTGAAGCTAGATTACAAGTATGGTGGCTAGTGCCATCATCAAAACCTACGAACCACTTAGATGGCATCTTTAACAACCAACAGACTGTATAAGAAGCACTAACCAACTAATGACCTATTGTACATAAAAATACATACAATAAAAATACAAGAACAAGTACCATACCTAGACAAAGTATTTCTTCAGGTAGAGCCCATTCTTGGGCTCTGACAACTTCTTTCCATTTGAAGATTGAAAATCCCAGTCAAACTTTTGGAGAATGAATATCCATTTGTTAAATTTTACCCCAATTATGTGCCAGGATAAAACAATACTGAAACATATTTACATATTCAACCACTATGGTTTTCCTTAGCAAGATGTAATTACGTAGCCTCTGAACAAAATACACTGCTAGTAAACTCAACTTCTCGACGTGGGAGTACCTAAGTTTAGGACCAACTAATGCACAACTAAAGTAATATAGAGCATGATCTTAAAGCTTGTGTTCCACCTAAACAAGTACTACTCCTATAGTCTACTTTGACATAGCCAAATACAATATAAAATCTTTGGTGTAATCTAGTGGATGTAGCAAAGGAGCCGATAGTAAATCCTTCTTTGATGCCTCAAAAGCGAGCTGTGCAGTTTTATCCCATAGGAATGGGGTGTATTCCTTCAGCAAGCACATGAAACCCTTAGTTATATTTTCATAATTGACTATGAAAAGTTGAAGGAAATTATATTTCCCTTACAGGATCTGAAGTTTCCTGATGGAACGAGGAGGAGGTCGATTTATAATAGCCTCAACTTTCAAAGGATCCACCTGTATTCTGCTGTTTGACATAATAAAACCTAGTAATCTCCTCGACTCGATGAAGAAATCACACTTATGGGGATTCAAGCATATCTTATAATGTCTACATCATTCAAATATCATAAGAAGGTGATCTGGATGGTCCTTCCTCTTGAGAGAATGAATGGGAAGATAATCCATGTAAGGTTCGACAATATTCTTGATATCATGGAAGGAAATATTTATTTCCAGCTTGAAGGTAGCTCCAACATTTTTCAAACCGAAGGGCATTTTATTATACGTGAAGGTCCCCTAATGGAAAATGAAGGGTTTTTTTATGCTGGCTTTCTAGATTAATTTGAGTTTGGTTATACCTAAAAAACCATCCATAAATGAAAATACCTCACTACCAGCAAAATCATTAATGATCTAATCGATGAAGGGCCTGTGGTATTTATCCTTGGGAAATGATTTATTTAGGTCATGAAAGTCAGTGCACATGCCTATGGTCCCTTGTTTTTTATAAACAAGAACAATATTGGATACCCATTTTGTCAGAGCAATTGGGTAAATGAACCCTTCTTTCAGCAGTTTGTCCACTTCATCCTTGATGGCTGCCGCTTTCTGAGGACTTATAGGTCGAAGTTTTTGTTGAACAGGTTTTGCGTCAGCGTAAGTAAGTATTTTGTGTTGAAATATAGATGGATCTATTCCTAGAATCTCCTCATATGACCAGGAAAATACGTCGTGAAATTCCTTAAATAAGGAAGTATAAATGACAATCTCCTCATGAGAGAAGGTTGCACCAGTATGCACATTTTCAATGATGTTAGGATTTATAGAGATGGTTAATGAAATGGTAGAAGATATATTTTCCATATTCCCCTCGGAAAATAATCCCTGCTTGGGTAAAGGATTAATCAGCAGATCAACAACTTCTTCCAGTCTCACATGGAACTCTTGATTCTTAATTTTGCTCAACTATGCAAGAAAGAAGGACTTATGGTGAAGTTCTTCACAATTATTTTCTCATATAATCATCCCTTCCAGAATGGCTTTGTACAAAGGTAAAACCATATCTAGGAAATCATAAGTATACGAAGAGTTCTCCACCCAAGCAGGAATATAGGCTTCATCTGACTCCTTAGAAATTGAAGAAGGAATTGTGATGGAATTGGAAGTGGCATTAAAAACAACTTGATAAGCTACTTCCACTGCAAATAAGGGAACTTAAGACTCAGGAAGGGAAATAAGGACCCAAGGATTAGTTCTATTGACAACTGTCGCGATAGAATTCCCTACACTTGTAGAAACTAAGTAGTTAATAGGGGATGGTATATCAAATGTAGCCATCAAATATGCATATATTCCAACCCATAAGCTCTTTTTAGTCAGTTTTGTCTAATCTATAAAAGGTGTTGTGGACTCATTAGTCTCCAAACGACCATTTCGAGTAAAACTGATTTTGTCAACTGTAAGCAACTTCCCTTCGTGCAGAAAAACTACAACTCGTTGAATGACTGAGGGGATCAAACACATGGCATAAGTACAACTTCTCCCCAATACCAACTTATAATCCAACGGTGCATCGATCACTTCCACCTCAACAAAAACTTATTTTTCTGCCAAATTTATTTTGAAAGATGGTACAATACCTTGCGGATGGAAAGACCTTCCATCGAAAGCAGTAAGTAGTGTGTTCGATGGAACTAACTTTGGGGATTCCAAGGCTTTCCAACAAGATATCTACATTACGTACGTGGAAGTACATTCATCAATAACTATTCATCCAATGGTCTTACTTCCATGGACAACATCAATTAACAAAGCCACATGGTATGGAAGGTGTATTTTAACATCGGACAGATTAAATTTCTCCAACAGGATCGTTGAATCCATGTTACCTATGGATTGTAAGAGTGCATCCCTCTAATAAGGACAACTCTATAACACCTCCAACTATTAAATTAAGCACATAGATCTGTGGAAAAACACACAATTCACAATATTGATCACACAATTTACTTAGTTATTGAAGAATGAAATAGTGCAAAAATGGCTTGCACCTGTGAATGTTTTTCATTAATCAAAGAGTAATTAGATAATAGTGACAATGAAGTATAGTGGCTTAAATATCCACATGCAATTCGAATCCACATGAGGAAATTCAAATTGATTAGAATCTACTTGATTGTAGGTAACTAAGACCTTGTCTAAATCACTGTCGGACGACTCAATAGTTAATTGACCTTGTCTAAACCATTACCGGAGTTCAACAAAGTTATAAAACACAAATCAAGTGTCTACTTAAGTGTTGACTGAGGCTAATTAACTATGGTAGGTGAGAAATGTGCCTCTCCTACATGCAACCATGCAAACCTAGCTCTAACCGAATGTAAAGGACTAGAACTGAATGTAACTGACCCATAACTCAACTTCACTAGTCACTAATTGAACTCAATTGATGAAGGTTGGTATCAGCACTCCCAGTGGCTCCTAAATTGTAGGAATTGATCTAGGAAGCTCATAAAATGATGCATGAAAGTGTAAATAGTGGCAGTAGGCCTCAATTAGTGTTTCCCACACTTTAGTAACTGGAACGTGTGCCCTAATTAGGCCAAGTGGACCCAATGGTGCTAGTGACTAAAAATAGACTGGATGGACTCCCGATGTAGAAATGACTCCTGATTTAGACATATGACCAAATTGGACAAGGGAGGACTAATAATACTAACACCCCCCCTGAATGATAACTTGGAAAATCTGTGGGCTTTGGTAACTAATACCATAGGTCACCCATTACATCAAGTAAAGTAAAGTAACTTCTCAATACAAGGAGTTCGGGAAAAAAACACATGGGAAAAATATCCCCCTCTAATTAAGTAGGTAGAATCAGGACCAATCCGGTTCTTCTGTGCATAGGTATCCTAGGGCCTGAAATGTAAACCTCTTCATCATTGTTTTTGGAGGAATCTTCCTCTTTGGAAGAAGAATGATATGCTCAACTAAATCAGAAATATAGACAGTTGTTGGATGAAGATTGGACCCATGTAGAGCAACTGAAATCAACTGATAAGTGAGAAAATATTCTTGAGGATTCAAAACATGTGAGGAAAACTAAAGAAACTGATATTTTGCATCCATGAACATAAATCCATGAGTGGTAAAATCAGCCCCAAGTTTTAGGAGGAAGTGTTCAAGCGGATGCAGAATGTCTTCCTCTTTACTAGTTCTATGAGGAGATGAGCATGTGATCAATGGTAGAGAAGCAATGGCACCATGGAGAGTGAATGCTTGAGCTCCATAGTATTATATAGATTCAAAAATATATAATTATTCACAAAATAAAATATCAGCAACCTCATAAGAGGAAACTGACAGCAAATCCCCAGCAGCAGTTTTGAAGAGAAATTGCGGTACTTGATTTTTCACACTGGAATTGGTGAGAGAAGCTACAAGCATGAATGAAAGATATTGGATTTTAAAATTTGAACCAAAATATATCAGATCAGAAATAAAATTAGATCTAATTATGTTCACAACAGATCCAAAACTGTGAAATGAAATCAAATCCCTAGAAACAATTTTGTATGAGACTTGTGGTACTTGTTTCTCTGCACCGTTGATGAGAACATCTACAAGTAGTACTGGAAGATTATGAATTTGAAATATTAAACCAAGAAATATCATATCATATCCAAATAAGATCATATCATATCCAATGAGGTTCATATCAGATCCAAAGAAATGGTCAACCGAGACGGTGGATGCATAGCTTTCTTCTTCAAAATTTTGAATTTTGGTGCATGCAATCTTGCAGGAATTTAATGGAAGATCTAGATCAAGGGGAGTGAATGGATTACTATGGTAATATTAAAATTATTCTAAAATATCCAAGTTATTACATATTTGCACACCAGAAGCAAAATTAGAGAGAGAAAAATCAAATTCCTCTTCACTTTTGGAAGCAATTACTGGCAAATTTTTCACAGAATTCAGAGGAAAATCATCGGTGAATGTCTACATGGAAGTGAAGCAGTATTTTTATTCAATATCACATATTTGAATGTCTTCTTCTGTTTCATCCATATGAGGAGGTGATATTTCATAGATCTCATAAACTTTTGGAGCATCATGATAAGGAGCAACGAGACTTTCTTCAATTCGAATTGATTGTGTAGAAGGATCTGCTTATTATTCATCTTGAACAACTTTATTAGAGAGAGTGGAAGCTGAAAATTTTGGATCAATAATGCTTATGGTGCTGGATGTGCTCTCCAAAGTGATATTTCAATCTCATCAATCTTTCCAAAGGTTCTGTCCAATCTTGTCTAGAGATCCTTTGGGTATTCAACATATATTTTGAGGTAGCGCATGCTAGGAGAAAGGGCCATACACATTGTTCCAAAAGATGCATCAAATTCATTTATCCAGTCATTCTCAGTCTCAAAGGAATCTTCACCAAGTCCAATAGACACCTCATAGATATCTTGTCTCTTCATAGATGCAATCATATCCATCTTCCATTCTGAATAGTTTGAGAATAGGGTGAGATGAGGAACCGATGAATCCATTTGAAGTTGTACCTTTTGCTTCTGGTGCAGAGCTGGAAGGAGCAATTTTGCTCAAAAATGATCTAGTAGGATATCTGAGGAGGAGAAGTGCCTTGTCTGCTGAGGCTCTGATACCATATTAAATTGAGCACATAGATCTGTGGACAAACACACAATTCACAAGATAGATCACATAATTTACTTAGTTATTAAAGAATGAAACAGTGCAAAAATGTTTTGTAGATGTGAATGCTTTTCATTAATCAAAGAGAAATTAGATAATAATTACAATTAAGTACAATGGCTTAAATAGCCACATGCAATTCCAATCCACATGGGGAAATTTGAATTGATTAGACTCTACTTTACTGTAGGTAACTAGTACCTTGTTTAAATCATTGTCGAAGGACTCAATAGTTAACTAACCTTGTCTAAACCATTACCAGAGTTCAACGGAGTTCTAAAACACAACTCAAGTGTCTACTTCAGTGTTAACTGAGGCTAACTGACTCCGGTAGGTGAGAAATGTGCCTCTCCTACATGCATCCATGAAAACCTAGAACTAACTGAATGTAGAGGACTAGAACCGAATGTAACTAACTCCTAACTCAGTTTGACTAGTCACTAACTGAACTCAACTAATGAAGATTGGTATCGGCACTCTCAGTGTCTCCTAAATTGTAGGAATTGATTTAGAAGGCTCCTAAATTGATGTATGCAAGTGCAATCAGTGGAAGTAGGCCTCAATTAGTGTTCCCCACACTTTATTAACTGGAACATGTGCCCTAATTAGGCCAAGTGGACCCAATGGTGCTAGTGACTAAAAACAAACTAGATGGACTCCCAATTTAGACATGACTCCTGATTTAGACATATGACCAAATTGGAAAAGGGAGGATTAAAAATTCTAACACCAACATTGACATAACACAAGGATTTTGTGCTAAGTCTTTAACTACAGAATAGTTGGAAGAAGCCCTAGCATTAGGGCTGTGAAATATTTTCTTAAAGAAATCTTTTAGTACCTTGGGCATTTGATCAACTCGTTTTTCAATAGTGAGAGGGGTTCAAGTTTCAGCAGTACACTTACCCTTATCTTGATCCTTTGATTCATAATTCTTATTTCTTGTTTGGAGGAAAGTGATGGATCGTACCATATTGATATAATTTTGTTCAGGAGGAGCACTAGAGGTTGTTTATTCTTTAGAAGATTATGTGCTTGTTTCATTAAAGGGAACAAATAAGTAAGGTGGTCTCCCTGGCACAAATTACAATGAAACTTGACCTTTTTCTTGTCTTTATTTCCCCCATGAGCATTGTTTGTGGGATTTTTGTTGTTTTGGTTACCCTCACCCTTCTTCCATTTCTTATTTTTCACATTGGGATGATGATTTCCCTTTTGAGACGATTGTGCAAAAACATTTGCACTTTTTGGTGAGGGGGTGGTAGCCTTAGCTTCCTCTGTGGCTAGTGATTCTATAGTGGGAGAACTCACTGAACCCACCACTCCATCGACATGGGGTCCAGGATTAGGGATCTGAGTGTTATATGTAGACGTCGACACCTCGGGAATAATTTCATACAAAATCCCATAGTGAGTGTTAGGTCATGATTTTGTCTTCCTTAGTTTTATGATTTTGTTTATGTTTCTGAAATTTGCTAAGATTTTTACTTCTAGGAAATTTTGGTGTAAAGGTTAATTTTGAGTTTATTCCTTTTAGTTTTCATCATTTTGATTTTTTCCCATTTTTAAGCTTGCTTTTATAATTTGTGCGTAGAGTTCATTCTTGAAGGGTTCTACAAGGTGTATATTGATTAATGGTTTCATTAATGACACTAATATCAAAGATTAATCATATAAACCAAGTCTTAAAGCTGGATTAGTGATTAAATGACATGAAATTATGTGTTTGAACTTTCTTGTAGCGCAAGAGCGAAATTAATGCACTAGCGCGCTACAAGAAAGTCGCGAGTGCCAAAATAGTCATTTTCACTCCGATTTTTTCGATGGTTTCATTCCTAAGGTGTTAATCACATCAATTAGCATGTTTGATACATGTCTTGCTAGGCCAATCATGGAAACAGGTGTCTGGTCATCGTGTGAGGGAGATCGTGGCAATTGTATGCAAATTCATGGAAAATGATGATAGTGAGTGGAACAAAGCAAAATTTTTGGGAATAGGTTCCTAAGCTGAAGATTACGAAGGCATTGAATGTCGTGGTGGAGACATATTGTTGAAAAATTGGAATTTTGATAGTTGAAGGAAGAATTAGGGCTTCCCAGTGGTGACAGTTCGAAGCGATCTGGAGGGTTGAAGATAGATGGAACGTGCAATTCAACACCTAACCTTTCAAGGGATCGACTTCCAATACCTGTATTAAGCTTTGGATGAGGTATTCCGTGTGACATTTGATAGGGTTTGTTAAATTTGGGGGGTTTTTCTGATAAAGCCTATAATGTCAAAAATTTAAGGAAGGACATGAATTTACTCACTCAATAGACTTTGAATGATGAGATATTAATCAATATATTTAAGTATTTATCATTTGAGTTAGTAAAGTTTAGAGCAAAACTATTAGAGGTCCCTGAATCTGTGATTACGTCAAATTGTTGAGACTTGGTACAAAGCATTTCCGAAATTGGTGATAGGGAATACTGTGAGAGTTTGAAGATAAATTGACTACCAAGACTATGCAAATTTGAAGAAAAATAGACTGTGAGATTACTGACAGGTGCTGCAAACCATACTGAAAATGGAGAGGAGTGGAAAAACTAATAGGGCCGATCCCACTGATCTTAGTTGGATAGATAAATTCCCAGGATGTGCTGAGCTATTTGAAAATGCAGGATGGTTGATATTTTTCATGAAAATTGATGGATACAATGCTGAGGTCTCCCATAATTTTGCTCAGTGTTATGACAAAGATACTGTATTTTTTGATACTTTGAAATTCAAATTGACCAAAGAGTTGGTGGCTGAGGCAACATGGGTTAAAAATGAGGGACAACTTTGGTTTAAGAAAGTGCCATTTACCTTTAATGCACAAAGGTACCTCCTGCCTGGTATAGTTCCATATTGGGGTAAGGGTGTGCCCATCCATAACTTCAGGCTTGAATGGGTAGAACCTATCAAGGTTTTACAAAGTTATATTACATGTGAAGGAAGGCATGCCTTCATTTTTAAATACCATTTTAGGTTCCTTCAACACCTCAGTAATGAATCAAAGATGAACCTGACTTTCTTCTTGCTAAAGAGCCTGCAGAAAATGTCTTGTAGAATCAAAGAACACCAAAATCATACTAGACAGTCCATTTTTCACCATGGACTTATCAAACTCATTATCAACAGTGTTTTACAGAGAGAAGGAAAAACTTGGGAATATTTCCTTTTTTGGTCAGGGTTTCATAATAGTCAAGAAGGACAGTCTAATAGAAAGCAGGCTGATAAAGGACAAACCTTGATCAGAAACTAAGACAGAAGATAAAGGTAAAAAATGAAGACAGTGTCAAATTAGAGGAAGTTGCAGAGCTTACAAAAGAAGATTGTGAATCTAAACAACATCTAAATGACAGCAAAGATTTGCAGTCTCTTAATAAGGAGACTCGGCTTGTTCAGGATGATGCACCAACAGAGAAATTTGTTGATGAATATATTGTACTTGCAGGGAAGGCTTCAGGTGATGAAGAGGACACTAAAGTCCAAAAGAAAAGTCCAATTACAGTCTTTTCAAAGGATGAAACATACCTGTTGGAGGAGGATAAGCTTATTTTTATTGATAAAACTAAGGTTGGCACTAAAAAGGAATTTCAAAGTTAGGAAGATAGAGCAGCAGTACCAAAGAAAGAGAAGCTAAAATTCATGGAATTTTCCTCTGTCATCCATCAGGGAAAGACTTTAAAAATGGTAGGGGAACTTGCTCATGGGTGGAGACCAAAGACTAGACCCAGAAACAAGCTCAGTCTGAATATGAAGAAATTACTAAACCATAAATTGAATAAAGAAGGGGTAACTGTGATTGATGACTCCTCCTCTGATGAAAAACTGGATGTTGATAAGGGTGACAGCAAAGGGAAAATACCATTGAAATCAGAAAAAGAATCTTCCCTCACTAATACTAAACTGTCTGATGTAATTTTAAAGATACAAAGCCAAATGTTAAAGGAGCAACAAGAAGGAGAGATAGAGGTTTCTCACTCAGAAAACAAGATGATGGTTGATGAAAATGTTCCCTGTAAAACTGAGACTAAATAAAACCTAAGTTTTCATGAGACTCCTACAGAATTGCTACCAGAAGATGAAGAAATCTATAGGATACTAAACATTCCATGGCTTCCCAATGAGATGCAAAGTACAATAGGAAATAAAGAATTTGATTCAGAGAAAGAGAATTTACAGAGAACTATAAAGCATTATAAACATCAGGTAGAATATATGTAGGAGACAAATGATGGTTTGGTTATGGCCAATAGAAGACTCAGAGAAGATATAGATGAGGTTAATAGCCACTATCAGGAGCTAATTGCAGTCTCAAAAGAGGCATTGAAAAGAAAAATAAATACAGAGTCACAATTTACAATGTTAAAACATACCATCAAATATCTACAACAACAAAATGAAGATCTCACTAGAAAGATGGCAGAGATGGAAGCAGAGAAACTGAAGGCTAGGAGAAAGGCCCAAGCCTTAGAAGGGATAAATTTTTTAGTAGAGGATGTGGAAATTAAGGCCAGGAATAGATTAATTTTACTCACAACAATTATCAATTGATCATGCAAAATCACTCACAAAAGAGACTGAAAATGGAGCTGTAACACTACACTGTATTATGTAAGTGTACAATAGCCAACCCTGTAATAAAATAGGCTGCTGAATAAATAGAATACATCAGGAAATTGAATGCATGAGGAAGCATCCAAATATAGCATAAAGCAGGCTTACCAAAAATAAGCAAATCCCCCATAGGTGTAAAAAGCTAATCCCAAATCTGTCATGGAGCTCAGGAATTGGAAAGGGTGCATGGGCAAGCTAATGAGTGATGAAATGCCAGATCATACATGCTTTTGCATGGAGAAAAGAGTGGAGGATGAAGAGGACAAAAAACTAGTTCACCTCACATAGTCTAGCTTTCCTATGTGCCTTAAAACACTGAAAAAGCAGGCAATAAAGCAGAAAAAGTAGATAGGCACCTAGGAGGCCAGGAATAAAGTAGATTTGATTCCTAAGGATTTTCCAAGTGCTACATGAGTCAAAGATGGCAAGTTTGACCTCTATGGATAGGCAAATAGCAACTTGCACAAGGTGGGACACATGAACTAGGCAAATAAGACAAAAATAAATGAATTAATGTCTAAGTGGGTAAACTATGGGTTGATTATTATAACACCCCCCCTTAAGCCTGAATTAGTATGAGTAATATATCAAAAATATAAGGCCTAAAAACAAGGCTTAGTCACCCTTTACATACTGCATGCCCAAATAAACAAGGAAAGAGGCAAAACCAACTTGGGAAAATCCTCCCTTAAACATGGACTGTAAAACAAAATTGTAGAATCTTGTCTCCACTCATGCTTTCACAGCATGATCAGAAATCCCCAGTAGTGATTTGAGATTGTTGAAGGTCTTCTCACAAAAATTCTTTGGTGAAAATATCAGCTACTTGTTCTGAAGATGAACAGAAGAGTAGGTGAATGGTGCCATCATGCACAAGTTCTTTGATGTAGTGCATATGGATCTCAATGTGTCTGGTTCTCTGCTTCTGAACTGGATCCTTGCAGATTCGAATGGTAATCTGGTTATCATAGTAGATGGTAGTTGAGTACTTAGGTTCGAAACCACACTCTCCAAGTAAACCCTGCAAACATAAACATTGAGTTGCTGCATTAACAACTCCTCTGTACTCAGCTTCTGTAGATGAGAGTGCAATGGCACTCTGTTTCTTGCTTGACCAGTTGATTGGCCCTTCTGCAAGCATGAACACATAACCTGAATTGGTATTTCTATCTGTGCTATCACTTGCCCAATCACTGTCAGTAAATCCAATCAACTCAAGATCAGATTTTGCCTTATAGAAGATCCCATGTGTCCTTGTTCCCTAAACAAAGTTTAGGATCCTTTTGGCTGCTTTCCAATGGATCTCTTGAGGCTGATACATGAATCTAGAAGCCACACTTACTGCATAACAAATATCAGTTCTAGTATGTGTCAAATACAATAAACATCCAATCAATTGTCTATACAGTGTATTGTTTACCATTGGTGAAGAATCAGCTTCTTCCAACTTCACTCCTGAAAGGAAAGGAGTTTTGCTTGCTTTGCAATCCTTCATTTTGAATTTGTTCAGAAAGTCCAAGGCATATTTGGATTGGTGCACCTTGATTCCATATTTGTTTTGAGATATCTCAAGCCCCAAAAATTGACTTAAGAGCCCCAAATCTGTCATGGAGAAGGCTTGGTTCATAACTCCTTTTAAGGAAGCAATCTCAGCCTGTGAGCTTCCTTTAATGAGGAGGTCATCAACATATAACACAATGACCATTAATGAACCATTAAATAACTTCAAATAGACATTTGGATCTGATTTGCACCGAACAAAATTCAATGATAGCAAGAAGCTATCAATCTTGGCATACCAAGCCCTGGGGGCTTGCTTTAGCCCATACAATGACTTTCTCAACCTACACACAAGAGAAGGGTTAGTAGAGAAACCTTGAGGCTGCTGCATATATATATCCTCAGTGAGATCTCCATTTAGGAAGGCACACTTTACATCCATGTGATGTACCTCCCATTTCCTTGAGGCTGCAATGGCTAGAGCTAGCCTGATGGAGTCCATTTTTTCCACTGGGGCAAAGGTCTCATTGTAATCTATGCCATGAACCTGTGAGTAGCCCTTGGATACTAATATGGCCTTGTACTTCAGTGGTGAACCATCAGCAGAAAATTTGGTCTTATAGACCCACTTACACTGTACTAATTTTCTCCCTGGAGGAAGATCCACTAGCTCCCACGTGTTGCTCTTCTGGAGTGAGCTGAACTCCTCCTTCATGGATGTTTGCCATCTTGGATCTCCTGATGCTTCTTCATATGTTTGAGGATTAGAATCCACCATCAAATATCATTTTTCAGAAAACATAGGATCCTTCATGCACAGACCACTCTCAAATTGAGATCTAGTCCTCCTTGGGTCATTGGGATCCCCAGCTAGCTCACCTGCTGCATGTAGTGTCTTGGCTGCCCATTTTGGCCCTGTGGGGATGTTAGGGTCTGAAATAAAATCATCTCCATCATACAAATTAGAATCAGCATGTTCAACAAACTCTTTACTTACTTCTTGAGGTTCAGGTGGTGAAGAGGCTTCACCAACTTCCACTTCTGCAAGGGGTTCTTCTTCAAACTGAACACACCTTTCGATGAAGGTTTTGTTTGTGCTCAAGTTTATCAACTTGTACCCTTTTGAATATTTAGAATATCCAACAAAAATACACTCTTGGCTTTGGGGCTGCAAATCCTTCCTCTTCTCTGTCGGGATTCTAGCCCATGCCTTTGAGCCAAAAATTCTGAAATGGGTCACATTTGGCTTGTGCCCACTCCATGCTTCGAAGGGAGTCATACCATCAAGCTGTTTGTGAGGCACCCTATTCTAAATATAGGCTGCATAGTTGATAGCTTTGGCCCAGTAATTTGGTGGCAAAGTTTTGGCCTCCATCATGCATGTTGCCATCTCCTTCAGTGATCTGTTCTTCCTCTCAGGAACACCATTTTGCTGTGGTGTGTAAGGGATAGAATGCTGCATCTGAATACCTGCATCTGCACAATAGTTAATAAACTCAGACTTGACATACTCACCACCATTGTCAGATATGAGGGCCTTGAGTTTCCTTCTAGACTGGTTTTCAACCAAATCCTTAAAGACTTTGAATACGCCAAAAACTTCAGACTTGTGTTTCAAAAAGTGAACCTAGCAATACCTGGAAAAGTCATCAATGAAAGTTAATGCATACTTGGCTTGAATCATGGACATATGAGGGAATGGACTAGCAACATCACTGTGGATCAGCTCGAGGGGTGCAGAATTTCTCTCATGGCTAGCTCTCTCAAATTTGTGCTCTAGGTGTTTTCCTAGGATATAGCCTTGGCAGACTCCTTTGGAAAATTTTATCTTGGGCAACCCTATGACCATTTCTTTCTCACTAAGATCAGACAGATACTTGTAATTTAGATGGCCAAATCTTTCATGCCACATATTGCTAGCTTCATTAGCATGAATGAGAAGAGCAGAGGGGTTTGAGTAAGGTAGGAAGTGTGAGAACATGTATACCTTTTGAGCATGATTCACAACTCCTTTTGCAATGACTCTACCAGTTGAAATCTCTGTGATCTCAACTTCATCGGGGGAGAATATGAACTTCTTAGGAGACCTAGTGTGGGTCATCTGGTACACTGACAGGAGGTTGGAGGTGAGACCAGGGACATATAGCACATTGTTGAACTGACCATGATCAAGATCTATCCTTCCTTTTCCTTTACTTTCAGTGAGAGAGTCATCTCCCAGTACAATAGATGGTCCTTTCGACATATCCAGTGAGGAGAAGGCCTCCTTAGGTGAAACCATGTGTCTTGAAGCTCCAAAATCAATGATAAAACTAGGTGAGCTTGATGTGCCAGCAACTAGAGCATGAACTCTCTCTCCGTCATCGAAAATTGATCCTCCTTCTCTCTTCTTTGAGCTTTCTGGAAGGGAGATGCCATTCTTCTCCCGGATATTGGTCAGCATGTCTATCTACTTTTTCAGACAAGAGCTTTCAGAGTGATTTCCCTTATTGCAGTATGTGCACTTGTTCATTTCACCTTTGTTCTTCTTCTTCTGGTTATTCTTCTTGGGACCTTGTTGATCCTCCGGAGACTGTTTCTTGTCTCTCTTTTGCTCAGGTGGCTTTTTAGCTTTCTTTTTGCTTTTTGAATCCACCCTCAAATCTCCAGTAATCAAAGCTTTATCTTTGGATGGTTTGATGGTGCCCATCATCACCAGCTTGTCCTGTTCTTGTGTGAGAGATTCCATGAAATATGCAAGGCTAGGCATCTTCTAGGCTCGAGCTGTCAGTTTTGTGGCATAGAAGGTCGAAACAAACACTGAATAATCAGGGCCCAGCTTTGAGAGGATGGCCAGTACGAGATGATCATCTTTCTTTTCAATACCACACTGTTTCAGCTGCAAAACTAGTGCTTTGAACTTGGAGAAATATAGCTGCAGGGATTCAAAGCTTGTTGGACTCAGAGAAATCAGCTCATTCTCGATTTGATGTCCCCTCATCTCATCTATCTTTCCAAAAATATCAGCAAGCTTCTCCCATACTTCATTCGGTGATGTCAATCCATCGAGATGGAAAAGGAGGTCTCTGGAAATACTAAGGCACAGGAGGCCATAAGCCTCATCCCTCCTATTGTGCCATTTGATCTTCTCTGTAGCTGCATTGGGCTCTGATTCTGTTGCCATAGTCACCCTGTAGAGGCCTTTCGCTCTCAACAGTATCTCCATCTCTGCTTTCCATTCAAAGAAATTGAAGGGAGTCAAGATAGTTTTCTGTGATTGATCCATAGCTCTAGAAAATCTGTCCTGGCTGTCAGTAGAAGGCTCCCAGTCTTTGATGTCGAACCTGCAAAACAATTATTGAAGGAGAGAAAAAACCTACAATGGCTCTGATACCATGTGTAAATTAAGGCCAGCAATAGATTAATTTTACTCACAACAATTATCAATTGATCATGCAAAATCACTCACAAAAGAGACTGAAAATGGAGCTGTAACACTACACTGTATTATGTAAGTGTACAATAGCCAAACCTGTAATAACATAGGCTACTAAATAAATAGAATACATCAGGAAATCGAATGCATGAGGAAGCATCCAAATCTAGCATAAAGCAGGCTTACCAAAAATAAGCAAATCCCCCATAGGTGTAAAAAGCTGATCCCAAATCTGTCATGGAGCTCACGAATTGGCAAGCACACATGGGCAAGCTAATGAGTGATGAAATGGCAGCTCATACATGCTTTTACATGGAGAAAAGAGTGGAGGATGAAGAGGACAAAAAACTAGTTCACCTCACCTCTAGTCTAGCTTTCCTATGTGCCTTAAAACACTGAAAAAGCAGGCAATAAAGCAGAAAAAGTAGATAGGCGCCTAGGAGGCCAAGAATAAAGAAGATTTGATTCCTAAGGCTTTCCCAAACGCTACATGAGTCAAATATGGCAAGTTTGACCTCTATGGATAGGCAAATAGCAACTTGCACACGGTGGGACACATGAACTAGGCAAATAAGACAAAAATAAATGAATTAATGTCTAAGTGGGTAAACTATGGGTTGATTATTCTAACAAAGGAAGCTAAATATCTATGAGGATTGTTAACAAAATCAGTTATTTGTTATGTTTTGAAGGATATTTCATTTTTTTAATTATTATTTTGATAAAACCATTTCGATGAGTAGGCTGAAAAGAAGTTAGGGTTTAGTCTTTAGATGAATTTTGAAGGATAATATTAATGTATGTCACAAAGAGGACTAAAGGTTCAATTTTTTGGGCTGGTTAGAGGAGGTCTCCAGACTTGTTCATAAGCTAAGTAAATGACTCTTATGTGTATTTGAAGAACTAATTATAAAATATATGATCCATTTACCCTTCAGTTTGTTCTCTGGCTTCATTTATAGCTTGTTTTAGCTACTCAGTTGGTAATTTCATTGCTGGTTTAAATATTTTATGCTTGTAGTGCTTGCCATTTGTGGATGAACTTCAATGTTGTTTTCTATTGGATACATGGTTATTATGTTATGCATCTCAGTTTTTCTATGCTTGTGATTTAGTTTTTATTTGGGTTATGAATGCATTCCCTCTTGTCATCAAACTTCACAACTAGAAAACCTTAAAAAACCCTAAAAACCCTGTTTTGTTTTATTGAGATATTTGAGATTATGTTGGCTTGTTTTCTTGTAGTCTGGAAACAATTTCTGGCATAAACATCTTTGGCTCCGTTGCTGGGGAACGAAGTTGAAAACATATTTTTCCCTGGGATACTTATCATTTCACTGGTTTTAAGAGGTGAACTTAAACCAACATATTTCTAAGACTACTTTTCACCAGTGTCACGGTGGCTTCTAGGGGAATTGGCACTAGAAATAGACCTATTTCAGCTTTGCAGCTAGGTGTTTCAGACCCATAACATATATTGAAAACAACAAGGAATATTAGAAGGTCTCAGTCATTACCAGCCCTATGTGACCCTAATTAGTTGGATGGTTCATCACCTTTATCTGTTTTGAGAAAAGAAGAAGAAACTTCACCTTGGTTAAAGCCTATAATTCCTGTCAGTAACTTTCAAGTTTTCATTGATCCTCAATCTTTCAGAAAAGCTAAAACAATATCTACTGGTAAGATACCTCTATTTCATTTGAAAGGAGGTAAAACCCCTTTTCATCCAAGTTCCATCCAAATATCTCCATCACCAAAGTTAGTTAGCCTTAAAATGGCAGCCCAAAATCAGCCTATAGACATGATGGACCGAATGGTTGTAGCCAGAGATGCACCATTAGTTTTGCCTCACCATTTGAATGCACTGCCTCGAGGTGACTATCAGAAATACTTTCCTAGGTTTAATGGACAGGGAGAAACTACAACTGAATAGCACTGAGAAGCTTTTCTCAGTTATGCTGATAACTAGAACATTGAAGCCAAGGACGTATGGATGGGGATGTTTGTGCAGAGCCTTGATGGAGATGTTAGAAAATGGTTTAGGGAGATGCCTGCTAATTCAATCACCATTATAGAAAAGCTTCAGGACCTCTTCATGAGACAATGGGGTGACACCAAAGCCCATACTTATTATATAACTGAGTTTGGAGCCCTTATGAGAAAGAAGGTTGAAACCATTGTAGATTTTTCAAAAAGATTCAATAAAATGTACAGCAGAATACCTGTAGAAATAAAACGTTCAGAAACATCTGCAAAACTTACATATGCAAATGTTTTCGATCATGAATTTTCTTTACTACTAAGAGAGAGAAGACCTGTTTCTTTACTGAATATGTAGGATGCAGATTTAGAGGTGGAGACTAACATATTAGCTTCCAACAGATTGAAGAAGGAAACAACTCAGCAGATGTATGACATGAAAGGTAAGAAGGAAGCAACTCCAGGGGTTTCTACATCTGAGTCTTTAGAAGGAAAAATTGATGAGATGGCCAAGTTGGTGATTATTTTGACTGCAAAATTAAACAAGTTAGAACTAGAAAGAAATTCCAGCAAGCCTGTTCAAGAAGGTGAAAGAAACCCTAACAATCAGAACCAATTCAGAAGACAATTTGCTCCTCTTTTCATACCTAGAGAACAAATAAATAATGATATTCATCAAGAAAGGAGAGAGACTGAGGATCAAAAGGTACGTCCACCTCTTCAAAACAATGTTTTTCATGAAGAAGAGATCGATGAAGAAGTGCTATTTGAAGACACGGATCAGGATATGAACTATTTTGGAGAAAGGTTGACTGAAGGTTTTGTCACTGAAGAAGAGTTTTTAAATGCAGAATATTATGATGCTGATATGTTTGAAATAGAGGATGATTTGAATCTGAAAATGACTACTGTAACTGCTGATGTCTGTCAAAATGAACCCAAGAATACCATGAATTTGAGGTCAGGCCCAAAACAACTAGTACAAAACCCAAACAAGAAGGTAGTTGTACCTGCTAAGCAACAATCTGATCTTGTGTCAAAGAAAAAAAAATTCCAGAAAAGCAAAAGAAGAACATGGAGGTTGAAGTGGTAAATAAAACTGTGCAGAATTTTAATCTGGAAAATGAATTAGGAAAAATAAAGTTTCCTATGCCTTTTTACTGAACTAATGAAAAATCCTTCTTACAAATAATCAAATCTTAAAATGATCGGTTCAGCAAACAATCAGCCTATTTTTGATACAGTGAATTTGAAAGAAGAAAATCCTAATATTTTTATTGGATCAGCCTTGGCTGAAAAAACCGAGAATGAAGCAGGTGCTTCACCTCCATTTTAGATTACTCTGATAGTCCATGAACAAATGATACATAATTGTTTGTTAGATTCAAGAGCTTCACACAAATTAATGCCAAAGGCTATCATGGAAGCTTTAGGTCTGAGTATAACCAAACCCTATCATTATCTGTATACATTTGATTCACGAGCTGTAAAGTGTTTAGGTGTGATTAAAGACATGGTTGTCAGTTTGGCTGAATTACCAATGAAAAGTGTAATCATGGATGTGGTGGTAGCTGATATTACACCTAAATTTGGGTTACTTCTCTCTAGGTCCTGGGCAAAGAAAGTTGGTGGAACTTTACAAATGGATTTATCATATGCTACTATTACTGTGTTTGGAGGAGAAAACATAAGGCTGTACAGAGAGCTTAAGTTTGCCTATATTGTGGCAGATGAAAAGAGCCCTACCAACGATCCTCTGTCTGCCATTGATAAAGATTTGGGTACTTGCATGTTACATTTTAGTGTTGATGACAATATTGATGGTTTGTTACAGGTTGAAAAGGAACAGCCAGTTAAATGCAGCAAGGAATAGGAAGATAAGCTTTGGCAATTATACTTTGATGGATCATCTTGCAAAGAAGGTGCTGGAGCGGGGGTTCTTCTCATATCCCCTGGTGATGAAACAGTAAAGCTGATGTATAAATTAAAATTTGTTACTACAAACAATACTACTGAATATGGAGCTTTGCTGTTAGGATTGAAGGCTGCCAAGGATTTAGGCATTCAGCAGATTTCTGCATATGGCGACTCCGAATTAGTTGTTCAACAGGTGAGGAACAAATATCAAGTGAAATAGGATTTGTTGAAAGTCTATCGAAATGAGGTATGGGACATGATTGAGAATTATTTTGTAGCTTTTAACATTACCTATATTCCAAGAGACCATAATCAGGCTGCAGATTCATTGGCATTAGGGCTACACATTTTAGAATTCACAAAACCACACAGTTGAGGTATCCCATTGAGGTTAGGTATAGACCATCTGTACCTGATAATGTAAAGCAGTGGAGAGTGTTTGAAGATGAAATTGAAATTAAAAGATTTTTGGAGCTTACACATGAGTTTTCTAATTCCCTGATTGATCAAGAGGAAGATGATGAGGATGGAGATGTGGAAGAGATTGATGAAAATGAAATAGCTAGACACAAGATCATTGAACTAAAAGGTAATTTCATCCCAAAAGGTGTGGTACCTTTAGAAAGAATATTTTAGAAAGATCATACACCTCTAAAACCTGTTCTATAGTCTTTAGAAGAGAATGTGGTGGATTGTAACATTAGCATTGCAAAACATCCTAAAATGGTCTAAAATTTCGAAAGCACTCACAGCTGAATATAGAAAAATGTACATAAATTTGTTAAAGGAGCATGTTGATGTCTTTGCATGGTCTTATGAAGAATTGAGAACATATGATACTGGAATTATACAACATAAAGTCCCTTTAAAACTAAATGTTAAACCTCTTCGTCAGAAATTAAGGAGGATTAATCCAGCCTTGTTTCCTGTTATTGAAAAAGAAGTGAAGAAGTTATTAGATGCCAAGATCATTGTTCCTCTCCGGTACTCTTCATGGGTGGCTAATCTAGTTCCTGTTAAGAAAAAGAACAGAGAAATAAGGCTGTGTGTTGACTTTAGAAACTTGAATAGATCTTCACTAACGGATAATTATCCTCTGCCTAAAATTGAGCAAATATTGCAGAAGGTTGTTGGAGCACAGAGGATTTCTATGGTTGATGGTTTCTCAGGATACAATCAGATTTCTATGAATCCTGATGATAAGGATAAAACAACTTTTACCACTCCCTCAGGAACTTTCATGCATGAACGCTAGAGCAACTTTTCAGAGGGCTATGGATATAGCTTTTGTTGGAAAAAAGGACAAGTTTGCAGTAATTTACTTAGATGATATTACTGTATTTTCACAATCAGATGATGAACATCTAAAACATTTGAAACAAACTTTCTTAAAATGCAGAAAATTTGGTCTGTCCTTGAATCCAAAGACGTCACACTTTGTTGTACAAAAAGGCAAATTACTGGGTCATTTATTTTCTGCTGATGGTATAAGGATTGATCCCGAAAGGGTAAAAGCAATATTGAAGATAGTCTTCCTAGGAGTAAAAAAGATGTCCAATATTTCATTGGGAAAATCAACTTTCTGTGTTGGTTTATACCAAACTTTGCTGAGACTATCAAGTAGATTACAGCCATACTAAAAAAGCATCAAGAAGTCAAATGGACCACTGAAGCAAAGAATGCATTTGAAAAAATCAAGATGGCTCTTACTGAAGCCCCTGTATTAGTAAGTCTAGATTTCACCAGAGAATTTCTAACATTTTCATTTACATCTGAAGATACACTAGCAACTATTTTGTTGTAGAAGAATAAGGATGGTCTTGAGCAACCTATTGCATTCTTCAACAAAACTCTCAGAGATTCTGAATTAAAATACAGCATCTTGGAAAAACAGGCCTATTCTTTGGTGAAAGCTTTGAAATTTTTCAGAATCTATGTTTTGCATTCTAAAGTTATTTCATATGTGCCTAATGATGCTGTAAAATATTTTTTGACACAGCTTGACAGCGAGGGGAAAAGAGGCAGGTGGATTGCTAAAATCATGGAGTATGATGTAGATATCAGACCTACCAAACTAGTCTATGGACAAGGTTTAGCCAAGCTACTAGCTAAATAAAACTACCAAGCTTTAGGACTGCATGTGATGGAAAAAGAGCTAGCTCAGGAAGAAAATCAAGCAGAGTTGGAGAAAGAGAAGATTATGGACTTTTATTCAGCATCCACATTGTACACAGACATTGTGTATTTTCTGTTGTATTTGCAATGTCCTGAGCATTTAGAGAGAAAAGTTGCTAGATCTTTGAAGCTAAAAACTGTTGTTTAGTGGAACAACAATTATTTTGGAAGGACCTGGGGGGTATTCTACTCAGATGCTTAGATAAACCTAAAATTGAAGGAGTGATTTCTGAATCTCATGAGGGTGCTTGTGGAGGTCACAAGTACTGGAAGGAAACAACATACAAGATCTTAAGAGCTGGGTACTATTGGCCCTCTTTGTTTGCATATGTATATCAGCAGGTAAGAGCTTGCATCCCTTGTCAGAAGTTTGCTAGCAAACAAAAATTGTTGTCATTACCTTTAAAACCAGTTGCAGTAAGTGCTCCTTTCCAGCAATGGGGTCTGGGCTTTATAGGAGAGATAAGTCCATCTTCCTCAGGACAACACAGGTGGATTTTGACTGCAACAGACTTCTTTACAAAATGGGTGGAAGCTATCCCTACTAGGAATGCCATAGATAAGGTGATTATGGAATTTATTTAATAAAATATCCTCAATAGGTTTGGGTGTCCTCAGAAAATAGTGTCAGATAATGCAAAAGATTTTAAGTCTAAGGAAATGGAAGCATTTTGTGAAAAGAATGGTATCTTGTTGAAACATTCAACTCCTTACTATCCCCAAGGTAACGGTTTAGCTGAGTCCTCAAATAAAAATATCATTCAGAGTATCAGGAAACTGCTAAAGCATAATAAGAGATCATGGGATTCTATGCTGAAATATGCATTATGGGCTGATAGAATAACAGTCAAGCAAGCAATTGGAACTTCTCCTTTCCAATTAGTGTATGGTACAGATGCAGTTTTTCCTATTCAGTTGGGCATTCCAGTGATAAAGTTTCTTCAGAATTGTTAGGAAGAACCTAATGATATGCAGAGAAGGATTTATGAGATGATAGAGTTGCAGCAGAATAGAGAAAGAATGGAAGAAAGGGCACAGTTATACAGGTTGAAGGTAAAAGACAGATTTGACAGGAAAATCAAAGACAACACTTTCTCAATTGGTGACATGGTTCTAAGGTGGGTGAGGAATTGTCAAGTCTAGTTAATGGACGATTCCTCAAGCATTCCTACAGTTTTTGAGGGGAATTTTAGTTTTTCATTGTATGTACCAGTGTGAGTAAAACACAAAAAGGACTCCATAACCCAATGGAAATTTTGTATATTAGCAGGTAGCAAAAAATAAGGCACTGGTCTACAGGTTCTTGAAGCCTCACAAGGAGGACTTCATCTCGCAGTAGGAGCCAGATGTTAGGACATGATTTTGTCTTCCTTAGTTTTATGCTTTTGTTTATGTTTTTGAAATTTGCTAATATTTTTACTTCTATGAAATTTTGGTGTAAAGGTTAATTTTGAGTTTATGCCTTTTAGTTTTCATCATTTTGATTTTTTCCTATTTTTAAGCTTGCTTCTATAATTTTTGCGTAGAGTACATTCTTGAAGGGTTCTACAAGGTGTATATTGATTAATGGTTTCATTAATGACACTAAGATCAAATATTAATCATATAAACCAAGTATTAAAGCTGGATTAGTGATTAAATGACATGAAATTATGTGTTTGAACTTTCTTGTAGCGCAAGAGTGAAATTAATGCACCAGCATGCTACAAGAAAGTTGCGAGTGCCAAAATAGTCATTTTTCACTCTGATTTTTTTGATGGTTTCATTCCTAAGGTGTTAGTCACATCAATTAGCATTTTTGATACGTGTCTTGCCAGGCTAATCATGGAAACAAGTGTCTGGTCATCGTGTGAGGGAGATCGTGACAATTGTATGCAAATTCATGGCAAATGATGACAGTGAGTGGAACGAGGCAGAATTTTCAGAAATAGGTTCCTAAGCTGACGATTATGAAGGCATTGAACCTCATGGTGGAGACATATTGCTGAAAAATCAGAATTTTGATAGTTTAAGGAAGAATTAGGGCTTCCCAGCGGTGACAGTTCGAAGCGATCTGGAGGGTCGAAGACAGCTGGAACGTGCAATTCGACACCTAACCTTTCAAGGGATTGAATTCCAGTGCCTGTATTAAGCTTTGGATGAGGTATTCTGCATGACATTTGATAGGGTTTGTTAAATTTGGGGGTTTTTCTGATAAATCCTATAATGTCAAAAATTTAAGGAAGGACATGAATTTACTCACTCAATAGAATTTCAATGATGAGATATTAATTAATATATTTAAGTATTTATCATTTGAGTTAGTAAAGTTTAGAGCAGAACTATTGGAGGTCCCTGAATCTGTGATTAGGTCAAATTGCTGAGACTTGGTACAAAGCATTTCCTAAACTGGTGATAGGGCAGACTGTGAGAGTTTGAAGATAAATTGACTGCCAAGACTATGCAAATCTAAAGAAAAATAGTCTGTGAGATTATTGACAGGTGCCGCAAACCATACTGAAAATTAAGAGGAGTGGAAAAACTAATAGGGCTGAGCCCACTGATATCAGTAGGATAGATAAATTCCCAGGATGTGCTGAGCTATTTGAAAATGCAGGATGGTTGATATTTTTCATGAAAATTGATGGATACAATGCTGAGGTCTCCCATAAGTTTGCTCAGTGCTATGACAAATATATTGTATCTTATGATACTTTGAAAATCAAATTGACCAAAGAGTTGGTGGCTAAGGCAACACGGGTTAAAAATGAGGGAGAACTTTGGTTTAAGAAAGTGCCATTTACCTTTAATGCACAAAGGTACCTACTGCCTGGTATAGTTCTAGATTGGGGTAAGGGTGTTCCATCCATAACTTTAGGCATGAATGGGTAGAACCTATCAAGGTTTTACAAAGTTATATTACATGTGAAGAAAGGTATGCCTTCGTTTTTAAATATCATTTCAGGTTCCTTCAACACCTCGGCAATGAATCAAAGATGAACTTGCATTTCTTCTTGCTAAAGAGCCTACAGAAAATGTCTTGTAGAATCAAAGAACACCAAAATCATACTAGACAATCCATTTTTCACCATGGACTTATCAAACTCATTATCAATAGTGTTTTGCAGAGAGAAAGAAAAACTTGGGAATATTTCCTTTTTTGGTCAGGGTTTCATAATAGTCAAGAAGGACAGTCTAATAGAAAGCAGGTTGATAAAGGACAGACCTTGATCAGAAAACTAAGACAGAAGATAAAGGTTAAAAATGAAGATAGTGTCAAATTAGATGAAGCTGCAGAGCCTGCAAAAGAAGATTGTGAATCTAAACAACATCTAAATGACAACAAAGATTTGCAGTTTGTTAATAAGGAGACTCGGCCTGTTTAGGATGATGCACCAGCAAAGACATTTGTTGATGAAAATATTGTACTTGTAGAGAAGGTTTTAGGTGATGAAGAAGACACTAAAGTCCAAAAGAAAAGTCCAATTACAGTCTTGTCAGAGGATGAAACATACCTATTGGAGGAGGATAAGCTTCCTGTTATTGATAAAAATAAGGTTGGCACTAAAAAGGAATTTCATAGTCAGGAAGATAGGGTAGCAGTGCCAAAGAAAAAGAATCCAAAAGTCATGGAATTTGCCTTTGTCATCCATGAGGGAAAAACTTTAAAAATGGTAGGGGAACTTGCTCCTGGGTGGAGACCAAAGACTAAACCCAGAAACAAGCTCAGGCTAAATATGAAGAAATTACTAAACCCTGAATTGATTAAAGAAGGGGTAACTGTGATTGATGACTCCTCCTCTGATGAAAAAATGGATGTTGATAAGGGTGACAGCAAAGGGAAAAGACCAATGAAATCAGAAAAATATTCTACCCTCACTAAGACTAAACTGTCTGATGTATTTTTAGAGATACGAAGCCAAATGTTAAAGGAGCAACAAGAATGTGAGATAGAGGTTTCTCACTTAGAAAACAAGCTGATGGTTGATGAAAATGTTCCCTGTGAAACTGAGACTAAAGAAAACCTAAGTTTTCATGAGAATGCTACAGAATTGCTACCAGAAGATGAAGAAATCTATAGGAGACTAAACATTCCATGGCTTCCCAATGAGATGCAAAGTACAGTAGGAAATAAATCATTTGATTAAGAGAAAGAGAATTTACAGAGAACTATAAAGCAGTATAAACATCTGGTAGAATATATGCAGGAGACAAATGATGGTTTGGTTATAGCCAATAGAATACTCAGAGAAGATCTAGATGAGGTGAATAGCCATTATCAGGAGCTAATTGCAGTCTCAAAAGAGGCATTGAAATGAAAAAGAAATATAGAGTCACAATTTACAATGTTAAAACAGACCATCAAAGATCTACAACAACAAAATGGAGAGCTCACTAGAAATATGGCAGAGATGGAAGCAGAGCAACTGAAGGCTAGGAGAGAGGCCCAATCCTCAGAAGGGATAACTTTGTTAGCAAAGGAAGCTAAATATCTATGAGGCTTGTTAACAAAATCAGTTATTTGTTATGTTTTGAAGGATATTTCGTTTTTGTAATTATTATTTTGATAAAACCATTTTGATGAGTAGGCTGAAAAGTAGTTAGGGTTTATTCTTTAACTGAATTTTGAAGGATAGTATTAATGTATGTCACAAAGAGGACTAAGGGTTTGATTTTTTGGGCTGGCTAGAGGAGGTCTCCAGACTTGTTCATAAGCTAAGTAAATGACTCTTATGTGTATTTGAAGAACTGATTATGAAATATATGCTCCATTTACCCTTCAGTTTGTTATCTAGCTTCATTTATAGCTTGTTTTAGTTACTAAGTTGGTAATTTCATTGCTGGTTTTAGAGTTTTTATGCTTGTAGTGCTTGCCATTTGTGGATGAACTTAAGTGTTGTTTTCTGTTGGATACATGGTTATTATCTTATGCATCTCAGTTTTTATATGCTTGTGATTTAGTTTTTATTTGGGTTATGATTGCATTCCCTCTTGTCATCAAACTTCACAACTAGAAAACCTTGAAAAACCCTAAAAACTCTATTTTGTTTTATTGAGATATTTGAGATTATGTTGGCTTGTTTTCTTGTAGTCTGGAAACAATTTCTGGCATAGACATCTTTGGCGCCATTGTTGGGGAACGAATTTGAAAAAATATTTTTCCCTGGGATACTTATCATTTCACTGATTTTAAGAGGTGAACTTAAACCATCATATCTCTAAGACTACTTTTCACCAGTGTCATAGTGGCTACTAGGGGAATTGGCACTAGAAACAAACCTATTTCACCTTTGCAACTGGGTGTTTCAGACCCAGAACAGATATTGAAAACAACAAGGAATATTAGAAGGTCTCAGTCATTACCAGCCCTATGTGACCCTGATCAGTTGGATGGTTCATCACCTTTATCTGTTTTGAGAAAAGAAGAAGAAACTTCACCTTGGTTAAATTCTATTATTCCTGTCAGTAACTTTCAAGTTTTCATTGATCCTCAATCTTTCAGAAAAGATAAAACAGTATATCCTAGTAAGATACCTCTATTTCATTTGAAAGTAGGTAAAACCCCTTTTCAGCCAAGTTCTAGCAAAATCTCTCCATCACCAAAGTCATTTAGACTTGAAATGGAAACCCAAAATCAGCCTTTAGACATGATGGACAGAATGGTTGCAGCCATATATGCACCATTAATTTTGCCTCACCCTTTGAATGCACTGCCTAGAGGTGACTATCAGAAATACCTTCCTAGGTTTAATGGACAGGGAGAAACTACAGCTGAATAGCACTGAGAAGCTTTTCTCAGTTATGTTGATAAGCAGAACATTCAAGATAAGGATGTATGGATGAGGTTGTTTGTGCAGATCCTTGATGGAGATGTCAGAAAATGGTTTAGGGAGCTGCCTGCTAATTCAATCACCGTCATAGAAGAGCTTCAGGACCTCTTCATGAGACAATGGGGTGACACCAAAGACCATACTTTTTATATAACTGAGTTTGGAGCCCTTAGGAGAAAGAAGGATGAAACCATTGCAGATTTTTCAAAAAGATTCAATAAAATGTACAGCAAAATACTTGTAGAAATAAAACCTTCAGAAACATCTGCAAAACTTACATATGCAAATGATTTCAATCATGAATTTTCTTTACTACTAAGATAGAGAAGACCTGTTTCTTTACTGAATATGCAGGATGGAGCTTTAGAGGTGGAGTGTAACATATTGGCTTCCAACAGATTGAAGAAGGAAACATCTGAGCAGATGTATGACAGGAAAGGTAATAAGGAAGCAGCTCCATGGGTTTCTACATCTCAGTCTTCAGAAGGCATAATTGATGAGATGGTCAAGTTGGTGAATATTTTGACTGCAAAATTAAACAAGTTAGAACTAGAAATAAATTCCAGCAAGCCTGTTCAAGAAGGTGAAATAAACCCTAACAATCAGAACCAATTTTGAAGGCAATTTGCTCCTCGTTTCATACCTAGAGAACGAAGAAATAATGATATTCAGCGAGAAAGGAGAGAGACTGAGGATCAAAGGGTACCTCCACCTCTTCAGAACAATGTTGTTCATGAAGAATAGATTGATGAAGAAGTGTTATTTGAAGACACAGATCAGGATATGAACTATTTTGGAGAAAGGTTGACTGAAGGTTTTGTCACTGAAGAAGAGTTTTTAAATGCAGAATATTATGATGCTGATATGTTTGAAACAGAGGATGATTTGAATCTGAAAATGACTGCTATAACTGCTGATGTCTGTGAAAATGAACCCAAGAAGATTGTGAATTTGAGTTCAGGCCAAAAACAATTAGTACAAAACCCAAAGAAGAAGGTATTTGTACCTGCTAAGCAGCAATATGATCCTATGTCAGAGAAAAAGCAAATTCCAGAAAAGAAAAAGAAGAACATGGAGGTTGAAGAGGTAAATAAAACTGTGTGGAATTTTAATTTGGAAAATGAATTAGGAAAAATAAATATTCCTATTCCTTTTTACTGAACTAATGAAAAATACTTCTTACAAAGAATCAGTTCTTAAAATGATCGGTTCAACAAACAATCAACCTATTTATGATACAGTGAATTTGCAAGAAGAAAATCCTAAGATTTTTATTGGATCAAACTTGGCTGAAAAAACTAAGAATGAAGCAGGTGCTTCACCTCCATTTTACATTACTCTCACAGTCCATGAACAAATGATACATAATTGTTTGTTATATTCAGGAGCATCACACAATTTAATGCCAAAGGATGTCATGGAGACTTTAGGTATGAGTATAACCAAACCCTATAATGATCTGTATGCATTTGATTCATGATCTGTAAAGTGTTTAGTTGTGATTAAAGACATGGTTGTCAGTTTGGATCAATTACCAATGAAAATTGTAATCATGGATGTGGTGGTAGCTGATATTACACCTAAATTTAAGTTACTTCTCTGTAGGTTCTGGGAAAAGAAAGTTGGTGGAACTTTACAAATGGATTTATCATATGCTACTATTCTTGTGTTTGGAGGAGAAAACAGAAGGCTGCATAGAGAGCTTCAGTTTTCCTATATTGTGACAGATGACAAGAACCCTACCAACCATCCTCCGTATGCTGTTGATAACGATTTGGGTACTTGCATGTTACATTTTAGTGATGATGACAATACTGCTGGTTTGTTACAGGTTGAAAAGGAACAGCCAGTTAAATGTAGCAAAGAATAGGAAGATGAGCTTTGGCAATTATACTTTGATGGATCATCTTCCAAAGAAGGTGCTGGAGCAGGGGTTCTTCTCATATCCCCTGGTGGTGAAACAGTAAAGCTGATGTATAAATTATAATTTGTTACTACAAACAATGATGTTGAATATGAAGCTTTGATGTTAGGATTCAAGGCTACCAAGGATTTAGGCATTCAGCATATTTCTGCATCTGGCGACTCCGAATTAGTTGTTCAGCATGTGAGGAACAACTATCAAGTGAAATAGGATTTGCTGAAAGTATATCAAAATGAGGTATGGGACATGATTGAGAATTATTTTGTAGCTTTTAACATTACCTATATTCCAAGAGACCATAATTAGACTACAGATTCATTGGCCTTAGCTGCTACACATTTTAGAATTTCCAAAACCACACAATTGAGGTATCCCATTGATGTTAGGTACATACCATATGTACCTGATAATGTAAAGCAGTGGAGAGTGTTTGAAGATGACATTGAAATTAAAATATTTTTGGAGCTTACACATGAGTTTTATAATTCCTTGATTGATCAAGAGGAAGATGATGAGGATGGAGATGTGGAAGAGATTGCTGAAAATGAAATAGCTAGACACAAGATCATTGAACTAAAAGGTAATTTCATCCCAAAAGGTTTGGTACTTTTAGAAAGAATATTTTCAAAAGATGATACACCTTTAAAACCTGTTGTATAGTCTTCAGAAGAGAATGTGGTGGATTGTAACATTGGCACTGCAGAACATCCTAAAATGGTGAAAATTTCGAAAGCACTCACAGCTGAACAGAGAAATATGTACATAAAATTTTTAAAGGAACATGTTGATGTATTTACATGGTCTTATGAAGAATTCAGAACATATGATACTAGAATTATACAACATAAAGTCCCTTTAAAACTGAATGTTAAACCTTTTCATCAGAAATTAAGGAGGATTAATCCAGCCTTGTTTCCTGTTATTGAAAAAGAAGTGAAGAAGTTATTAGATGCCAAGATCATTGTTCCTCTCAGGTACTCTTCATGGGTGGTTAATCTAGTTTCTGTTAGGAAAAAGAACGGAGAAATAAGACTGTGTGTTGACTTTAGAAACTTGAATAGTTCTTCACTAAAGGATAATTATCCTCTTCCTAAAATTGAGCAAATATTATAGAAGGTTGTTGGAGCATAGAGGATTTCTATGGTTGATGGTTTCTCAGGATACAATCAGATTTCTATGCATCCTGATGATAAGGAGAAAACAACTTTTACCACTCCCTTAGGAACTTTCATGTATGATAAGATGCCTTTTGGTTTAATGAACGCTTGAGCAAATTTTTAGAGGGCTATGGATATAGCTTTTGTCGGAGAAAAGGACAAGTTTGTGGTAATTTACTTAGATGATATTACTATATTTTCACAATCAGATGATGAACATCTAAAACATTTGAAACAAACTTTCTTAAAATGAAAAAAATTTGGTTTGTCCTTGAATCCAAAGAAGTCACACTTTGTTGTACAGGAAGGCAAATCACTGGGTCATTTAGTTTCTGCTGATGGTATAAGGATTGACCCCGAAGGGGTAAAAGCAATATTGAAGATAATTCTTCCTAGGAGTAAAAATGGTGTCCAATCTTTCATTGGTAAAATCAACTTTCTGTGTTGGTTTATACCAAACTTTGTTGAGACTATCAAGCAGATTACAACCATGCTAAAAAAGGATCAAGAAGTCAAATGGACCACTAAAGCAAAGAATGCATTTGAAAAAATCAAGATGGCTCTTACTGAAGACCCTGTATTAGTAAGTCTAGATTTCACCAGAGAATTTATAACATTTTCATTTGCATTTGAAGATACACTAGCAGCTGTTCTGTTGCAGAAGAATAAGGATGGTCTTGAGCAACCTATTGCATTCTTCAGCAAAACTCTTAGAGATTCTGAATTAAAATACAACATCTTGGAAAAACAGGCCTATTGTTTGGTGAAAGCTTTGAATTTTTTCAGAATATATGTTTTGCATTCTAAAGTTATTTCATATGTGCCTAATGCTGCTATAAAAGATGTTTTGACACAGCCTGACAACGAGGGGAAAAGAGGCAGGTGGATTGCTAAAATAATGGAGTATGATGTAGATATCAGACCTACCAAACTAGTCAAGGGACAAGGTTTAGCTAAGCTGCTGGATGAATCAAACTACCAAGATTTAGGACTACATGTCATGGGAGAAGAGCTAGCTCAAGAAGAAAATCAAGCAGAGTTAGAGAAAGAGAATATTATGGAATTTTATTCAGCATTCACATGGTACGCAGACATTGTGTATTTTCTATTGTATTTGCAATGTCCTGAGCATTTAGATAGAAAAGCTGCTAGATCTTTGAAGCTAAGAACTACTAAGTACTGTTTAGTGGAACAACAATTATTTTGGAAGGAACCAGGGGGTATTCTACTCAGATTCTTAGATAAACCTGAAATTGAAGGAGTGATTTCTAAATCTCATGAGGGTGCTTGTGGAGGTCACAAGTACTGGAAGGCAACAACATACAAGATCTTAATAGCTGGGTACTATTGGCCCTCTTTGTTTGCAGATGTATATCAGTAGGTAAGAGCTTGCATCCCTTGTCAAAAGTTTGCTGGCAAACAAAACTTGTTGTCATTACCTTTAAAACCAATTGTAGTAAGTGCTCATTTCCAGCAATGGGGTCTGGACTTTATAGGAGAGATAATTTCATCTTCCTCAGGACAACACAAGTGGATTTTGATTGCAACAGACTTCTTTACCAAATGGGTGGAAGCTATCCCTACTAGGAATGCCACAGATAAGGTTATTATGGAATTTATTGAAGAAAATATCCTTAGCAGGTTTGGGTGTCCTCAGAAAATAGTGACAGATAATGCAAAAGCTTTTAAGTCTAAGGCAATGGAATAATTTTGTGAAAAGAATGGTATCTTGTTGAAACATTCAAATCCTTACTATCCCCAAGGTAATGGTTTAGCTGAGTCCTCAAATAAAAATATCATTCAGAGTATCAGGAAACTGCTAAAGCATAATAAGAGATCATGGGATTCTATGCTAAAATATGCATTATGGGCTGATAGAATAACAGTCAAGCAAGCAATTGGAACTTCTCCTTTCCAATTAGTGTATGGTACATATGTAGTTTTTCCTGCTCAGTTGGGCATTCCAGTGATGAAGTTTCTTTAGAATTGTCAGGAAGAACCTAATGATATGTAGAGAAGGATTTATGAGATGATAGAGTTGCAGCAGAACAGAGAAAGAGTGGAAGAAAAGGCACAGTTATACAGATTGAAGATAAAAGACAGATTTGACAGGAAAATCAAAGAAAACACTTTCTCAATTGGTGACATGGTTCTAAGGTGGGATGCTAGGAAAAAGAAAAAAGGGAAACATGGCAAATTTGACAACCTCTGGTTTGGCACTTTCCTAGTTTCTAAGTTTTTGGAAAATAACACTTTTGTCCTACAGACTTTGGATGGTGAGGAATTGTCAAGTCCAGTTAATGGACGATTCCTCAAGCATTTCTACAGTTTTTGATGGGAATTTTAGTTTTTCATTGTATATACCAGTGTGAGTAAAACACAATAAGGACTCCATAACCCAATGAAAATTTTGCAGATTAGTAGGTAGCAGAAAAGAAGGCACTGGTCTACAGGTTCTTGAAGCCTCACAAGGAGGACTTCATCCCGAAGCAGGAGCTAGATGTTAGGTCATGATTTTGTCTTCCCTAGTTTTATGCTTTTGTTTATGTTTTTGAAATTTGCTAATATTTTTACTTCTAGGAAATTTTGGTGTAAGGGTTAATTTTGGTTTATGCCTTTTAGTTTTCATCATTTTGATTTTTTCCTATTTTTAAGCTTGCTTTTATAATTTTTGTGTAGAGTTCATTCTTGAAGGGTTCTACAAGGTGTATATTGATTAATGGTTTCATTAATAACACTAAGATCAAAGATTAATCATATAAACCAAGTATTAAAGATGGATTAGTGATTAAATGACATGAAATTATGTGTTTGAACTTTCTTGTAGCGCAAGAGCAAAATTAATGCATTGATGCGCTACAAGAAAGTCGCGAGTGCCAAAATAGTCATTTTTCATTCTGATTTTTTCGGTGGTTTCATTCCTAAGGTGTTAATCACATCAATTAGCATGTTTGATACATGTCTTGCCAGGCTAATCATGGAAATAGGTGTCTGGTCATCGTGTGAGGGAGATCGTGGCAATTGTATGCAAATTCATGGAAAATGATGATAGTGAGTGGAACGAGGAATAATTTTTGGGAATAGGTTCCTAAGCTGAATATTATGAAGGAATTGAATGTCGTGGTGGAGACATATTGCTGAAAAATTGGAATTTTGACAGTTGAAGGAAGAATTAGGGCTTCCCAGCGGTGCCTGTTTGAAGCAATCTGGAGGGTTGAAGACAGCTAGAACATGCAATTCGACACCTAAAATTTCAAGGGATCAACTTCTTGCACCTATATTAAGCTTTGGATGAGGTATTCCATGTGACATTTGATAGGGTTTGTTAAATTTGGGGTTTTTTTCTTCTGATAAAGCCTATAATATCAAAAATTTAAGGAAGGACATGAATTTACTCACTCAATAGACTTTGAATGATGAGATATTAATCAATATATTTAAGTATTTATCATTTGAGTTAGTAAAGTTCAGAGCAAAACTATTGGAGGTCCTTGAATCTGTGATTAGGTCAAATTGCTGAGACTTGGTACAAATCATTTCCTAAACTAGTGATAGGGCAGACTGTGAGAGTTTGAAGATAAATTGACTGCCAAGACTGTGCAAATTTGTAGAAAAATAGACTGTGAGATTACTGACAGGTGCTACAAACCATACTAAAAATGAAGAGGAGTGGAAAAACTAATAGGGCCGAGCCCACTGATCTCAGTCGAATAGATAAATTCCTAGGATGTGCTGAGCTATTTGAAACTGTAGGATGGTTGATATTTTTCAAGAAAATTGATGGACACAATGCTGAGGTCTCCCATAAGTTTCCTCAGTGTTATGACAAAGATACTGTATCTTTTGATACTTTGAAATTCAAATTGACCAAAGAGTTGGTGGCTGAGGCAAGAGGGGTTAAAAATGAGGGAGAACTTTGGTTTAATAAAGTGCCATTTACCTTTAATGCACAAAGGTACCTACTGCCTGGTATAGTTCTAGATTGGGGTAAGGGTGTGCCCATCCATAAATTCAGGCATGAATGGGTAGAACCTATCAAGGTTTTACAAAGTTATATTACATGTGAAGGAAGGTATTCCTTCATTTTTAAAAACCATTTCAAGTTCCTTCAACACCTCAGCAATGAATCAAAGATGAACCTGCCTTTCTTCTTGCTAAAGAGCTTGGAGAAAATGTCTTGTAGAATCAAAGAACACAAAAATCATACTAGACGGTCCATTTTTCACCATGGACTTATCAAACTCATTATCAACAGTGTTTTGCAGAGAGAAGGAAAAACTTGGGAATATTTCCTTTTTTGGTCAGTGTTTCAGAATAGTCAAGAAGGACAGTCTAATAGAAAGCAGGGTGATAAAGCACAGACCTTGATCAGAAAACTAAGACAAAAGATAAAGGTTAAAAATTAAGACAGTGTCAAATTGGAGGAAGTTGCAGAGCCTGCAAAAGAAGATTGTGAATCTAAACAACATCTAAATGACACCAAAGATTTGCAGCCTGTTAATAAGGAGACTCAGCCTGTTCAGGATGATGCACCAGTAGAGACATTTGTTGATGAAAAGATTGTACTTGCAGAGAAGGTTTTAGGTGATGAAGAAGACACTAAAGTCCAAAAGCAAAGTCCAATTACAATCTTGTCAGAGGATGAAACATACATGTTGGAGGAGGATAAGCAACTTGTTATTGATAAAACTAAGGTTGGTACTAAAAAGGAATTTCACAGTCAGGAAGATAGGGTAGCAGTACCAAAGAAAAAGAAGCTAAAAGTAATGGAATTTTCCTATGTCATCCATTAGGGAAAAACTTTAAAAATGGTAGGGGAACTTGCTCCTGGGTGGAGAGCAAACACTAGACCCATAAACAAGCTCAAGTTGAATATGAAGAAATTACTAAACCCTAAATTGAAGAAAGAAGGGGTAACTCTGATTGATGACTCCTCCTCTAATGAAAAAATGGATGTTGATAAGGGTGACAGCAAAGGGAAAATACCAATGAAATTAGAAACAGAAACTGCCCTCACTGAGACTAAACTATTTGATGTATTTTTAGAGATACGAAGCAAATGTTAAAGGAGCAATAATAAGGTGAGATAGAGGTTTCTCACTCAGAGAACAAGCTAATGGTTGATGAAAATGTTCCCTGTGAAACTAAGACTAAAGAAAACCTAAGTTTTCATGAGACTCCTACAGAATTGCTGCCAGAATATGAACAAATCTATAGGAGACTAAACATTCCATGGCTTCCCAATGAGATGCAAAGTACAGCAGGAAATAAAGCATTTGATTCAGAGAAAGAGAATTTACAAAGAACTATAAAGTAGTATAAACATCAGGTAGAATATATGCAGGAGACAAATGATGCTTTGGTTATGGCCAATAGAAGACTCAGAGAATATCTAGATGAGGTGAATAGCCACTATCAAGAGCTAATTGCAGTCTCAAAAGAGGAATTGAAAAGAAAAATAAATACAGAGTCATAATTTACAATGTTAAAACAGACCATCAAATATCTACAACAACAAAATGAAGAGCTCACTAGAAAGATGGCAGAGATGGAAGCAGAGCAACTGAAGGCTAAAAGAAAGGCCCAAGCCTTAGAAGGAATAGCTTTGTTAGCAGAGGCAGCTAAAGATCTATCAGGATTGTTAACAAAATCAGTTATTTGTTATGTTTTGAAGGATATTTCATTTTTTTAATTATTATTTTGATAAAACCATTTCGATGAGTAGGCTGAAAAGCAGTTAGGGTTTAGTCTTTAACTGAATTTTGAAGGATAGTATTAATGTATGTCACAAAGAGGACTAAGGGTTCAGTTTTTTGGGCTGGCTAGAGGAGGTCTCCAGACTTGTTCATAAGCTAAGTAAATGACTCTTATGCGTATTTGAAGAACTGATTATGAAATATATGCTCCATTTATAGCTTCATTTATAGCCTGTTTTAGCTACTCAGTTGGTAATTTCATTGCTGGTTTAAAGTATTTATGCTTGTAGTGCTTACCATTTGTGGATGAACTTCAGTGTTGTTTTCTGTTGGATACATGGTTATTATGTTATGCATCTCAGTTTTTCTATGCTTGCGATTTAGTTTTTATTTGGGTTATGAATGCATTCCCTCTTGTCATCAAACTTCACAACCATAAAACCTTAAAAAACCCTAAAAACCCTGTTTTGTTTTATTGGGATATTTGAGATTATGTTGTCTTGTTTTCTTGTAGTCTAGAAACAATTTATGGAATAAACAGTGAGCATATATCAAGTCTAAAAGCTAATCGCTAAAGATTGTCTCTTCTTCTGTGGTCACCCTCAAAGTGGTTACGTCCTTAGAGATGTAAGGAAGTATATATTTTAAGAACCACTCCAATGAAAACTTGGGAGGTATAGTGTATTTAATAATCCTCTTTCATCTTCTCCACTCCTGAATGTGATCGGAAATATGTGTGGCCTTGTGTTGAGGCATGGAAAATCATAGGTAACAACAGTTAGGGATTCTCCCCAGTAAACGTTCCCAACTAGCCCATTACTGTTTGGTATGGGAAATCCATCCGGTTTACGGTCCATCTACTATAGGTCAAGTAGCAAAATTAAAGTTTTTACCGGTAACGGCTCGGTCCACCGTGTGTATTTTTAGTTTTTTATGTTTAAGTATGATATGCAAGTGCCTATCTAAAAATGCATATTGATAGAGAATACGAGGAACGGTAACAATGTGATGCGCAGGTTCTTACCTCTCGTCTTAACTCTCTCGCATCTAAATCACACACAGCAAGAAACCAAAAATAACTATCTAACCTATCCCTAGGGAGCAAGATTATCATTTATCAATGAGCAATGTATTTCTGTGCATGCATTAAGAAAAATCACAGATAGATGTTACTTATTTCAAAACACATGAACATTAATAAATAAATGAACAACAGGATAGATTATTGTTTATGAAAAGCCTTCATTACTCATAGTGGAAATTTCATAGAATAAACTAGAGTGCATTCATAACAAGAACATAGGTTCAAAGAGTTAGAATGATCTCACAGTTAATGGACACAAAGATAAAAATGAAATAGTTCACATTCAACAAATCCATAGCACAACATTTGAAATCTTCCACCAATATTTCTCCAACAGGAAACTTGTAATTCTTTATTGCAAAAGGAAATAGTTCTTCTTACAACATACTCTCACAAATCTATCTGGGAAAAAGTCCCTATCGACATCTGAATCTCCTATATTTATACAAAACAACAAAACTTTTGGGCTGCCCCCCCGGTGACCTTTGTGCTCCCCCAACCGTTTAATCCCACAATTTTGTCTTTTAGTGAGTGCTCATGATTTATACAATATGTTACATTTCAGATTAATATTTAAGAGCACTTTAAAAAAAGGGACCAGCTTGGTAACTGATGAACTTTACCAACCCTGGGCCTCTGCTGCTATCGATTATGTTCAGTAATCCGTTGGTCTTTTTGAGATACCGTTGATCTCAGACCTTCACTTTCTTCTTTTTTTTCTTTTTTTTTTGAGCAACATCTCTGCTTCTTACTTTTCCTTTCCTCAGTCAACTCCCTTTTTCTTTTTCTTTTATATATGTCTTCAAATCCTCTAAGTCCATCTACAGTTAAAAAGAAAAGCTCATCATTAATTCAGGTTGCACTCAAGATCATCTAGCTTTTCAACAAAAAGTAAACCACACTATCAATAAAACTATTCATCAAAAGTGAGGCCCTGTACTGTGTTCTCATCGCAAAATCCCTGACTTGACCAAAAACAAAAACCTCCGTCGCCCATGAAATATGGTAAAAGCTCACAAAAACAACGGGAAAAACCCTATCGACAGTCAAAACTACTATAGAATCGGACAATTAGTTCACTAAGGAGCCACAATGGTGGAAGACATACAAACTACGGCTTCCGCGATTAAATGAAAACCATCAGCAATTGGAAGAACTAAAGACTACAGAAGAATAGTCCTATTCATAGCCGCAATGGCGGACAACGAACAGAATACAGGTCCCGTGAGACTATTAAGTCAATCGGCATTCGAGACCTATAATGCTAAGTGTCGAGGCTATAATCTTTAACATCTACATAGTGTTGGCAATGCCAATGACTAAAAACTGCCAATAGTTAAGCGTCGGAGATTAGAACCACTAATCATCGGTGAGATAGTTCACTAAGGAGCCGCAATGGTGGAAGTCATATGGACTAAGGGTTCTGTATCAATAAAAAACATCGGTGATCGAAAAAACTAAAGAATAAAGGTTGGCATCGACGAGAGTAAGGACTAACCATAATGCGTTGATAGAAAAGTTCACTATGCAGCCGCAACGACGGATGACCAATTGACTATGAGTTTTTTGGATCACAAAAATCATCAGCGATCGAAATCTTTAATGACTAAGTATCGTTGAGTTAGAGCTCAACGCTACCACCGTGTCGGCAATGCAAAGGACTAGCCCTTTGATCAAAAGTAAAAATCCCTTCCGATAGCACAAAACAAAAATAGAAAGTTAAAACAATAAAACCACGGCATCGGTAAATATAAGAGCTAAAAAGATACAACAGTGGAATACAGACCAACTATGGCTTCCAAATCAAAAAATTGTCGGCGATCGAAACTACTAAGTACTAAAGGTCGGCATGGGCGAGAGGAAGGACTAATGCATCGACGAGATAGTGTACTACGTAGCCACAACAGTGGGAGATGGACTGACTATGTCTTCTGCGACAATAGAAAATCGTCGACGATCAGAGCAACTAATGACTAACTCATCAAAACCTCGAGACGTAAAATACTCTTCACTGTTGGCTAGACAAACAACAAGTCCTCCAAAACGGCAGTGTTGTTAAAGACTAAAACTTCGACCTTTGATAAAACAAAAACACCGAAATTCAAAAAGTAAAGTTTTTTGAAAAATAAACAAAGGAGATAAAAGCTCATCAGCAAAAAACATGACTTTCCATCGGCGGCATAGAGGACTAATGCCCTGATTCAAACTTTAATAAACTTCCAACAGGGAAAATTCATCAAAAACAAATCAAAGTTAAGAGTTCAAATAAAACTAAGTCTTTACCGTTTCCATGGTGTCGGCAAAAAATAACGATAGTATTAGATCATTCGACCCCTAAAACAACGGAAAAAAATAATTGACTGAGCTTCTGACAATAAACTTCTCGAGCGGAGAAAAATGGACTTCCAGGAAAGGTTTAAAAATATTAAACAAACTTGGGCTAGACAAAATCAAAAGGAGGGTCCAAAATTTTTTGAAATTTGGGAAACAGGTTGCAGCTGCAACAATTGGCGACTATCTGGTGAACCCAGATCTCTAGACAATTTCTTCCTTAAGTAACAGACTGTTTGACAATAAAAACAACATGTTGAATTATTCTATATGTCTGGATTTCTCAAATGGCAAATGTATGTACTTTTAATCATTGATGATAGTCCAATTTAGGAAAATGGAAACCAAGATTTAAAAGTCTAGATAACTCTTTTTAGGCTAGGAATATGAGTTTCATTTTTTTTTTACCTCTGTCTTCGGGTAGCTCTTAGCTTGGACGCCACAGAATTGTAACATATGGTAAAAAGAAATATTCATTTGTTCCTCATTCCCATGCCATTTTGCACTTTTTTGTCCTTTTTGAGTCCTCTTGCATGCCTTTCTTTCTAAATTTTTTATTCAGGCTCCTCTATCCATAGTGTCCTTTTGTATGAGAGATGTATTTAATTTTCAGCTCACGGATGGAGAAGAACTTTGGCAATTTTGTACTCACATGGTTCAGTACTTTGTTTTGATACATATTTCTTTCTTAGGAGATTTTTGACTCTTATTTGCCTTTTGGATTTCAATTCTTGGCATGGGATCATTTATATATAATATATTGTTTACCTTGGTTCCTTTCTATGGGTCTTTTGCTGTCACCCCCTAAGACATTTTTAAATGTGAGATGGATGGAGCCTAAAAATAGTATTCTAGACCTTTTGATCCTGAGTTATTTTACAAGGATTAAGTAGGACTTCAATGTGTTCATATCCATTTAGGAAAACTACTAAACTAGAAGAATTATTTCAGATAGATCAATTATACACAGTCTTATAATCAAGGATTTTAGTTAATCCAGAATTCTGATGTTCTCCATGCAACCAAATGTTTGCTTCTTTTATTGAAATCAATCAAAATCCAACTAAAACAAACAAAAATAAATCAAAAATAAACAACCAAATCATTTTATTTATGTACAAGATAATCAAGAAATAAAAAACCAAGAAAAATAAAGTTTGAGAACTAAACCACTAACTGGTCAGTTCTCTACCCACCCCTATAAATATGGAAACTTGTAAGTTGAGGGGATAAGCTTGACTACAAATTGAAAAAGGCCTACCCATTATCTAGTTCTAAGAAATTTGAAATAAAAAATACATCTGAAACTAAATATACTATTTTACAGCCAATCTCATTAGCCCGTGAAAATCGCAGGAGATCGGGCTGGGTGTCTGGTGTACTACTAGCTTCTTCCACTTGGTAGTTTCCCAGTTCTAGTTCAATGAAGTAGTTTCCCAATACATAATTCATTGGTTCATTCTTACCCTCCAACTGAGTAACATTGTGATTCATGTGGGGCTCTCTTAATACTTTTATTTGATTTGGACTTCCCTTATAAGGCAACCACATATGTGACTAATCTGATGCAAAATATCCATTTAGCTTTGCTGACCAATCCCAACTAAAAACAAGTCCATAAGCCTTAGGTATGTCTGTTTCTACAATATTCATGAACTGACATACCTTTTCATTTGAAGATAATCGAATCAGAACATCCTCCATTTCCCCAATTACCTTCACAGTTGTTCTGTCTAACTGAATAACCTGTCAAGTAGATGGTTTAGGTTGTCCATTTATCTTTTTACAGACTGAAAGTGGCATAACAATGACTGATGCGTTTGAGTCTACTAAACTATTGTGCACGTCATGGTTGAAAATTTAAAAAGTTAGGAGAAATGGTGGGGTTTTGTATTTAGACTTACCTCCCACACTTGCTTCACCAATTTCTTCTTCTTCAGGTTTGTTGTCAGTGGGAAGCTTTTCCTCTGGTACTTCAAGTGCTTTTAACAATTTTTCTTTCTGCTGAGGCACATTACACATTTCAAATAGTGAGATATTTGCCTTATCCCTTTTAATGTCTTCCACAATATTATACTCCATCTTATGTTCTTCGAGATTCTTTTTTACATTATCAATATTCTCTTCGACAGGCTTAACAGACATGTTGATTTTCTTTGGATTTTGACTCGTAATAGTGAATTTAGGTATTTTATTAGCTGTGGTGCTCTTCTTAATTTTATTTACATTCTCTTGAAGTCTCCTAATTTTCAGGAGTATGGAATTGTCTTCTTTTAACAACCTCTGACTTCTTGTTGTCACATTCGTTTATGATGTTTCTTCCCTTTTCAGTGATCCTTCCTCTTCTATATCAGAAAGTGAGACACGGTCCCATAAAACCAAAGCATCCTCTTCCTTCTCATCATCTTCTATTAGTTTAGATTCCAATAGCTGATTCATTACTAATGTCATCGAATTGATCCATTGAGGGCAATTTTTTTCAGAATGAGGCTGCTGATGAAAGGTGCAAAAATTATCCATACCTACCTCAGTTAAATTCATTGATGCAGGACTGTGTGGAGGAGGTTTATATTGATTGTTATCTTCTTTCCTTTCATAGTAAGTCTTATAAGATTTCTGAGCTTTTTTTTCTTTTTCCAAATCTATTACTCTATTGGAAAGCTTCTACATCATCTTCAACATCCCTCCAAAGTCATGTGATTGCTCATCCTCAGTCAGTAAGAAAGCTTTCTTACCAAATTTTTTTTCCTCCAACTGCTCAGGATAATATTCTATGCTTTCCTTCTCAGCCTCTACCCTCTCAGCTTCTTCATAAGTTTATGATAATGTAGGCTTGACTGACATCTTGGAAAACATGGCCAATTCAGGCCCTAACGCTGAAGTATAATATTCAATCAGAACTTTATCAGAGGGCTTATTAGCTGCAGAATTCATTTTTATATAAGCAGCAAATACTCGAGTGAAATTATGCACTTTTTATTTTCTTTCTTTATTTAAAGCGCATAACCCTTTCATTAGAGCTGCATGAGTTTTTTGGACAATGTATTTACTCCTAAATATTTTTTCAAATGTGTCCTAGTCTGTGATTGAATTTGCAGGGAAAGAAAAATACCATGAGTCTGCTGCTCCTTTCAGGTTATGTGGAAACAATCTACAGACTACATCTTTGTGTTCTCCAGCCCGTAGTCCTTCTATAGCCAAGTTAAAGCTTTGCAAATGATCATATACCAAAATTTTTTCACTTGGGTCAAACTTAGGCAACATTTTCTCAAAAGCTTGAGGCAAATCATGCAAAGGAGGTGTTAGGTTTAATGGTGACCTATCCCTCCAAGCAGGTGGTGGATTTGGTGGGTTGGGTGGTTGATTTACATTTACATTTGCCATGATTTTAAGTGGAGAGTGAGGTGGTGAATGAATAGGGGTATGAACAAGTGAACAGCAAGGTGTATCCGGGTCCAAATGATTCAAAGGTTGAACAACTTTCTGTAAGGTTGTTTCTACCAGTTCTTCAAAATATTCAACCAACATTGCGTCTTCCAATATAGGGCGGTCTTTCTTCCAATATTCTCTTTTGGGTAAGATAGGAATAATTGGTAATCCTCCAATATTCTTTGCATATGCCCTAGTAAATATTCTCAAATCATTGACTACTTCATTATCGACTAAATACAGATGCTCTTTACCCTTTTCTTCAAGAATTGGATTGGGAAACAAATTGCTCTTAGAACTGTTACCAGTGGAATAGTTTCGAGGAAATGGGTTTCCTCAGAGAGCCATGCACCGGCTGCCCTCCTTCTAGCACCAAAAACTGTTGAGGCCTAGAAAATCACAGGTAACAACAATTAGGGATTATCCCCAGTAAACGTTCCCAATTAGCCCATTACTTTTTGGTATGGGGAATCCGTTTGGTTTACGGTCCGTCTACCATAGCTCAAGTAACAAAATTAAAGGTTTTACCGCTTATGGCCCGGTCCAACGTGTGTATTTTTAGTTTTTTAATGTTTAAGTATGATATACAAGTGCCTATCTAAAAATGCATATTGATAGAGAATACAAGGAGTGGTCACAATGTGATGCGCAGGTTCTGACCTCTCTTCTTAACTCTCTCGCATCTAAATCACACACAGCAAGAAACTAAAACTAACTATATAACCTATCCCTAGGGAACAAGATTATCATTTATCAATGAGTAATGTATTTCTGCACATGCATTAACAAAAATCATAGACAGCTGTTACTTATTTCAAAACACATGAACATTAATAGATAAATGAACAACAAGATAGCTTATTGTTTATGAAAATCCTTCATTACTCATAGTGGAAATTTCATAGAATAAACTAGAGTGCATTCATAACAAGAACATAGGTTCAAAGAGTTAGAACAATCTCACAGTTAATGGACACAAAGATGAAAATGAAATAGTTCACATTCAACAAATCCATAGCACAGCATTTGAAATCTTCCACCAAGCTTTCTCCAACATGAAACTTGTAATTCTTTATTGCAAAAGGAAATAGTTCTTCTTACAACATACTCTCACAAATCTTTCTGTGAAAAAGTCCCTATCGACATCTAACTCTCCTATATTTATACAAAACATCAAAACTTTTGGGCTGCCCCTCTGGTGACCTTTGGGCTCCCCCAACCGTCTAATCCCACAATTTTGTCTTTTAGTGAGTGCTGATGATTTATACAATATGTTACATTTTAGATTAAGATTTAAGAGCACTTTATAAAAATGGAATAGCTTGGTAACTAATCAACTTTTCCCAAGCCTGGGCCTCTACTTCTATCGATTCTGTTCATTAATCCGTTGGTCTTTTTGAGATCCTGTTGATCTCAGAACTTCACTTTTTTATTTTTTTGAGCAACATCTTTGCTTCTTAATTTTCCTTTCCTCAGTCAACTCCCTTCTACTTTGTCTTTTATATATGTCTTCTTTGCAGCAACAATCATCAAACTGGGTCTAAAAAATCCCCTAAGTTTGTCTATAGTTAAAACAAAAAATTCATCATTAATCCAGACTGCATTCAAGATCATATAGCTTTTCAACAAAACGTAAACCACACTATCAATAAAACTAATCATCAAAAGTGAGGCCCTGTACTGTGTTCTCATTGTGAAATCCCTAACTTGACCAAAAACAGAAACCTTCATCGCCCATGAAATATGGTAAAATCTCACAAAAATGGCGGGAAAAAACCTATCGGCAGTCGAAACTACTATAGCATCGGACAATTAGTTTGCTAAGGAGCCGCAACGGTGGAAGACATACAAAATATGGTTTCCACGATTAAATGAAAACCATCGGCAATCAAAAGAACTAAAGACTATAGAAGAATAGTTTTATTCATAGCCATAATGACGAACAATGAACAGACTATGGGTCTCGTGACACTATTAAGTTAAGCGGTGTCGGAGACTTATAATGCTAAGTGTTAGGGCTATAATCTTTAACATATCTATAGTGTCGGTGATGCCAATGACTAAAAATCGTTGATATTTAAGCGTCATAGATTGGAACCACTAATCATCGGCGAGATAGTTCACTAAGGAGCTGCAGCGATGGAATTCATATGGACTAAGGGTTCTGCAACAATAGAAAACATCAGCGATCAGAAGAACTAAGGACTAAAGGTCGGCATCGATGAGAGGAAGGACTAACCATAATGCGTCAACAGAAAATCTCACTACACAGCTGCAACGACGGATAACCAATTGACTGTGGGTTCTATGGATCATAAAAATCATCGACGATCGAAAGCTTTAATGACTAAGTATCAATGAGTTATAGCTAAACACTGCCGCCATGTTGACAACACAAAGGACTAGCCCTCTGATCAAAAGTCAAAAAACCTTTCGATAGCGGAAAGAGAAAATAGAAAGTTAAAACAATAAAACCACGACATCAGTCAAGATAAGAGCTAAAAAGCCACAATGGTGGAAGACTGACCAACTACAGCTTTCAAATCACAAAAATGTCGATGATCGAAATCGCTAAGTGCTAAAGGTCGGCATCGACAAGCGGAAGGACTAATGCATCGGTGGTATAGTGTAGTACGCAGCCGTAATGGCGGGAGATGGCCTGAATATGGCTTCCACGACAATAAAAAATCGTCAACGATCGGAGAAACTAATGACTAACTCATCGGAACCTCGAGACTCAAAATAAAAGCTCATCGGAACCTTGCTGTAGTTTCATTGAGACAAACAACAAGGCCTCCAAAATGGTGGTGTCGTTAAAGACTAAAACCCCGATCGCTGATAAACAAAAACGCCAAAAGTCAAAAAATAAACAAAGGAGATAAAAGCTCATCGGTGAAAAACATGACTTTACATCGGCAGAACAAAGGACTAATTCCCTGATTCAAACTTTAATAAACTTTTGACAGCAAAAATTCATCGAAAACAAATCAAAGTTAAGAGTTCAAATAAAACGAAGACTTCAGTGTTTCCACGGTGTCGGCAAAAAATAATAATAGTATTAGATCATTCGACCCCCGAAACAGCGAGAAAAAATAATTAACTGAGCTTCCGACAATCAACTTCTCAAGCGGAGAAAAATGGACTTCCAGGAAAGGTTTAAAAAGATTAAACAAACTTGGGCTAGATAAAATCAAAAGGAGGGTCCAAAATATTTTGAAATTTGGGAAACAGGTTGCAGCTGTAACACCTTGTTTTGTCGAAAAGTCAACAACAAGTCTGTACTAGCATCATACTTGACATGAAGGTTGAAAATGGTTAAGGAACACAGTTTCTAAGTCTAGAAAACTATCATATGCAGTGGAGGGAAGTTCTTTGTACCATTTTTTTGCTACATGATTCAACATTCTCTAAAAGAGCCTCAACCGAACGGAGTCATCGTTCATTGACTTCAAAGAGCACTAGAGGTGGAAAGTTGTAACATGCGCACCTGGATCTTCACCATATTTTCCTTCAAACTTAGGAATGTATTAGGGAATTTTAATAGCTACAGGTGGCCATGACACATTGGGTCACATGGGGTCATTCATTAACTTTGAAAAATCTACAAAGTTTAACATTTCAATGAAAGAAAGTTTGGGCATAACTGGGGTTTGATAATAAGGAGCTTATGGTGTGGAGGGACCTTCCCCTTGACTCCCAAATGAAAAGGAGGGGTTTCCCCCAACCACTAGCTATAAATTGGTTGTAACATTCTGGAAATGATTCCACTTGAAATCTAATGGATTACTAGTTTGTGGTGCATGATATGTGGTTTGACCTACCCTCACCAAAAATGGATTTTGAAACATAGTAGTAGGAATCCCTCCACTAAACAGTGAAAAGGTAGAGCTCATGAAAGTAGTAGTCAAAACTTGACTAGGTGTCTGAAAATTATGATGAAAAGTATTTGTATTTCCAGTTTACATTCCCACATAAGCAGGAGAAGGGCCTACATAAGGAGTTTGTGGAGGAATAACTCCTCCATTCCATGAAAAACCATGGACGAATGAAGTGGATCCACTTGGACCACTTTGAGTAGTTTGCATAAAATAAAAGGAAGAAAAAGGTGCATTGGGAATCCCAGTTACCACCCCACTAGATTGACCTACCACACTAGAGGGTGCTGAGGGTTGAACCACTCGAGAACTTGGTGAAAGAGTTGCAATAGAGGCACTAGATCTAAGAGCACTCACTCGAGGAGGTGAGACTTCACAAACCAAAATGGTTGAAGTGTGGGTAGATATACCCTCTCTTGAGCTAGACATGAATGGGTTCAAAGGAAGAACAAAACCAAGTGAAGTAAATTAGAGGACCTAGACTATGACAGGATCATTTAGATTAGTCATATGTGAATTAAAGTTTCTTGCAAATTCATTAGCATGCAAGTAATCTATCTCTAATATTGAGGTTTCTTCCTTATTAATCTTGATTTTCAGTTCACCAGGAACTTCAGTAACACCAGTTGGTTTAAAAGAATCGTCTGTATCAAGTCTCCACCTTTGAGGTGGCGGTGGAGGCTCCATTGTAAGAGATGAAGGAAGGTTTTGCAACCTTCTGGACTGACGAATAGGTTGGTCCTCCATAGCTATAAATTTGACTCACACACCTAAAGGCCAACTAAACACAAACAAGACAAAAAACACACGCTAAAAATATCCTAAGTAACACAGACACACCAGATAGAATATACACCTTCCAAAGAAAATCCTGGGATGATTATGGATCAGGTCCAACCAATGAATATTGAAGTGTGGTTACTTGGCGTCTTGTGAATATTTATTTGGGTGCAAGCACTGGAATCACCCAACCACCCTCCCAAATAGTCTACTGAGGTTAAAGTTCCAAGTCCATCACTGGTATGCTAGAAATAACTTTCCAATACCACCTGTGTCTGGAGACTGAGGATACCAAACATACACCGAGATTTCGGTGAAACGATCGCAAGCGTGATTGGTGTGCACGAGAAAGGTAGTTGAGCCTGAAACCTTGTCAATATCGGCACCTCATAGGGCCCAAGAAGTGGTATTGACAAGATCCCCAAATGCACAACAATCCTAGTAAATGATCGAATAAGGAAGTGGAGGGTTATCTCCTCAACCGAGATCTCATGTGGCCTCATGCTTAACTCCTGTGTGACAAGATCTTTCCAGATGGTCTCTTGTAGAAGAGGATTTACCTAAAGATAGGCCACTATGTTTGAGATGAAAGTTCTTGTGGACAGTTTAAATTTCCTAGTACAAAAAACTAGCCTAAGCTAGTTGATGTACGGACCTATAAAAAGATACTTACTAATAAATTTTAATTAAACATTCTTTGCAAGGTATATATTACTCAAGGGTAGTAGAATGAGACTAAATGGTGTTATAGACTCAACAAAGAGAAAGAAAATGATGTATACAAATTCCAAATGAATGCAACTACAAATGCAATTTTTCCTTCTTTTTCTTTGTAAATGAAAGCTAATGAAATTTTAAGAATTTGAGAAACTACAAGACTTCAAAATTTTTTATTTTTATGAAAAAATAGTGAGAAAAAACAACTAATGCAGCCTAATGTAAAATGCAAAAATGCCCTTTGTCTTTCATTTTTCAAAAAATTAAAAAACTATATGCGACTAGATGCAATTTGAGAAAATTAAACGATATGATCATATAAATGTAAATGTTAGCAGTCAGACCCTATAGTAACAATATTCAACCAAACATGAAGAGATGACTCAAACCCAAAACTTGACAGAACTATTGACTTACAAAGACTAATAGATCGAAAAGATGGCAAGAATGACTCACTTAGATTACTATAAAAACAAAACCAAGTATATAAGTGTCCTTAAAGGACTAATAGACACTAGTGACTAGAAAGGAACACACATTTAGACTAAGAAGGCCAAGCAGGAAGGACCCAAGAAATTCACAAACGAAGAAGTCAGACCAAACGTACTAAAAACTACTTGACTTAACAAGAAAACAGTGAAATGTATAGACCTAAATCCATAGTTTAATGCTACATAAGAACCCAAGAAGGTACCTGAAGGATCATAAAAAGAAGAACGAGCAAAAACTGACAAACTGAGAGACACCTACAGGAAATTCACGTATGTCATTAAGGCGGGTTGCGTACCATTCGAGATTGTTACTGAATAAACCCGCGAATACAACAATCAATTCACGACTATATATACTAACAGGTTGTGAATGTTTTCAAAAGTTTTCAAAGAGAAAAATAAATGACACAAATGTTTTGATCATAAAGCACTGAAAACTAAAGGAAAAAAATAAACAAATCACTCACATGATCAAAAAAGAGAAAAATTGGTAAGGAATCCAAAAGATAGGACCCACAACAGGTTTGAATCTCCAACAGACTCCCCAGTTCTGTTGTTCAAAAGAATACAACCTTATAACCTAGGGTCTATGGGGTTACCAACGTACTAAATAAAATTGCATACATTCAACCATTTAAGAATTTCACAGAGAAATAAGGAAGAAAGTAAGCATACCTTGTTTGTGGAGGTTGATCCTCGCTTTCTTCTTCAATCCAAATTTCCCCAACAACTTCTAGGGAATCCCCAATACTTGCAAAGAGACAGATATTTCCTACAATATCTTATGTATTATATAGAAGATTAATGAAATAATATGCTTGCAATGAAATGACAAGACAATTCAGAAATCATAACATATGAGAGTACAAAGACACAAACTGGAAGAAAGGCTCTCTTTATTGATAAACAAGTGATGGAATATGACAACCAGTATTTGTAACAAGTGCTCCTCTACTAGCCAAGGAAAATGACTTTTTCTGTTCCAATATCTCTAAAGGAAATCCACTAGCATAACCTTGCTCTCCAATTGATCATTGTTTAGCCTCAACCCCTACCCTCTATTTATACTTGAGGAAAGAGAGAGTTTACGAAGGATGACATGGTTTGGGAAGTTGGGATAGTTATGATTAGGGACCTGACTGTCCTCGACTAAACTTGTTTTTACTTTTTAATTTTTTTATTAGGGAATTTGCGACTTTTGATACTAGCAAGTCACATGTGATACATGAATTTTATAAGGGAAACCTGTGTGTTCAAACCCTGATCATGTGTTCAGAAGTTGTAATGTCAATACTGGCGAATGATTATTGGGTTGCAATGGAAATAGTCATGAATTCTCCCTAATCAGGTTATTAAAAATAGGTGAAGATAGCATGATTATAGTACATGAATCCACATGCACATCTATAGGGTTTTGGCCACTTCCATCCATGTTGTCCTTTTGTGTACCAACACATTTATTGTCATTACTCATACATAGAAGTGGCATTTCATAGGATCATAGAATGATCTTTGTCTTCGTCGATAGAATTATTTTGGATCAAAGTACATATTCCTCATCACTTGAGGAATCTTACTTTTATTCTCTAAATATTTTATTAGTTAGTTCATCATCTTCAGCAGCGTGAACATGATGGATTTTCTTGGTTTAAATTCTTGTTGGAGGAGCCTTTTCTTCTGGTACAATCTGTGGAGTAGTGTCCTTTCTCATCAGAAGTGTATCATCTAATGTTTGAACGATATATACTAAATTTATTTTGTCTTGTATGATAATGGTCCTTCCTTTTGTTTTGATAATGGTCTTCCTTATTTCTATTATTTCTTCTAGTGTGAACTATGAGAGATTTATATTTAGTTTCTCCCATCTTCTCCTCTCTTATTATGAGTTGAGCTTCTTCTTGTGTGTATTCTTCTGAGATTCTGTTGAAAGAGATCAGCTTCCTTATATCACATGGTGCATGAATGAATGAATTCTATGATATTGGGAGACCATTCAAGGTATTTATAACAATGTCCCCTTATTCTACATTCTCTTCGACTACTTCAAGTTGTTCATTGGTTTGAGGAATCCTTGTGATGTAGGATTGCATAGTATCATTAGAGGAATTTTCAACTCAAAATGGGCCTTTTAACTTTTATTCAAATTCCATGTCATCATGTGTTAGCCAATGAAATTGCTTTAAATTTGAAATACCGTATAGGTATTAAACACTTTTTTAATATAAATTTGGGGATAGGTATCATAAAAAAAAACTACTTTTTTTGTTTGTATTTTTGACATATCTCCTCGTGTTTTACTCAAATTTCAATTGGGAGAGCTCGTTGGATGCGGAATTAAATTCCACATCCAATGAGTACCGACTCACCATACTTTTAACTGACCACACTACCCCAAAAACAAGAAATACCTAAAAAATGGAATGTGGAATTTAATTCCGCATCCAACGAGCTCTCTGAGTCGAAATTTGAGTAAAAACACGGGGAGATATGTCAAAAATACAAACAAAAAAGTAGTTTTTTTCTTTTCTTCCTCCAAAATTAAAAAATATTATTTTATTATTTTAACTATTATTTTATTAATTCATTTTAGGAGGCCCATTTTGAGTTGAAATTTCCTCTAATGCTTAGTTTTGTATATTCACATTCTTCAGATGGTTCCTCAATGTCATCTTCTGATTAATTTTCTTTCCTTCAAACCATTTCATCAAATCATCGAACACTTAGGTTCATTCAATGATGACACATGATGGATGAGGTGATCCTTAATAGAATATTCTTATGGATAGCCTTAGCTTCATCTCCCCCTGGTTCTGGAAATTCCTTACTGATATACTGATTGAAATCATTTTCTTCGAGGACAAGTGAGATCCTATACTTCCATTATCGGAAGTTTTCATCTCCCTTAATCTTATCATCATGCTCGGTGTGATGAATCATTTTGAAATGAGAACTTCAAATGTAAATAGCAGAGATATAGATCTTACCAATTTGAGGTGTCCAACTTGGTTTCAGAGATGGATGATCTAGGGTTTTTTAGAGAAACCCTAATTTTACAAAATTGGAATTTCAAAACTTCTAATTGGACAAAAATATCCACCTCTTCAAGGAGAGTTTTCCAATTTACTCTTTTTTCTGAAAATCATGATGAGAAGCATCGAGAATAAGAATCCCTAGTTTGTTAAATTTATTCTACAGAATTATACGATATTTATTATACTGTATGTATAAAATTTCTTCTCCTCAAGGTCTAAAACTTCATCTTGAGGTATCCTGATCTTCATTGTTTCAAAACCCATAGGTTAGAGCATAAATGCATTCACAAAGTGGAACTAATTCCAAGTTTCCCAAGGTGACTTTATTGTAGACTCATTCAGCATAGCAAAATTGTGTGGAAAACCACGTGTCATTGTTTCACCTTCAGTGTTAGAAACTTGCACCAAAAAAATTACATTTTGTGTCCTATTTTTTAAATCTTGTGAAACTTGATTTGGACATTTCTATCCCAGGATATATCATTTCTCCCTAGGTCACATGTTTAAGACTGGATTCTAGAGAAGGATGAAACCCTGATTTGGAGGAATCATATCTCATAAAGTAGAACAAATTTGAGGTTAAAAATTATACATAAATTACAACAAGATATCATATTCTTCGTATACAAGTTTCAACTCCTAATAATTCTCCAAATTGGAGTTATAGCGAAAGTACCAACATGACTAGATTTTGTCTTCTAGGGTTTTCAAGCATTAAACCCTAATCTAGTGCATGCAATTGTAGCAGTATTTCAGCCGCTGCACAGTTTCATATTTCACAAAGGCTCTGATACCATGTTATATTTTCTACTTTAATTCAACTAGGATATTTATCTGAAAGAAGAACAAGCACACAAAAATATCCAAGATACACAAGAGACACAAGACACAAAGATTGTCCTTGGTGAAACCATAAAGGAGAAAATCCTGTGAAATTCCTCAAAATATTTCCGTTAGTAATACAATATCACAAGATGAAAAAAATTATATATATTTCTTCCATAGCTCTCTCTCTTTCCTCCCTTTTCTCTCTCTCTTAATGCGCCAATAACAAAGTGAGTAAGTGTGTCCAAATAGGGAGGGTACCTCCCTATTTATATTCTTATGTTGAGGGTTTACCTCAATGACCATACAGAATAATGACATCCTGAAAGGAGGGAAACACATCTCCAATGGTGGTAAAACAATATATGATGTTAATATACATCATAATATATAATGAAGTTACAAATACAACAACATCAACCACCTTTGAATCATTTTCGATTCAAGGATAACCCTAATAATCCTCCCTTTAAACTTGACGTTGAGTACAGATTAACCCCCCTCAAATTTTTACCGAGGAATCTCAAATACAACCCTTATCACCTAGGTCTATCTGCCAATGTTAACAGTGAGTTACTAGGGGTATGCATTCCTTACTAGTGTTGAGTATATAGTTTTCATTGATGTTGAAGGTATTCACGAATGACAAAGGAATAACCAGTGGATATGATGATAGGTTAAACTCAGTGAAATACTAAGGTAATGATGGCATGGCATGGCATAGTTGAGGACATGGCATGACACATATGATGACATGGAATATGATGGTGTCCAAATGATGATGTCATAAAATAGTGATGGCATGGAATGACATAGTTGAGGATGCGGCATGACACATATGATGACTTGGAATATGATGGTGTCCTAATGATGATGTCATAAAAGTTCATTTATAATAAACAAAATGTAGGATATGGACATGGATGATAATATAGCATGAATGACTCATCTGAAGACTTCCAAGACAATGTTTAATGAAACAAAGAAGAAATGCCAAGTGGAACTAGAGATGCATTATGGTTGACAATTTTGGTTAGACAAATGAAGAGTGGAATTGCAGAAGAGTGAAATGAACGAGAGATAGAGTATATAGAAACTATATCTGCAAGACTGTTTATAAATTCTTCAGAGAAACTATATCTATGAGAGTGTTTATATTCAAAATTGTTAGAAACAGTCACAAATGATTTTTGTAAAGAAATCGTGCATATCTGCAAAGTCATGGTGAGATCCACATTCTATTTAATATCAACGGTTAGGAAGCATCCCGTGTTGGAGACATTTACCACCATACACACTCATTTCGGTAAAATTGGCCTAGTTAAACCACTATCCTAAGTTTTATTGACATTAATTGACATCAGTGGTGCATTAAATGACATCATCCAATCAGACCCACACCTACCTTCAGTCAAGGAGTTTAACTTAGCCTTCTCCTACATTCGGGGAGGCTAACTGGAGCACTCTAGGGGTGTTCTGAGTGATATTAATGCACCTAATTGCTAACTGATGGTTATAATCGGTTAAACAGGGTAGTGAAGGTGCCTCCTTTCATTTAATTGATTATTTAATTATTAATTAATGAATTGGAGTCAATAGGGGCGCCTCCACCAACTTTTGATGTTCAGTTCAAATTCAGTTAACCTCATCGGGGTTCATTGGAGTAATTGAAGTGCTAGCACTTGATGGTTGGCTTGCTATGACATGTGTCTGATCTCTTTCAGTTGAGACTCAGTCATTTATTGCACCTCGACTTCAATTAGGGCTCAGTTGAGTCAATTAGGTTTTTGATCAATGGTTAATTGGAGTGTTGACTATGGCTTACATTCAGTTAATCTAGACTCACTCATTCAATTCGAATGACCTCCTTAGGAATTCGAATTCCTTCTCATTCATGCTTGTAGCATGAAATTGTAATGTAATTTCTCATTCTTTGTGTGAATATACAGAGTGGATACTCATTCTGTAGTCCGATTACACCATTTCATGAGTTATTTGTTGATTAATCTTTGATGAGACTGATGTTTAGTCCCTATATCAATGTGCAATATTTATATGGTATCAGAGCTCATGGCGAGATGAAGATCTATCTCAAAAACATGATTTTTTGACATATTTCTGCATGGAAATTGAGCAATAGCTCAAACATCCAGCACTGCACCATAAGCCAAGGCTTACCACTTAATACCCCAAGTAAAGAACTTGTTGATCAAGCTTGCTTGATTTACTATGCTGGGTGTGATGAAAGCCTAAAATGTACAGGATGTCCAACCTTACATTGCCCTTTCTATTTTGTTTTTCAGGTTTTCTACACATGAAGCATTCGCTCTAGCAGATCTAGATGGCCTCCTCAATAGATATTTTGACTCCATACAATTTCCACTCATGGAAAGGTGATATGGAGATTCAGTTGTGCTCCAGAGGACTCTTTAGAGTTACCATGGACAGTGAAGATGAGCATGGCTCTACCATAGAAAAATCAATATTCTTGAACAAGAAGGATGAAGCCTTCGGTTTCTTGTGCCTCTCTATTTCCCGGGATCTTCTTTTCCATCTTGCAGGATTGAAGACTCCAAAAGAAATATGGGACAAATTGGAAACTCTATATATAAATCATGATGACTTGAGAGTTTACCAGCTCAAAAATGAATTAATGTCTCTCCAACCCTACAATTTAAAGACTCTGAATTACATTTTCACAAAGTTCAAGCAGACTGTTTTACTCTTGAAGTAATGCAAAGTGGAGAAGGAGGATGATCATCTCATCCTCACCATACTCTCCAAAATTGGGGCTAATTATTTAGTTTTTGTTTCTACATTCTGTGCGGGGAAGCTCACAGGCCCTGGATGGAAGATGCCTACACTTAATTCCTTCATTGAGTCCCTAACAAGTGAACATGACAAGATTTTCTAGATGGGGATCATCAGATATTCCCATGATCAAGCCCTCCATGTCTCGGGGCCCAAAGATCTGAAGGGTAAAGGAAAGTAGCAGAAGAACCCAAAAATTAAATTTGATGCTCCTAAACCTAGAGTTGAAAACTAGAAGCATGATGAGTCTTTCGGCTCAAGGAAGAACAAAGGAAAAGGGCACCATGGCAAGGAAAAAGTCAAGTTTTCTTATTGCGGGAAGGGATTCCACCTTGAACATGCTTGCATGAAGAAGAATCTTGATGAAGCAACCTCTCTCCTTGAGAGAAATCACATCAATTTTCCGGAGATCTTTTGGAGGAGAGATCAGCAAGATCAGGAACCACAACATGAAAAAGGTCATGCCCTCATGGCAAGCACTTCAAAGTCCAAAGCACTCTCGATTGATTTTGGAGCTTTGAACCACATGATGTCTGAAAGATAATCCTTTTCATCCTTGGAGACTAGAAAATTCATCCCCATCCACATGGGATATGACTCCACCATCATTTCAGAAGGACAAGGTATTGTTGATCTTGAAAATGGCTTTTTTTTCAAATTTTTTGTATGTACCATCTCTAGAATCAAATATCCTTAGTGTCTATCAGATGACACATATAGGTGTTCCTAAGAGATTTTATTTCAGCTGAAATGATGTTGAGGTAACATAAATTTCATCCATGAAACTCATTGCTAAAGGCCTTGCAAACCATCATGCAAAAGCCTGTGAGTTCTCTAACTTTGTTGCGGATGCAAAGACCACCGCTCTACTAACTCATGGAAATGAGGTTAGTAGGCTATGGCATGAGAGGCTTGGAAATATTAATTTCAAATATTTTCATCAATTATAGAAAAATTCCATGGTTGAAGTCCTCCCAGTCATCAAGGAAACCATGGGATTTTGCAAGGGCTGTGTGATTGGAAAACACCCTGAGCACAAGTTCGATTCGGGGAAGGCAACCGAGCTACAGGCATATTGGGGCTGATATATTCTGATATCAGTGGTCTGATGCCTGTCACATCCATGAATGGATCAAGGTATCTTCTTACTTTTATTGATTATTTTTTGAGGTACACATGGGTTTTCTTTCTCAAAAAGAAGTCTGAAGTATGTGAAAAATTTTCTGAATTGAAGACCTTGATTGAAAATGCCTCTCGGATTAAGATCAGGATCTTGAGATATGATAATGAAGGGGAGTGTGTCAATAAATATTTGCTACACATATGCTCCCAAAGTGTTATTCAGGTCCAACATTCAATTCCCTACACTCCCCAGCAGAACGGAGTAGCGGAAAGGAAGAATCGGTCTCTTAAGGAGATGACCACCTGTATGTTGGAATCAAAGAAGCTTGCTGCAAATTTGTGGGCTGAAGCCATGCATGCTGTAGAATATATTCAAAACAGGGTGCCACACTCATCCTTGAAAGGGAATACTCCTTTTGAATCATACTTCGGACACAAGCCGGATGTGTCGAACCTAAGGGTGTTTGGGTCCACTGCATGGGTCAGGATTTCGCTTGATAAAAGAAGGGCTTTGCAACTGCAAAGCATAAAATGTCTGTTTATTGGGTATCCTAATGAATATAAAGGTTTCAAGCTGCTATATATTAATACTAAATAGATAATCATCGAGATAAGCGTCAAGTTCGATGAGCCTCTTCAAGAGGTGGAACTAGTGAAGGAGAAAACTGCAGAATTTCCTTCCTATTCTACTGAATATTTGGATGATGAAATTGGGGGTGATGACCCTGATTTGGATCCTCTAATTTTTTATATTAGTGTGTAGCAATCATCAGATGTTGAATCAGAACCTAAAGTGCAAAATCATCTTCCTACATGGGCTCGACAGACACTCTCCTCCGCAGGAGACAACATTGGAAATCCGGATGATCCAAGGATAACCCCGTCTAATTTCCAAAGAGAAGGTATTGCACTCTCTTCTTCTGATAATTTGTTGTACAAAACTTGCTATCTCATGATTAGTTCCGATCCAATATCCTATTATCATGCTCGAAAGGATCCGAGATGGCAAGTTGCCATGGATGAAGAGATGAATTCTCTTCAGAAAAACACTACTTGGGAGCTAGTTTCTCTTCTTCCGGGAAAGAAAATTGGTTCAATGCAATTGAGTGTTTCAGACCAAGGTTACTGCTGATGGAAGCACCTACAAATATAAAGCAAGGCTGGTGGAAATTTTTTTCTCTTAGGTCCGAGGTGTGGACTACCATGAGACCTTTGCACCAGTTGCAAAAATGGACTCCATTCGCCTTGTTTTGGCAATTTCAGCATCCAAGCACTGAGAAGTGCATCACTGTTGAAATATTGTAACTTCGAAGAATATTCTATATGTATTTCTTTGTGGTCCCCTATGTTCCTATCGAGAGAACCACTTGTATTACTTTGTACCCCGATGCTCCTAATAGGAAGAACTAATAAGAGTCATGAGGTAGTCCCCTCTAATTATAAAGGTGGGCCATTAGCACCCCACTGTGGTTACTTGAGCGTACATGTGTAACTCAATCCTACATTATTAACTCGAGCCTACATGACAGATGAGTTAACTTAAGTGAACAGATAAATATAAATAGAGGTGTAGTGCTCCTCATTTCGAACACACACTCTCACTTGTGTTGCGCATTAGTGGAGAAGAGAAGTAGCTGGAGAAGGAGGAGGATCAGGCTTTGATCTCCTTGCTAGTTTTATCTTTTATCTTTTATATTTTTAGGGAATCTATATTGAGGAATATTTTGCTGGGTTTTTCCCTTTAGGGTTTTCCCAGGATAAATCTTTGTGTTCCTTTTGTATGGTTGTTCTTGTCTATCTTTCAGTGATCCTGTTTGTATGCTTTTGTTATGAAAATGAAATGAAGTACTGATGTCTTAGCTAAACATATGAAAATTTAACATGGTATCAAAGCCACCCTGAAATAAGACATTGTGTAGCTAAAGAATCTATGGATTCTTATTTTTTTTGGGTCTCTATCCATGATCGATCAGCAAAAGAAGGCTATAGTGACTCTCCATTGAAGGGCGCATCTTTCTGTCGAAGCGAAATTCGATTCCAAGCATTTTCAGTTTTGGTGCGGAAAATTAGGGATTTCTACAGAAGAATATTTTTTTAGTGAGCCTAGAATAGGATTTTTATACTCATAAAAATCGAATTTTAGAGACCTGGATCAATAAATTTGGTTGGGTGAAACTCTGGTAAACTCAAACCCTAGTTTGACCCCAATCTGGAAAAACCCTAAATACTAAAACTGCTAAGTTTTGGTAAATCCACTATATCCTAATGTTGGAAAATTATCAGGAGTTGAAAACTATATAGGCCAAAGGTAAAATCTGGATTTACACTTTGTCCAAAATTCAGCCTCAGAATCTCTATATTGTGGGAGATATGATCCCTCCAAGTTAGGGTTCCATCCTCTTCCAGAATTCATCCCCAAACAGGACACTTGGGGAGAATTGCTGTATCATGGGATACAGAGGTCCAAATGGAATTCCTGAAGATGTTATAGAATGAGCACTGCCTTTAGTTTCTTTGATACAAATTTCAGAACCTGAAGATGAGCCAGTGACACGTGGCATTCCATACAACTACACTATTCTGAACAGTCCTGTAACAGGTCACCTTGAGAAAATGGTAATAAATTCAAATTGGTGAAACAAATTATGATGAAAATTGTTCTGTTGGATGAGGTACATGCTATTTTAACTCAATGATAAATTTCAGACATGTAGGAGCAGTAATTTCAGAGATATCATAGAAACAGTAATAGGAATTTCTGCAGAAGAAATTGGAAAAGTAGGGCTTCCTGTTCCGGGAGATTCCCTCCACTGTTTTCAGAAAAGGAGTACATTGGACAGCTCCATTTGAAGAGATATATATTTCTATCCAATAATATTTGAAAGATTCTAAGTTTTGAAAATTTGGTTTCTCTGACAAATCCTAGATCAGCCAGCTTCGGAAGCAGGACAGACACCTCAAATTGAGAGGTTCCAGTTCTAGAGGGAGATGAGCGTCAAAGACTTACACAAGAAGAACGTGATCAAGGCCAAGAATATCATTGTTGATTTAATCATGGATCAACTTATACCATAATTTTCTTCCCTAAAAGACACCTAAGATGTTTGATTCCTTGATCAAGCTATTTGAAGATAAGAACTTAAATCAGAAGATGGATTTGAGAATACAGTTGAAGAATGTGAAGATCCAGAATGCAGAAAAACTTGAAGCGGTAGAAGAAGAAGTATGAAGAAGTGGTGATAGCCACCTTGAATGGCCTCCCAGGATCATGGGATTCATTCATGTGAAGAATGTATGCCAGAAGTAAGTGATTACTTTCAGCTCAACTAATAAGAAGAGAAGAAGAAGATGGGAGCAATTGAAGATCAAGCTCTCACCATTCAAAGAAGATCCCTCAAGCGATGAGGAATATGAAAAACGTAATTCTTGAATAAACTCTTATTCATCTTATCATTTGGATAAGAAATTATGATTTCATGAATGAAGAATATGATAAAGCAGAATGATCAAGATGGATTCTACCCACGAAACAAATAAAAGATAAGTATTCAATTGCCATTTCATGATATTGTTTTGTTATGCATTTGATTGCATTCAGTTGATGTGTTATGCATGATATATTGTTTACATTAATACTACTAATATGCATGTGATGGGTAAGTAGCTCATGGTGCTATACAACTCTCCAGTTCTACTTATCAAACCTCTTTGCTGACATATTGGATTAGTGCACAATCTCAATGATGTCATGGTAGAGATAGAAGGCATCTAGAAAGTTTCTGTGAAATATGGATGAATGTTGTATTGGCTAAATAGTTGCATGATGCATAAGAATTTGTCACTATGCATATGTTTTACGAAATAATTCTAACCATGCAACTGGTGCATTTGAATTGTAGGAAAGGTCCTATGCAACCTCCTACAAGAAAAGAAGGACGAGACTTGTTCCGAAGAACAAGTGATGACAATTCAATAAACATGAATCTAAAGCTCCCAGGGTCAGAGACACTATGACGGAAGAAATAGCTTCAGAGAGCGGTAGATCCACATCAAAGGATGAAGACCACCACGGGTATGAGAGATAACTCAAGATGAAGAAAAGAATGCTATAAAAGAAACTATGATCAAAGAATAACAGTTGATCATGGGGAATGATGTATACGATATGATTTCGAGACATAAAGGGAAGTACATAGTATCCTCCATATGGATCTACAAGAACAAGTGTACAAAGAAAGGTTCATGATTTGCCTTAGAAAGAATAGACTATGACATGACATACTCTATTGACCAGTATATATCAAGCATAGAACCACCTGTACAAAATGAAGAAGGAAGATAATACTCCACTTCAGGGGGAGTGACTACAGAAGATATCTGAGTTCAACACGGTACAACATGATGGACAGCTTCTTGATGGATCAAGACTTTACCAAGAGTAAAGTGGGTTCCAACCTTCAAATTTGAATGCAAAAGACTAGGATATGTTGATGATCTAACAAGACAAACTCATGGAAGATGTTATGATGAAAGAATACTAGAATGATGTTTGGGATATAGTACTCAAACCAAAAAGAAAGAATGTGGTATCTTACAAATGGATTTGCAAGATAAAATATGTTGCTAATAGAAGTAAGGAAATACTTGTGGCTAGAGGTTTCTATAATAAGGAGGGAATTAATTCTGAAGAGACACTTACTCCAGAAAGCAAGGTACACTTCCTTCAGAATTATGATGGTAGTTTCTTCCATGATGAAGTGAAGACAATCCTTCCTTAATGGTATGATTTGGGAAGAGTTTTACATCAAATAGTCACAAGGATTTGAAGTTGAAGACAGATGGACTCATATATGTAAGTTAAATAAGGCCCTCTATGGCATGAAGCAAGCTCCTAGAGCTTGGTATGGAAGGGTAGACAGTTTCCTATCAATTATGGGTTTTACCAAGAGTAAAGCTAATCCTAACCTTTATCTCAAGGTTGTAGAAGATGAACCTATCATCCTGTTATTATATGTGGATGAATTATTCTTGACAAGAAATGAGAAACAGATCATGGAAAGCAAGAAGAAACTAGCAGAAGAAGTTGAGATGAAAGACTTTGGGTTAATGCATTATTTCCTAGGTCTGGAAGTATGGAAAAGTTCAGAAGAAATCTTTCTCAACCAGGGAAAGTATGCGGTAGAGATATTGAAGAGATTCAATATGTTGGAATGCAAAGTCATGGCCACACCCATGGACTCCAACCTGAAGCTATTAGCTGATGACTCATCAGAGTTAGTGGATATGACTCATTACAAACATATCATTGGGTCAGTGATGTACTTAACAAATACCAGACCATACATTTGTTTTGCTGTGAACACCTTAAGTCAATATCTTGTTCAACCAAGACGGGTTCACCTAGTAAATGCAAAGCATGTGATGAGATATCTGAAAGGGACTTTAGACTTTGGTTTATATTATGATGGTAGCCATGGGTATAGATTGTAGGGATACACAGATGCAGATTGGGATAGAAGTATCTCAAAAAGGAAAAGCACATTAGGTAGATTATTTTGTTTGTGGTCTGCTATGAGTTTATGGTTTAGCAAGAAACAGTCCAGTGTTTCTTGTAGCATGGTTGAAGCAGAATACATAGCAGATTGCTCTACTAAGTTGTGAATCCATATGGCTTCGGAAGCTGATATCAAGTCTCTTTGAACTGAAGATGGATACTACATTGATTCTATGTGATAACAAGATTTGTGATAACAGAGAACCCTATGTTCCATCATAACACATAGAAATCTGGTATTTCGACATTCAAGATAAAGATGCAGATGATGATGTTTCAGTATTTACATACTGTAGATACAGATGATGGTGATTCAGTATTTCTATACTGAATATAGAGATGATGATGATTTCAGTATTCCCATACTGAAGATATAGATGATGTTTCAGTATTTAAATACTATAGATGCAGATGATGGTGACCTGATGATGCTTTCAGTACTCACATACTGGAGATATAGATGGTGATAGTTTAGTATTCACATACCGAAGATGTAGATGAGGATGGTTTAGATGATGATGCACTGAAAAAGCCTCTGTCATCGGGTAAAGTTTGAACACTTTTGAGACAAGCTTGGTGTGTTTCAGAAAGACCTTCTTCGAAAGGGGGAGTAGTGATGTTGCAGTGGGATTGTATCATCCCTGGACACTTGCCCTAAAGTGACCTGGAGACCTCAGTATTTGAGAATGAAGAGGGATTGTATCATCCCGGGACATATGTCCAGAAGGTGACTTTGGTCATCGAGAATGTGGTGGGATTGTATCATCCCTGGGCACTTGCCCAAAAGTGACCCGGAGACCTTGGTCTTCGAGAATGAAGAGGGATTGTATCATCCTGGGACATCTGTCCAAAAGTGATCTGGTGACCTCAATCCTCGTGAATGTGGTGGGATTGCATCATCCTTGAACTTCTGTTCAAAATGTATCTAGAGGTCTTGATCCCCATGAAAGTGGTGGATTGCATCATCCCTGAACCTCGGTTCAAAATGTATCTGGAGGTCTTGGCCCCCATGAAAGTGGTAGGATTGCATCATCCCTGAAATTCGGTTCAAAATGTATCCAGAGGTCTCAGCCCCCGTGAAAGTGGTGGATTGCATCATCCCTAAACCTTGGTTCAAAATGTATCCGGAGGTCTCAGCCACCGTGAAAGTGGTGGATTGCATCATCCCTGAGCCTCGGTTCAAAATGTATCCAGAGATCTCGGTCCCCGTGAATGTGGTAGGATTGTATCATCCTTGAACTTCGGTTCAGAACGGATTTGGTGACTTCGGTACTCGAGAACATGTGTTGATCCCGTAATTCCGAAAGGAAGGATCTTTGAATTGATCCCATAATTCCAATAGGAAGGATTGCCTGAGTTCCATAGATGTGTTGATCCCGTAATTCCAATAGGAATGATTGTCTGAGTTCCACAAATTTGTTGATCCCGTAATTCCGAAAGGAAGGATCGTTAGTAACTCCGTAAAGACCTAAATCCCGTAATTCCGAAAGGAAGGATCGTTAGTAACTCCAGGAATACCTAAACCCGTAATTCCAAAAGGAAGGATCATTGGTAACTCCGTAAAGACCTAAATCCCGTAATTCCGAAAGGAAGGATCATGTTGATGTTTTGATGATGTTGATGTTTTTATGATGATGATGATGTTTCTGATCGAAAGATGAGATGTTGCTGATGATGATGATGTTCTCTGATCGAAAGATTAGAAGTTGCTGCTGATGATGATGTTCTCTGATTAAAAGATTAGAATATGATGATGATGATGTTGCTGATGATGATGATGTTCTCTGATCGAAAGATTAGAATATGATGATGATGATGTTTTCTGATCGAAAGATCAGAATGTGATGATGCTGTATTATCAGAGTATGATGATGATGCGATCCTAATGATGATGATGATGTATTATCAAAGTATGATGATGTATTATCAAAGTATGATGATGATGATGTACTGATCGAAATATCAGAATATGATGATGAGTTGATGTTAGAGTATGATGATGTTCGGTTGATGATGGTTCTGATAGAAAGATTAGAGGCTGATGATAATGATGAGTCTGATTGAAAGAACAGAGTATGATGATGATGTTGTTGCTGATCGAAAGGCCAAAGTGCTGAAGAAGATGTTGCTGATCTAAAGGTCAAAGTGTTGAAGATGATATTGCTAATCGAAAGGTCAAAGTGTTGAAGATGATGTTGCTGATTGAAAGGTCAAAGTGCTGAAGATGTTGCTGATTGAAAGGTCAAAGTGCTGAAGATGTTGCTACTGATTGAAGAGTCAAGATGCTGCTAATCGAAGAGATCAAAGTACTGATGATGCTGAAGACTAAAGATTTAATATGAAGGCTACATGATGTTGAAAAGCTTCCAATTATTTATAGATGTATCACCCCAATGATGTTGATGATGTCCTCTATCTCTCTCCTATTATTGTTGTTGTTGATGTTGTTATAGAATAGCCTTCTCGTTAAGGGGGAGTGTTGAAATATTGTAACTTTGAAGAATATTCTATATGTATTTCTTTGTGGTCCCCTATGGTCCTACCAGGAGAACCACTTGTATTACTTTGTACCTCGATGCTCCTAATTGGAAGAACTAATAAGAGTCATGAGGCAGTCCCCTCTAATTATATAGGTGGGTCATTAGCACCCTAGTGTGGTTGCTTGAGCCTACATGTGTAACTTGAGCCTACATGACTAACTCAGGCCTACATGACAGATGAGTTAAATTAAGTGAACGGATGAATATAAATAGAGGTGTAGTGCTCCTCATTTGGAACACACACTCTCACTTGTGTAGCGCATTAGTGGAGAAGAGAAGTAGCTGAAGAAGGAGGAGGATCAGGCTTTGATCTCCTTGCTGGTTTTATCTTTTATCTTTTATCTTTTTGGGGCATCTATATTGAGGAAGCTTTTGTTGGGTTTTTCCCAGGATAAATCTTTGGGTTCCTTTTGTATGGTTGTGCTTGTCTATCTTTCAGTGATCCTGTTTATATGCTTTTGTTATGAAAATGAAATGAAGTACTGATGTCTTAGCTAAGCATATGAAAATTTAACAATCACATGGATGTTAAGTCAACCTTTCTACATGGAGATCTTCATGAGGAGATATACATGAAGCAACCTGAGGGCTACATCACTGATCCATCTTTGGTTTTCAAGTTAAAGAAGTTATTATACGGGTTAAAATAGGCCCCAAGAGAGTGGTATTCCAAGATGGATGCCTTCCTTCTCTCGCAAAACTTTCAAAGGTGTAGATAAAATCCAAATGTGTACTTACAATAGTCTAATGGTAATATAATTATCATTGTTTTATATGCTGATGAGTTACTAATCATAGGTAGCACAGTTGCCTCCATTTCAGCCATCAAAACTGCTCTCAACAATGCCTTTGAAATGAGTGATTTGGGGCTCCTAAAACAATTTTTAGGGCTTGAAATTGAGCAAAATTCTGATGGGATTATGGTCAATCAGTCGAAATACATTTCATACCTGTTAGTTAATTTTAACACGATTGATTGTAGGTCTGCACCATTCCCTTTCCTTTCAGGGATCATCCTTGAAGAATGAAAAAGCACACCGCCCATGGACTGCACTATCTGTCGACAACTGATTGGTAGCTTGTTGTACTTGACACATTCTCGGCCTAATATTTGTTATGCCATGAATGATGTATCAATATATATGAATAATAATCATGATATTCATTGGAATTTGGCCAAGAGGATCCTATAGTATATTCAAAGAACCAATACCTACGACATTCACTATACTGCAGGCTCCGAGCTAGAGCTAGTTGGATACACAAATTCTGATTGGGCGAGTGACTTTATTGATTAGAAGTATACTTCTGGATATGTATTCATGTTTGGTGGTGGCCCCATTTTTTGTTCTAGAAAAAAGCAGGCTTCCATAGCACTATCTTCAGCAGAGGCCAAGTATCGAGGAGCGGTGAATGCTTGCATCCAAGCAGTTTGGTTGCAAGGCATTCTTTCAGAGTTTGATCTTGGCAGTACTTTGTCCACTATCCTCTTTTGTGACAATCAAAGTGATATTAATATTTCCACAGATCTAGTTACCAGGCAGAGGACCAAATATGTAGAGATCCAAATGCACTACATCAGCGAGCTAGTGCATGATAGGATCATCATTCTACAATACTGCCCGACTGATGAGCAGATTGCAGACATCTTCACCAAGAGATTTTCAAAAAACAATTTCGCTTACCTCCATTCACTATTGGGGGTGAGTTCATTAGGGTGATTCAGACTACTTTCAGTGTTCAGCTTGAGGGGGGGATTTTTTCCCACTGGGTTTTCCCTCTTTTCCTCACTTAGTTTGTTTTTAGCATTGTTTCGGTTTCAGCATTGTATAGGGTGACCTATGGCCTTAGTTGTTAGGGCCCTAGCATTTTTATGCATTTTGTTTTCTAACTCTTCCTGAGTATAGCTTAAGGAGGGGTGTTGGAGACATTTACCACCATACACACTCATTTTGGTCAAATTGACCTAGTTAAACCACTATCCTAAGTATTATTGACATTAATTGACAAAAGTGGAGCATTAAATGACATCGTCTAGTCACACCCATGCCTACGTTTAGTCAAGGAGGCTAACTTAGCCTTCTCCTACATCTAGGGAGGCTAACTAGAGCACTCTGGGGATGATCTGAGTGACATTAATGCACCTAATTGCTAACTAATGGTTACAATCAGTTAAATAGGGCAGTGAAGGTGCCTCTTTCATTTAATTGATTATTTAATGATTAATTAATGAACTGGAGTCAACAGGGGAACCTCCACCAACTTTTGATGTTCAGTTTAACTTCAGTTAACCTCATTGGGGTTCATTGGATTCATTGAAGTGCTAGCACTTGATGGTTGGCTTGCTATGACATGTGTCTGATCTCTTTCAGTTGAGACTCAGTCATTTATTGTGCTTCAACTTCAGTTAGGGCTCAGTTGAGTCAATTAGGGTTTTGATTAGTGGTTAACTGGAGTGTTGAGTATGGCTTACATTCAGTTAAGCTAGACTCACTCATTCAGTTCGAATGACCTCCTTAGGAATTCGAACTGCTTCTCATTCATGCTTGTACCATGACATTGTAATGTAATTTCTCATTCTTTGTGTGAATATATAGAGCGACTACTCATTCTGTAGTTCAATTACACCATTTCATGAGTTATTTGTTGATTAATCTTTAATGAGACTGATGTTTAGTCCCTAGATCAATGTGCAAGATTAATATCCCACACAAGATCCGACGGTTGAGGTTTCATTTAAAGATAGGCATAAGGATAAAGTTATGTAACAATCAATATCGGATGGCTTATATTAGTCCTGCACCAGATCTAGTGGTTAAGGAATAATTCAACAGTTAGGGGGAAAATACAAAGTTCCGCAAAATATCAAGATTGGAAGGCTGAGATTAGTTCCGCTAAAAGAGATCTACGGTGTAGAAGAAAAAATGTGAAAGGGAATTACGGAAATAACGTTTAAAGATTCTATGAACCCTCAATCTGGAAGATCGAAGGTTGGGAAAGAATCCGCAAAAGATCAACAGTGCAGAAGGAAAATTGTGGAAATGAGCTTGCGGAAAGGATTTTACGGAAAGGCAAAAGCATATAGTCAACATCCCACAACCCACAATTTAGATGTTAACGGTTAGGAAAATGTAGGATGAAGATCGACGATGCAGAAGAGAAATTGCAGAAAGAAGATTGCAAAAAGGATCTTGGGGAAAGCAGCTCACAGAAAGAATCTTGCGGGAAGGAGCTTAAGGAAATGAGTTTGCAGAAATGAAAAAGGGGACAGTCAACATCCTGCATCCCATGTCCCACCATCTAGATATCAACAGTCAGGAAAACACCCAACTAAGATCAATGGTGGGAAACCGTCGATGAGGAAACCATGTTGGAGAAATATGATTTTGTTGATGCCTGGAAATTTGTAGGTAACAATAGCTAGGGATTCTCCCCAGTAAACATTCCCAGCTAGCCCGTTACTATTTGGTATGGGGAATCCGTTCGGTTTATGGTCCGGCTACCATAGTTCAAGTAACAAAATACAAGGTTTTACCGGTTATAGCCCGGTCCACTGTGTATATTTTAGTTTTTTGAATTTAAGTATGATATGCAAGTGCCTATATAAGAATGCATATTGATAGAGAATACGAGGAGCGGTCACAATGTGATGCGAACGTTCTTAGCTCTCGTTTTAGCTCACTCGCATCTAAATCACACACAACAAGAAACTAAAACTAACTATCTAACCTATCCCTACGGAGCAAGATTATCATTTATCAATGAGTAATGTATTTATGCACATGCATTAAGAAAAATCACAGATAGTTGTTACTTATTTCAAAACACATGAACATTAGTAGATATATGAACAACAAGATAGCTCATTGTTTATGAAAAGCCTTCATTACTCACAGTGGAAATTTCATGGAATAAACTAGAGCGCATTCATAACAAGAACATAGGTTCAAAGATTTATAATGATCTCACAGTTAATGGACACAAGCTAAAAATGAAATAATTCACATTTAACAAATCCATAGCACAACATTTGAAATCTCCCACCAAGCTTTCTCCAATAGGAAACTTGTAATTCTTATTGCGAAAGGAAATAGTTCTTCTTACAACATAATCTCACAAATCTATCTAGGAAAAAGTCCTTCCCACTATCTAACTCTCCTATACTTATACTACAAGCAAAACTCTTGGGCTACCCCTCGGTGACCTTTGGGCTCCCCCCAACCGTTCAAACCCACCATTTTGGCTCTTTGCGAGTGCTCATGATTTATACAATACGTCACATTTTAGATTAAGTTTTAAGAGAACTTTATAAAAAGGGACCATCTTGGTAACTGACGAACATTTCCCAAGCCTGGGCCTTTGCTGCTATCAATTCTGCTCAGTAATCCATTCGTCCTTTTCAGATCGTGTTGATCTCAAAACTTCACTCTCATCTTTTTCTTGAGAAACATCTCTCCTTCTTTATGCTTTAGCTTCTTCTTTCCTTGCTGCCTCCCTTCTACCTTGTCCTTTAGCCATATCCTCTTTACATCAATCATCCTGTCATGAACATATCATATTTTTAGACCATTTAGCGTTTAACAAAGTAACACGAACTGTATCAATACATGCATTCTGTAAAATGAACTGTAAACAATATTAATGCATGAAAAGATAAGGAAAAGGAAATCCTGCAAATTGGGTCTGAAATCCACTAAATCCACTATCCAAACTAAAAGCACAAGCCCGATAAAACAGGTTCCCTGTCTCAATCTAGGCTGCTTCTGGACCAATTCGAAATCCTTCGATGAAAGCACGAATCATAAAAAAAGTAACCACCAATCCAAAACCCCAAACTGCACTCTTCATCTCGGAGAAAACCGCCATGGAAAAATAGAGTAGAAACACATAAAAAAGGCGGAAAAAACCCTCACCGGTGGGAAAAACACTCAGCATCGGGCGAAAACCTCCTCATCGGCGAACGAAACAACTATATGTTGGATGGTTAGTTCAATGAGCCACTACAATAGTGGAAACCATGTAGACTAAGGGTTCTGGGGAAAAATAAAACGTTGGCAAAATAAAGTGCTAAAAGCTTCCATCCATGCATTGGAGATCAGTACCACTACCAACTAAAACAATGACATCAGGGAGCGAAGGGACTAACCATAAATCATCGGCCAAAGCATTAATTACATAGCGACAATGGTGGAAAATAATCAGACTATGGCTTCCGATCAAAGTCATAAACTGTTCTGATACCGAAGAAACATAAAATAATGAAAAGCAATAAACCACGCAATCGACAAGGACAAGAACTAATCTGTCGAGATGTTTTCCATTTTCCCTTCGAAGCGGTGGCGACTTAAAATACTAATTCTCCGAGAGTGATAACATAAAATCACCGACAGTCCAAAAAACAACAGATAAAGGCACATCGGCGAAAATAAGAATTGTCCATCAGGATGTTCATTACTTACCCTCTGCAACAACAGCTGTGTAGAGAAATACCACCCCAATTCAAACTTTAATAAAATTTTGACAGCGAAAAATCATCGAAAACAAATCAAAGTTAAGATTTTAAATTAAACCAAGACTCCACGGAATCAGCGAAAGTAAAATTATCCATCTGCGGCATAGAGAACTAATGCCCCGATTCGTTGTTCATTGACATTCGACACCGATCATCGGCAAAATCAAAACAAATGTTAAGTACTCAAATAAACTGAAATGTTCACTTCACCTCCAAAACATCGGCGGCAAAGAGAACTAAAGCTCTGACTCAACAGAAATAGACATCTGATAGCGATGAAGGAAATCATTCAGATCAAAAGGGCATCATTTTCAAATCAAACTTTAAACTCCACAGTCAAAAGCATTGGAAGACAAAAAGCAGTTTCCGAAAAGAAGAAAAATAGTTTGACCTCAATTCAACTTCAAACAATCCAAAATGTAGTAGAGGGAAAAACAAAGTTCAGCAATCCAAACACTCCCAGGCAAGATAAAATCAAAAGGAGGGCCCAAAAAATTTCAAAAATTTGAGAAAATTGTTGCAGCTGCAACAATTGGCGACTACCTGGTGAACCCAGATCTCTGGACAATTTCTTCCTTAAGCAACAGACTGTTTGACAATAAAACCAACATGTTGAATTCTTCTATATGTCTATATTTTTCAAATGGAAAAGGTATGTAATTTTAATCATTGATGATAGTCCAATTTAGGAAAACGGAAACCAAGATTTCAAAGTCAAGATAACTCTTTTTAGGCCAGGAATATGAGTTTCATTTTTTACCTCTTTCTTCGGGTAGCTTCTAGCTTGGACACCACAGGATTGTAACATATGGTAAACAGAAATATTCATTTGTTCCTTATTCCCATGCCATTTTGCACTTCTCTGATTTTGGAACTTTTTGTCCTTTTTTTAGTCCTCCTGCATGCCTTTATTTCTGAATTTTTTATTCAAGCTCCTTTATCCATAGTGTCCTTTTGTGTGAGAGATGTATTTAATTTTTAGCTCATGGACAGAGAATAACATTGGCAATTTTGTACTCATATGGTTTAGTACTTTGTTTTGATACACATTGCTTTCTTAGGATATTTTTGACTCTTATTTGCCTTTTTGGCTTTCAATTCTTGGCATGGGATCATTTCTATATAATACACTATTTACTTTGCTTCCTTTCCATGGGTCCTTGTTGTCACCCCCTTAGACATTTTTAAATGTGAGGTGGATGGAGCCTCGAAATAGTATTAAAGACCTTTTGATCCTGAGTTATTTTACAAGGATTAAGTAGGACTTTAATGTGTTCATAGCCATTTAGGAAAAATGCTAAACTAGAAGAATTTCTTTCAGCTAAATCAATAATAAATAGTCTTATAATCAAGGATTTTTGTTAACCAGAACTCTGATGCTCTCCATGCAACCAAAAGTTTGCTTCTTTTATTGAAATCAATCAAAATATAAATAAAAAAAACAAAAATAAATAAAAAACAAACAACCCAATGAGTTTATTTATGTACAAAACAAAAACAAAAATTAGGAAAAATAAGGTTTGAGAACTAAACCATTGACTAGTAAGTTCTCTTCCCACCCCTGTAAATCTTTCAACTTGTAGGTTGAGGGGCCAAGATTTGCTGCAATATGAAAAAGGGACTACCCATAACTGTTGAAACTTTGTGTGTTTCCCCTTTTCACCATGTGGGTGATCCCACTTAAGAACCATATCTCCTGTCACATACCCCAATTTTGTAAAATAATGTAAGTGTTTTAATTTGATTTCCTAAGACATTATGTTAAATTTAATGCTAAGTAGGAACTGATGACTCAGCAGAGTCAAAAGAAGTGGAATGTAATTCTGAATATTTTATTATTAATAAATAAAAGGTGGAGACAACAACTTGGGAGAGCTGTTAATAAGAGTGTTACTGGTCAAATTGATGGAAGGAACTAGGTGGAGAGCAAAAGACAAGTGGCAGCATCCTCAAACACTTCCTATGTTGCAGGTGGCAACTTCCCTACACTTGGGGTCATGATCCCCCAAGAAAGTGGGATCAGAGCAGGTGGCTCAATAAATGACAACTAACTCAAAAAGACCTAGGCAATCTTCTAAAAATACCCAATGAAAAGAGCTAAGGTTTCTCAGATATTTTCCAGGAGAAGAATCATTCAGGAGGAATGTTATTCAAGGAATTCATTGGGAAAAAGGGAAAAACTGTAAGGAAGGTGTTTTGAGAGATAATCTGCAGTAACTTGGTCTGATACAACTTGCTAGCTGAGAGAATTTACTGATAAGTTCAGGATTGGTATTGAGTTTGAATATTGGTACTTGATTATTGCTACACCTAGTTTCAGCCAGGGAGACCAGAGCAAGCTCGAGGGTCCTGAGGGGTCACTGTTTGAGTGCTCTCCAGGAGTTGGTAGGGAGGAACGACCTCCTATTGTTGTTGTCATCCAAGCTCAAGAACAGGTTCTGTTATTTATTAATTTTTGTGTATTATCTGTGTGTGATTGAATGCTGCATTGTAGCTTATGATGTAAAGATTTATATGGTTTAGAAATGAAGTTGTTCTTATTTTTTTTAGTAATAGAATTATTATGATGAAAAATAAAACCCTACCTGTGTTTTTCCTCATCTGGAGTGATCCAAACCGTACTCCAGCACAGGTGGTAAAATTTATAAATAAAGATAGTATGAGAAAAATGTAGAATAAAATGTTAGTGGAAGTATAGAATATTTCCTTTTATTTTTTTATTAGAAGAAATATTTTGTACCAGGAGTAGTGTTAAACCTGGACTGAGATTGTCAGTTTATTAGAAACAGAGAAAGAACTATATTATTTACTGATAGTAGTATGTGTGGGTAGATTAAATAGTTTTGTTACAGTATTTACCTTCAGTAATTCTATGGCTTATTTGAATTCAAGAAAAGAGTACAATAGTTAAATTAGAGTAGAGTTAAGCTAGATAAATATGCTTTACAACTTTACAGTCTACTTCTTTCCAGTTTTTAACTACTGCTTGTATAATAATCAAACTGAAAGAAAGAATAGCTAGAATCTTGATTTACTTCTACAGATAGTCTAGTTGGTATTAGAATCTATTTATGGATAGTAATTTATGTCATTCATTCATTTCTGTTCTGTCTAGCTAAGCATAAACAAAAATCTACAATCGCCAACCTATACTTTTTAAGATTTCAATAAACGCAGTACATAGTTAGTTCTTTTACTTTTATTTTATAAATATTAACTTATAACATAAACAAGACAATGTAGAATATAGAGAGTACTACTATAAATTATTTAGTACAGTAAGTGTAAGAACACAATAATAAAATACTAACTTTCTGTGATTAATATTAAACAAAGAATAAAGCTAATCAATACATAATGATAAGAACACTATTAATATATAGATAAAGTAATGTTTTATCCCATTATAATAAACAGTACCCAGAATATAATTTTTGTACTCAAAGGCTATACCTAATAGATACATAAATACTTCAGTAAATACATGGAGTTCTTATATCTCCGAAGGATAGAGATTACATAACAATCTTGTACAAATTCTTTTATAACAAAGTAAGCTAGTATAAAAAAATAAAAAACACTGAACATAAACCCTAGTAGTTAATGATTTAAATTATTTACAGAGTACAATTTAGATATATTAGATTACAGGAATCTAAGTAACATAACTTAGATATGCTCATTATGTTGAGCTTAAATAATATATTTATAACATAAATAAAATAAATTAATTTCAGTACTGTACTGTAAACAAAAGATATTTTTCAAAAAGACTGTATAGACAGCTTTACATCTTCGAGTTCAGGGTAAAACCCTACCAAAATCAAAGTATACAATGGAGTTAATAAAAGGAAAGAGTCTAACTCCTTTATGCCTCTCAGCTTTAAACAAGATCTACAAAGTAAGGCTTTTATAGCCTGTACAGCATTTACATATATATATATATATATTACACAGTAATCAAGTAAAACCAAAAATCACAGTCTCGGCTTCAGTCGAAGATCCCATACTAAAACGAAGGGTTTAACCTCTTAAACAACAGCGAACGGGTCCATTTAATTGAACCAAGGAAACCGCGAGGGTTACAGGCCATGAAGACCAACCCACAACTGTCCCCAAGGGACCAACAAGGAGGAAAATGCCATGGTTAAACCAGGCTTACCGTTAAATAGCAAGTCGCCACGGTCTCGCACCAGCCTCATAGATGGAGACAAGCCATCACCTGCAAACAAGAAGCATGATGGTCTTAAAACCAGTGAAAAAAATATTATTCATACATCAAATTTAAAAACTGCGAAGTGTAACAGGAGGGTGGATAACATTCTTACCTAGAACCTTATGGAAGCACGACCACCCACAACTAGAAGGGCAATCACCAGCGCGAGGAGAAGGAGACCCTTCATTGCTGCAAGAAGGAAGGAGGTTACCACCCAGCAAGCAACCAATCACGACTAAGAATGAAAACAACAAGTGCAGCAAATGTTTAGGCTCGGGTCGGCACATCAAATTCTGTTAGAGGCGCTAATCTGTGATGAAAACCTATGCACAGTAGCCCTGAGTCGAAAGGCCACGACTCGTAACACCAAGCTAAAAAGTGGGGACTCTTCACAGTTAAAGAGTTCAGAACTGAGCGTGCAAGATGGAGAAACCCTGAAGAAAAATCACTGACCTACGCTCAAACAAACAAACTTTTGGTTACAGCACTTCTTTGCATTGGTTTGGACGACCCCATGAGGAGTATAACCAGCAGAAAGACTGCTAACAGACAGTGCAAGTGACAGTGCCGACAGGAAGGTTTTTGCAAAGCGGTCGGAGGCCCGAAGGCGACAAAGGAATGTCGAACTAGGGTTCAAGACTACCCTTTAAACCTCCAACACTTGGCTACAACGAGGCCACGTTAACATTTTAATAATTGGCATGCAGTGGGTAGGAACATTATAGTTTACAACGAGCAAGTATCCCAATGAATTGTAATCTGAATCATACGATGGAAAGTTCTACAAGGTTCGTTGCACCAAATGTCAACCCACCTACACAATGTAAAGTTCAACCACAAAAACCTTAGAACGATGTTTAGGATATATCATAACGTGGATCTTTACCCTTTGCATGATCTAGCATATATACATATAGAGGCTTATAATGTTAGTTTGTAAATCATAGATCAAGGGTAAATAATAGTTTATCATGGCGTGGCCCTTTTATAAACTTTCTCTCTATGCTTTGTAAAAATACTTACCTTAGTTCAAAAATGTAAGTATAGGAGGCATTTGTATAAAGCTTACAAAACTTTAAAACAAGTTAAGCTTTAAACTGATCATGATTAGGGTTTATTCTTTGACCTCTTCTTTTCACACCTTGCGCTTTCTTTATACAATGTAAAGTAATAACTCAATCAATAACTATAATTCTAATCTGAATGTATACTATGTAATGTTGTAAAGGAAGTTATAGAATCATTCTATGATAAATAGCTTTTTGTCAAAGTTAATCTCAATTGCTTGATTGTATAGTTATTAAACTAATAAAGTTGTAATTGAGTATAGTAATTCTTAAAATGTTAAAGAAGCTTGGCATCTAACTATTAATGATATATTGGCCTTAAAATAGATAATAGTTCCCAAGCAAATTATGTGCAGATAATTTCAAATCATTAAACACTAATGTAAATCTTTTAAAGGTAGCTTGTATTAAAGTAGTAAACCCCTTTAAACTTCGAAGTAATGGAAGTGGGAGTTTTGGTACATAAACTCTTTATCAATTTACACTGTGCAGCAGCCAATTTAATCATGCCGTAATTTAGTAATTATGTACATTTTAAATTAGACCTTCTACTTTATAACTCTGCCATTCTTACGATGCTTGTAAAGAAATATTTAAGCCTTTTTACAATTGACGACTATGATAGACATCTAATAGTTCAGTAAATATCAAGAAATATAAATTTATATCTACTAGGAAAAAGGCAGCTGTAGCCTTTACTAACAGAATTGAATCTCATTCCTTAGCATCTTAAAAAGGAAGATAGTTAATGATTTTACCTCGAGAAGATTTGGAATTTGAATAGAAATTATTTTTCTATACTGAGTTAATTTTTGTGCGATGAACTTATATCAGAATGCTTTAGAATTAACGACAAGCAGCACCCGAACTCCTTACCTGTAATTCTGTAAGCACAGGGAAACTTTTGCGTTAGCTCGAAAGCTAAGTAAGCCCAGAATTTTCATGACAGTTCCACCTTGTGGTCGCAAAGAGAAAACAAGTCAGTAAACTAAAAAAGGAACTGTTCTTTAAAGATAAACATAATCAAATAGATAACTTAGATAATGAATTCAGTAACATATAACTAATTAACAATTAGTGACTGCATTTATGAAATTTATCTGTATTTTGAAAATTTTAAATTTTTCGGAAAATTTGGGGTTTTGACATCTCCCACTTCAAATTCCTTTTTTCCAGCTTTATTTTTATCAAACCACCCTTTCACTACTTCTTATTGATGCTTAAAATGTTCTTTGGCTCTGGACCTAGACTCTTCTACCTTCAAGAGATTATAGATTCTAATCTATAGGATTATGTTATCTGTGCCTCTATAGTCTTGAGCTATTATGGAATATGGTAGCATAATGTTAGGAGGAAGAATATCTTATTTTCCATAAATAAGGGTATACAGTGACACACCTAAGGAATTATTGGGAGTGACCCTATCAGCCCAAAGAGCATCTGGTAATGCTAAATGCCAACTTATCTAGTTTTCTATCATAGTCCTTTTTAAGATCCTAATGAGATTCTTGTTTGTAGATTTTGCCAAACCGTTTCCTTGAGGGTAATAGTTCACGGAATAATGCAACTTGATTCCTCTTTCATGAGCAAATGCAGTTAATCTAATAGAAGAAAAATAAGTAGCATTATAAAAAAACCAGGGAAATTGGAACCCCAAACCTGGTCATAATATGATCTTCCAAGAAATCCATGACCGCATCTTCATTCACTTTATGTAACAAAATGGCCTCGACCCATCTAGTGAAGTAGTCAGTTGATGTCAAAATGTATTTTTGCTACAAGGAAGAATTTGGTTTTATCTCTCCAATGATATCAATCCCCCATTGGTCGAATAGTTCTTCTATCGTGACAGGCTTCAATGGTCCTGCTGCTTTGGCTTGTCTTCCCCCACACCTTTGGCAGATATCACACTTTTTGACATGGGCGTGCGCATACTTGAACAGTGTGGGCCAATAGTATCTGACTCTGAGAATCTTGTGGGTTGTCGTATCTCCGAAAAAATTACCTCTAGCGAGCCCATCATGTAACTCTATTATGACCTACTTTACATCTTCTTTTTCTAAGCATCTAAGAAGAACTCCATCATAATTATTTCTGAATAATATTCCATCAATGATTTGATATGAAGCTGATTTAAGGCACAATGTTCTTCGTTGTTTGGAATTCCAATGTTCTGGCAACAATCCTTCCTGAAGGTAATAAACAAGGTCTCGGTACCAGGAATCTGGATCTATGAAAAGAGGACATACATCCATCATATGTAACTCAGCTTCATTGTCCCAATTGTTTTCTTCATTGTTTTTACCTTCAGCCATTAGTTTGCATAGTCCTTTCCCTTTAACTATGGATGCTGGTTTGAATTCAAGGTCATATTCTTGTAAATTTGTTACCCAATTGCCTCTTCTTTCTCCTAATTATTTTTGTACAAAAAGAGACCTTACAACTGGGTGTGGAACTATTACCTTCATCGGGTTCTTAAGTATGTACGACGTTAATTGTTTTACCACTTTGAAAACTGCATAAGATTTTTTATCGATAGTTGGGTAATTCAATTTGTCTCCCTACAGACCAGTGCTCATAAATGATATGGAATACCCATCTCCCCCATCTTCCTTCTGTGTAAGCACCGCTGCTAATGAATCGTTAGATGCGAAAGTGTACAAAATAAAATCGTTCTCAAAATTTGGAGTTTTGAGAGATGGTGCATGAGCAATAGATGTCTTTATTTTACTAAATGCATTCTTCTCTACACCAGTCTACTTGAATTGTACACTTTGTTTCACCATTTTCTACAAAGGTTTAATAATTTAAGCGAAATCTGGTACAAACCTTCGCACAAAATTAATTGTCCCCATGAATGATTGCATACCTTTTTTGTTATGGGGTAAGGGGATTTGTTCTATGGCCTTGATCCTTTCTAGGTCTATGGAGATCCCTTTTTAGAAACAACGTGACCCAGTAGCTTTCCTTCTATAACTGCAAACACACATTTCCTAGGATTCAGTGAGATCCCATATTTTCGACAACGCTTGAAAATTTGTTTCAGATGGAATGCATGTTATTCTCTCTTCTTTGAAAATATCATGACATAGTCCAGATATACTACAACACTACGGCCAATCAAACCGCATAAAGATATATCCATATCCCTCTGGAAAGTAGCTCCAGTGTTGATGAGTCCAAAGGGCATTCTTCTATAAGAAAAAGTTCCCCACTTTGTTCTGAATGTAGTTTTAAGTCTGTCTTCTTCAGCTACTAATACCTTATTATAGCCAGAGAATCCATCTAGTAATGAAAATAACTCAGAACCTGAAACCATCTGCAATATTTGTTCCATGGGTGGGACTGGATAGTTATCTTCATTTGAAGCACGATTGAGGTTTCTAAAATCTACACATAGCCTGATTTCTTCGAAATTCATCCTCACTGGCACCAAATTGGACACCCATTCCGAATGTCTGACTTTGAATATAATTTTAGCATCCAATAATTTTTTCACTTCACTCTGAATTAAAGGTTCCAGTTTTGGATGCATCTTCCTCAAAGGTTGCTAATAAGGCTTGACTCCATCTCTAATAAGGATGACATCCTGTATAATCTTCATGTCATATGTTCTAAGCTCTTCATATGTCCAAGAAAACACATCTTTGTATTGTTTGAACAAACTAATGAACTTATTGCTTTCACCTGGAGAACAACACTTTCCCAAATTTACATATCTGGGTTTAACTTCAGTTCCCAAATTTATTAGCTCAAATTGTAAGGACGAGCTATGAGTTTTGACATTTGCTGGCCTTCTAAATTTGTTGTCTAGATCAAACATTTGCTCTAAGGTCCTCACTCCTTTAGGAATAAAGTTGTCGAATTATAATTCAACTTGGTGTTCTTCATCATCGATTATTGCTCCTTTGAAGGTTTCATCATTCATCAAACATTCCAAGATTTGTTGATCATCATCAAAAACTTGTAGATTGGTAATCATGTCTAGAATCGAAGGCCTGAAAAGTAATTTAATAGAACATCTGTTATTTGAAGGTACAAGCTTTGCAGCTGAGGTAGCTAACAAGTCAGATGTTGCATTCTTTAGTCTAGGAATGGATACAAAATTAAATGCATAAATTTTTTTAAGCAAATCCCACACTTCATTCTGGTAAGATTTTAAATGAGGTGAAACGCAATGTATCTGATTTCGAATTTGCTTTACAATTATTTTAGAATCCCCATACACTTTCAAATTTTCTACTTTTAAATCAATTGATTTTCTTAGTCCCTGAACTAATGCTTCATATTCGGTTGTATTATTGGTACATTCAAACTCTAATCTACATGAAAGAAAATGTTTATTTTTCTTTGGATCAATCAGGACACAACCAGCTCTTGATCCTTCCAAAGTTTTAGATCCATAAAAAAAAGGTTTCCAAAAACTATATACTTCTATTGTACTTGAATCAAAAACTACATATGAAACTAAGTCTACTATTTTACAGTCAAATTCATCTGCCCGTGAAACTCAAAGGAGATCGAGCTGTGTGCCTAGTGTACCGCTGGCTTCTTCTGCTTGGTAATTTCCTAGTTCAAGTTCAATAAAGTAATTTCCCAACATGAAATTCAGTGGTTCATTCTTACCCTCCAAGTGAGTAACATTGTGATTCATGTGGGGTTCTCTTAATACTTTTATTTGATTGGGAATCCCCTTATGAGGAAAACACAGATGTGACCAGTCTGATGCAAAATATCCATTTAGCTTTGCTGACCAATCCCAACTCAAAACAAGTCCATAAGCCTCAGCTATGTCTGGTACTACAATATTGATGAACTGACATACCTTTTCATTTGAAGATAATCAAATCACAACATCCTCCATTTTCCCAATTACCTTCACAACTGTTCTGTCTAACTGAATAACCTGCCAGGTAGATGGTTTAGGTTGTCCTTTTATCTTCTTACAGACTGAAAATGGCATAACATTGACTGATGCCCCCTAGTCTACTAAACATTTGTGCATGTTATGGTTGAAAATTTCAAAAGTTAGGAGAAATGGTGGGGTTTTGTATTTAGACTTATGTCCCACAATTGCTTCACCAATTTCTTCTTCTTCAGGTTGGTTGTCGATGGGAAGATTTTCCTCTAGTACTTCAAGTGCTTTTAACAATTTTTCTTTCTACTGAGGCACATTACACATTTCAAATAGTGAGATATTTTCCTTATCCATTTTAATATCTTCCACAATATTATACTCCATCTTATGTTCTTTGAGATTCTTTTTTACATTATCAATCTTCTCTTCAACAAGCTGAACAGGCATGTTGATTTTCTTTGGATTTTGACTCGTAATGGTGAATTCAGGTATTTTATTAGCTATGGTGCTCTTCTGAATCTTCTTTACATTCTCTTGAAGCCTCTTAATTTTTAGGAGTATGGAATTGTATTTATTTAAAAAAACTTGACTTCTCGTTGTCACATTTGTTTTTTATGTTTCTTCTGGTTTCCATGAACCTTCCTCTTCTGTATCAAAAAGTGAGATATAGTCCCATAAAACTAGAGCATCATCCTCTTGCTTTTCTATGGATTTATTACCCTTTTCTTCCTCATCATCAACTTCTGTTAGTTTGGAATCCAATAGCTGATTCACTACTAATGTCATCAAATTTATCCATTGGGAAATTTTTTTTTCAAAATGAGGCTGCTAATGAAAGGTGCAGAATTTATCCATAACTACCTCAGTTAAATTCATTGATGCAGGACCGTGTGGAGGAGGTTTAGATTGATTGTTGTCCTCTCTCCTTTTGTAGTAAGGATTATAATATTTTTGATATTCCTTTTCCTTTTCCAAATCTATTATTCTGTTGGATAGCTTCTACATCATCTTCACCATCCCTCCAAAGTCATGTGATTGCTCATCCTTAGGCTTAGTCACTAACAATGATTTCTTACCAAAAGTTTTTTCTCTTCACTGCTCACGATAATCTTATATGCTCTCTTTTTTAGCTTCTACCCTCTCAGGTTATTCATAAGTTTCTGACAATGTAGTTTTGACTGCCATCTTGGAAAACATGGCCAATTCAGGCCCTAGAGATAAAGTATAGTATTCACTCAGAACTTTATCAGATGGTTTATCAGTTGCAGAAAAATTCTTTAGATAAGCAACAAACCTTCGAGTGAAACTATGCACTTTTTCCTTTCTTTCTTTCTTTAAAGCGCATAACCCTTTCATTAGAGTTGCTTGAGTTTTTTGGACTGCATATTTACTTCTAAATATTCTTTCAAATGTATCCGAGTCTGTGATTGAGTTTTCAGGCAGAGAAAAATACCATGAGGTTGCTGCTCCTTTCAGGGTATGAGGGAACAATCTGTAGACTATGTCTTCATGTTCTCTGGCCTGTAGTCTTTCTATAGCCAAGTAAAAGCTTTGCAAATGATCATCTACCAAAATATTTTCACTTGGGTCAAACTTAGGCAACAGTTTCTCAAAATCCTAAGGTAAGTCATGCAAAGGAGGTGCTAGGTTTAATGGTGATCTAGCCCTCCAAGCAGGTGGTGGATTTGGTGGGTTAGGTGGCTAATTTGCGTTTACATTTTCCATGATTCTGGGTGGAGAAAGAGGTGGTGAATGAACAGAGATATGAACAGGTGAACAGTAAGGTGTATCTGGGCCCAACTGATTTAGAGGTTGAACAACTTCCTGTAAGGCTGTTTCTACCAGTTCTTCAAAATCTCCAACCAACACTGCATCTTCCAATATAGGGTGGTCTTTCTTCCAATATTCTCTTCTGGGTAAGGCAGGGATAATCGATAATCCTCCAATCTTCTTCACATAAGCCCTAGTAATTCTTCTCAAATCGTCAACTACTTTGTTATCGACAAGATACAAAAACTCTTTACCCTTCTCTTCAGGAATTGGATTGGGAAACAAACTGCTCTCAGAACTGTTATCGGTGGAATAATTTCAAGGAAATGGATTTCCTCGGCTAGCCATGCACTCGAGGCCCTCCTTCTAGCACCAAAAATTGTTGATGCCTGGAAAATTGTAGGTAAAAACAGCTAGGGATTCTCCCCAGTAAACATTCTCACCTAACCCATTACTGTTTGGTATGGGGAATCCGTCCGGTTTACGGTCGGCTACCGTAGGTCAAGTAACAAAATACAAGGTTTTACCGGTTACGGCCCGTTCCACCGTGTATATTTTAGTTTTTTGAATTTAAGTATGATATGCAAGTGCCTATCTAAAAATGCAAATTGATAGAGAATATGAGGAGTGGTCACAATGTGATTCACGGGTTCTTACCTCTCGTCTTAACTCAGTTGCATCTAAATCACACACAACAAGAAACTAAAACTAACTATCTAACCTATCCCTAGGGAGAAAGATTATCATTTATCAATGAGTAATGTATTTCTGCACATGCATTAAGAAAAATCACAGATAATTGTTACTTATTTCAAAACACATGAACGTTAATAGATATATGAACAACAACATAGCTCATTGTTTATGAAAATCCTTCATTACTCATAGTGGAAATTTCATGGAATAAACTAGAGCACATTCATAACAAGAACATAGGTTCATAGAGTTAGAACGATCTCACAGTTAATGGACACAAGCTGAAAATAGAATAATTCACATTCAACAAATCCATAGCACATCATTTGAAATCTCCCACCAAGATTTCTCCAATAGGAAACTTGTAATTCTTATTGCAAAAGGAAATAGTTCTTCTTACAACATAATCTCACAAATCTATCTGGGAAAAAGTCCTTCCCACTATCTAACTCTCCTATACTTATACTACAAGCAAAACTCTTGGGCTCCCCCTCGGTGACCTTTGGGCTACCCCCAACCATTCAAACCCACCCTTTTGTCTCTTTGTGAGTGCTCATTATTTATACAATTCGTTACATTTAAGATTAAGTTTTAAGAGCACTTTATAAAAAGGGACCATCTTGGTAACTGACAAACTTTTCCCAAGCCTGGGCCTCTGCTACTATCGATTCTGCTCAGTATTTCGTTGGTCCTTTTGAGATCCTGTTGATCTCATACCTTCACTCTCTTCTTTTTCTTGAGCAACATATATGTTTCTTTATGCTTCATCTTCTTCTTTCCTTGCTACCTCCCTTCTGCCTTGTCCTTTAGCCATATCTTCTTTGCAACAATCATCCTGTCATGAACATATCATATTTTTAGACCATTTAGCATTTAACAAAGAAACACAAACTGTATCAATACATGCATTCTATAAAATGAACTATAAACAATATTAATGCATGAAAAGATAAGGCAAAGGAAATCCTACAAACTGGGTCTGAAATCCACTATCCAAACTAAAAACACAAGCCCGATAAAACATGATCGCTGTCTTAATCTAGGCCGCATCTAGACCAATTCGAAACCCTCCGATGAAAGCATGAATCATAACAAAGTAACCGCCAATCTTAAACCCCAAACTAGCGGCTCTTCAACTCGAAGAAAACCACCATGGAAAAATAGAGTAGAAACACACAAAAAAGCGAAAAAAACCCTCATTGGTGAGAAAAACACTCAGCATTAGGTGAAAACCTCCTCATCGGTGAACGAAACAATTATATGTCAGATGGTTAGTTCACTAAGCCGCCGCAACGGTGGAAACCATATAGACTAAGGGTTCCGGGGTGAAATAAAACGTCGATGAAATAAAGCGCTAAAAGATGTCATCCACGCATCATAGATTGGAACCACTACCCACTAAAACAATGGCATTAGTGAGTGGAAGGAATAACCATAAAGCATCAGCCGAACCATTCATTACACAGCTGCAATGGTGAAAAAAAATCAGACTACGGCTTACGATCAAAGTCATAAACCGTTTCGATAGCGAAGAAATAGAAAATAATGAAAAGCAATAAACCACAGAATCGACAAGGACAAGAACTAATATGTCAGAACGTTTGCCATTTTCCCTCTAAAACGGTGGAGACTTAGATGACTAATGCTCTTACAGTGTTAACATAAAATCACCGACAATCCAAAAACCAACAGATAAAGGCGCATCGGCGAAAATAAGAACTGTCCATCGAGACGTTCATTACTTACCCTCCGCAACGGCGGCTGCATAGAGAACTACTGCCCCAATTCAAAATTTAATAAACTTTCGACAACAAAAAATCATCGAAAACAAATCAAAGTTAATCGTTTAAATAAAACCAAGACTCCACAGAATTGGCGAAAGTAAAACTATCCATCGGCAGCATAGAGAACTAATGCCCCGATTCGTTGTTCACTAAATTCCGACAGCGATCATCGGAAAAATCAAAACAAACGTTAAGTACTCAAATAAACCAAAGTGTTTTTCAGCTGGGCAACGAAAATATTAGTTCACTTCACCTCCAAAACAGTGGCAGCAAAGAGAACTAAAGCTCCGACTCAACATAAATAGACTTTCGATAGCGATGAAGGAAATCATTCAGATCAAAAGGGCATCATTTTCAAATCAAAATTTAAACTCCACAGTCAAAAGCATTGGCAGACAAAAAGCAGTTTCTGAAAAGAAGAAAAACAATTTGAGCTCAATTCAACTTCAAACAGTCCAAAATGTAGCAAAGGGAAAAACAAAGTTCAGCAATCCAAACACTCCCAGGCAAGACAAAATCAAAAGGGGGGTCCAAAAATTTTCAAAAATTTGGGGAAATTGTTGCAGCTGCAACAAATTTCAACAAGAAAATCTATGCATTAGATTGACAGACTAGAGAGACTCAAAATTATATCAATGGCCTAGATTGATACTTGAGAAGGAGATTGCGGAAGCACCAGAAAACGTTAAGTTGAGCTGCGGAAATGAATTCTGCGGTGTGTCCATAAATATTAAAGAAGAATTTCCAACATGAAACTCATAGGTGGAAGGTGAAGCTCGTGTTTTGTGAGAGAAACATGTACAAATAATCCTATGATGAAGATATCCCACATAGAAGGAAAAGAATCCCATAAGCGTGAGAAAAAGAGAAACTCAAAGGTCTGAAGATAGATTATTCCTGTTGATGGAAGAGAGGAAGTCCACAGGAATTGGTTTGACGAATCCTGTGATCAAAGAAGAAGGGAGTTCACAGATAATAAGTAATTAAGAAGTTTTTAATTAATTATTTAATTAAAAATCATTAATCATATATTGTTGAAATGGTGTGACTATCATATTTTAAAGGGCATGATTGTGAAAGGGTATGTTTCCAAAATAAAGAGATGCGTCTGTAGGAAACATGAAGATACTTATATGCAGAAGTATGAGTGAGAGAACGAGTCGGTGTCATCTAGATCGATGTGGCCATAGCATAAGACAGAGACTAGAGTGTGACAGAAAATGGAGGGAAAAGAAATCTAACATATTACAGAAAATATATTAGGGTAGCAGGGTGGAGCTAGGGTAGGTAACAGGCCTGTAGGGTGTTGTTTCCTCCTTCGAGCAGAAGTTATTAAATAGGGTGTAGGAGAATCATGTCACTCGTAGCTGACAAAAAAGGGTGTTGTAGCATCCTTTTTGTAGCAACTTTTAAAACGGGGGGTCGTAGCCTCCTTCTAGTGGTAGTAGGTAAATAGGGTTTCATAGCATCCTTTTAGTAGTAGCTGATAAACCAAGGGGTCATAGCCTCCTTCCAATGGTAGCCAGTAAATAGGGTTTCATAGCATCCTTTCAGTAGTAGCTAATAAACCAAGGTGTCGTAGCCCCCTTCTAGTAGTTGCTTGTAAATAAGCTGTAATTCCATCCTTGTCTGTAGCAGCAGGAAAAAAGATTTGTAAATAAAAATTTTGCAGTAATAGAATGTATTGGTTGTTTACCCTATTTGGCTTCCACATTAAAATTGTGTTCTTTGTATTCTTGTTTTTATGTGTTTTCAATTATATATTTAAAAGTGGTTAAATTAGTAAAAATATAACAATACTGATCCACCTCGTCCTGTCTCAATATTAACCAATAAACCAGCAACTGGTATCAGAGCGGGTTCCTTCACTACAGTTTAACTACTAGAAGGAAGATCCCATTAAAACCATTATGGATCAACAAGAAGAGATTTACACGGTAAATGAATCTCCAATACTTCGAAAATAAAAATACATCTTTTGGATTTTAAGAATGAAAGTTTATCTGATGGATTTGGAACATGATGTATGGAATTCAGTGATAACTAATTACTTCCCACCAAAGAGGATAAGGACTCCAGCTCAAAATAAATTCACGAAAAGTAACTCAATGGCAATGGCTTCAATCCTTGATGGATTACCTAATGATGTCAAAGAGAATATAGGTGAATGGAACTCTGCAAAGGAACTTTGGGACAAGATAAAAGACATCTATTCATTTGAGAAAAGAGAAGAAGGAAGACTTGCTATTCTTGAGGATGTTAGTGAATATGAAAAGATAAGTGATGATGACGAAATACTACTTATATGAACAACAAATTCAGTTGAGGAATCAAAAGTGGTCATAGAAGCCCAATACATGGATGCTGTAGATGGAATTGAAAAATGTAGGAAAAAGAACAAAGTCTTGAAAGAAAATTTTCAAAATATCAAGAAGAGAAGAAGTCAAAAGAAGAGGAAGTCAAAACCCTCCAAGAAGAGCTGTGCAGTTCAAGACAACAAGTGTTGGATAGTATAGAAGAGGTCAAGAGCTTAAAACAAGAAGTTGTTGAATTCAAGGAAGAAGTAAAGAAGATGAAAGATCAGCTGGCTGTTAATGAGAGGTTCAAGGAAAGTACTGAATCTATTAATAAAGTCATCAGCTTACAAATATCCCCCAGGGATAAAATAGGTCTTGGATATAATCATAAAGGATCAAGCTCCATCATTCATGAAAATGTTGAAAATGTTAAATGTCAACATGATGCCTCCAAAGATACACCTAGGAAGCATAATAATCGCAAGGAAATGAAGTCTAGTTATCATAATTCTTCTCATCCTCCCAAGATAAAAAAATTCAGAAGAAAAGCAAAAGAAAAGAGTCATTACAAGCAAAAAAACCAAAGATTCTCCAAACATATCTTCTATGGATATTGTCATTGTTGTCACAAGTTTGGTCAGAATTCTGATGATTGTAGAATCAAAGAAGAAGATGAAGGGATGATAAGGAAAGAAGACACCAACATATCTAATGGAAAAGGACTTATTTGTTCCATATGTCAAAATATTGGACACTTTGAAAAACATTGCAAAAATAGTACATGCATATCTTCTCAGGAAACTCAGGAAAAGGTATGGAAGATGAAAACGAAGGAACAAAGAAATAAAAAACCAATAAGCATAATACCTCTTGGAAAAATATGGATACGAAAGGAAGACTCCAAATATATAGAAGAAATAAATATTTCAAACATGAGTGAGGTCTCCAAAGATGATGATGAACATAATTATGCCACAGATAAAAAGGGAATCCATTATAAGGAAAAACAAGATGGAGATGTAAAAGGATACAACGATATAAATGAAGGTGATAAAGAAGAATGTAGTGATGACTGTGGCATCATTTCCTAAAAAATATATCATGATTTAAATAAAACCTTGAAAATAATATTAGAAGGGATCTTATACTCAAGGGGAGTTAAAGTCAGAAAATTTCAATTTCTATCTAAGAAAAATTCAATTGGTATCTAATGTTGAAGTATATTGAAAGCTATCTTATTCAGAGATGATGGGTGATCAAGGTTGGTGTAAGGATGACATAAGAGAAAGTATGAAGTAACATGAGAACAACAAAATGTGAGATTCATGAAGACCATGATGTCTACGATCAAATAGAAGATAAAGATGATTATGTTCACTTAGTATTTGAAGTCATGACACATAAAAATTGTTGACAATAGAAGAAAACTCAAGTGTAAAAAAATCAGTCTATTGATAAAATAGCAGGATGAGTTCAGCATTGACAAAGGAAAAGGTTGAAGTTATGAGTCTTTCTGTCTGAGATAGTGAGACCATAGAAACTATGTAATAAACTGAAGTTCTGGGTCTATGGACAGTTGATAATATAGATCTAAAATCCAAAAGAATCCAACAGTATATGCTAGGTTTTTATATTAATATCTAAATGCACAGGCTTAAGGAATTATGGTAAAAGAGGAATTCATTTAACTTATAGACAGAATATATCATTATATATTGCAGCATGAATAGAGTTTAAAAAAAACATGTTTCCTAGATCGAAAATGGAAGAGTGTGAAAAAATCATGAGTGTAAACTTTGTCACAAAATTTTTGACAAAGGAGAGCAACTATAGTGATAGAGAGAGTCCATGGATCTATCAGTTAAGCTATCATCCAAGAACCTGTTGCAAGAAAGGAAGTGTTAAGAAAAATGACAATACACTGATTAAATAACACAATTCAGTTAACAAAGGGGATATATAATGATAGGGGGAGTTGTTAGAAAGTAGAAATACAGGAAATCCTATATCAAAATAGGTACATCATTGGCATAATAGGTTATCCTTTGTCATTATTGTGAAAGGGGGAGAATGTTTATAGGTTTCCATCAATGCCAAAGGGGGATATTGTTGAGTATATAGTTGTCATTGATGTCAAAAATGTTCACGAATGTCAAAGGAATTCCAAGTGGATATGATGACAGGACAAACTTAGTGAAAGACTAAGGTAGTGATGGCATGGCATGGCATAGTTGAGGATGTGGCATGACACATACGATGACATGGAATATGATGGTGTCCTAATGATGATGTCATAAAAGTTCGTTTATAACGAATGCAATGGATGAGATGGACATGGATGATAAGATATCATGAATGAATGATCTGAAGACTTCCAAGATAGTGTCGACAGTATGATGTAAACAATGTTTAATGAAACAAACAATAGATGTTGAGTGGAACTAGAGATGCAATATGAATGACAAAGTTGGTTAGACAAATGAATAGTGGAACTGCAGAAGAGTGAAATGAACGGGAGATAGAGTATATGTAACAATAAAAGAAGATAGAAACTATATCTGCGAGAGTGTTTATAAATTCTTCAGAGAAACTATATCTATGAGAGTCTTTATATTCAAAACTGTTAGAAACACTCGCAGATGATTTTTGCGAAGAAATCATGCAGATCCGCAAAGTCATGGTGAGATTCACATTCAATTTAAAATCAACGGTTAGGAAGCATCCGACACAAGATCCAGTGGTTGAGGATCAGTTTCAAAAAATATACGCATAAGGATAATGTTCCGCAACAATCAAGATTAAATGGATTATATTAGCCCCACACTAGATCTGACGGTTAAGGATTAATTTTGACAGCTAGGAGGAAAATCCAAAGTTTCACAAAAGATCAAGATTATACTACTAATATTAGTTCCTCTAAAAGAGATCGACGATGTGGAAGAAAAAATACGGAAAGGGAATTGTGGAAATAATGTTTAGATATTCTATGAAATTGCAATCCAGAATATTGAATATCGAGAAAGACTCCGCAAAAGATCAACGGTGTGGAAGGAAAATTATAGAAAGGATCTTGTGGAAAGGAGTTCACAGAAAGGAAAAAGCGAATAGTTGACATCCCGCATCCCTCAATCTAGAGATCAAAGATCGGGATGCCTGACGAAGATCAACGATGCAGAAGGAAAATTGCAAAACGAAGCTTGTGGAAAGGAGATTACAGAAAGGAGCTTGCAGAAAGAAGCTTGCGGGAAGGATCTTGCAAAAAGGATTTTGCGGAAAGGAAAAGGAGGACAGTCGACATCCCACATCCTGCATCCTGCATCCTGCAATCTGGATATCAATGATCAGGAAAACGCCCGACGAAGATCAACAATGGGGAATCATTGATTAGGAAACCATGGTACGGAAATACAATTTCGAGGAGGAAATATATGCATTAGATCAATGGACCGAAGAGATTCAAAATTTGATCAACAACCTGGATTGATTCTGGACAAGGATTTTGTGGAAGCACCAGAAAATGTTAAGCTGAGCTTCGGAAATGAATTCTGAGGTGCATCCATAAATGGTAAAGAAGAATGTCTAACATGAAGCTCATAGATGGAAGGTTAATAATGTGTTTTGTGAGAGAAATATGTACAAATAGGCTTGCGATGAAGATAGCCCATAGATATGTCACAGAGGAGGAAAAGAAGCCCACAGGCGTGATAAAAATAGAATCCCAAGGGTTTGATGATAGACTATTCCCATTGATGGAGGAGAGGAAGTCCACATGCATTGGTTTGGTAAATCTTGGTATCACAGAAGAAGGGAGCTCGCAGATCAGAAGTGATCAAGAATTTTTTAATTAATTATTTAATTAAAAATCATTAATCATATATTTTTTTAAAGGCGTGACTATCAGATTTGAAATGGCATGATCGTGAAAGGGTATGTTTCCATAATAAAGAGAAGTATCCATAGGAAACATGAAGATACTTATATGCAGAAGGATGAGTGAGAGAAAGGGTCGGTGTCATCTAGATCGATGTAACCATAGCATAAGAGAGATACCAGGGTGTGACAGAGAATGAAGGGAAAACAAATCTAACATATTACACAAAACATATCAGTGTGGTAGGGTGGAGCTAGGGCAGGAAGCAAGCCTACAGGGGGTTGTTTCCTCCTTCTAGCAGAAGCTAGTAAAAAGGGTGTAGGAGAATCTTGTCAATCATAGCTGACAAAACATTATGTCATAGAATCCTTTTAGTATTATTTGATAAAGCAGGGGGTCATAACCTCCTTCCAGTGGTCGCTGGTAAATAGGGTGTCGTAGCATCCTCTTACTAGCAGCTGATAAACCAGGGGGTCGTAGCCTCCTTCCAGTGGTACCTGGTAAATAGTGTTTCATAGAATCCTTTCAATAGTAGCTTATAAACTTGGGGGTCATATCCTCCTTCTAGTAGTTGTTGGAAAAATAGGGTGTAATACCATCCTTTTCTGTAGCAGTAGGTAAAGCTATTTGTAAATAACAATTTTGCAGTAATAGGACGTATTGGTGGTTTACCCTATTGGGATTCCACGCTAAAATTTGTTCTGTGTATTCTTGTTGTTATGTGTTTCTAATGATAAATTTAAAAGTGGTTAAAATAGTAAAAATATAACAATACTGATTCACCCCCCCTCTCAGTATTGACCAATAAACCAACAACTAGGTATTACAGCTATATGCCCTTTTACATGCAAACTTCTCCATTATTTTTTTTCATGTGTCTTCACAGTGACTACACCATCACGATTCGTTGTTTCATCCCCTCACTTTTTCATGCTTATTTTTTGTCATTCTCCTTTTGTACCTACTTCCAACCTTGTCATTGGCGTCCATATAAAAATAATCCATAAATCAGATTACATGGGTCCTCAGTTGTTGTAACCATGATTTCTCTTGGAATTATATTCACACACATGGTTCATTAATCTTGGTCCCACAACTAAGATCAAAACATGTCACATTCCTCCCTCAATCGAAGATTCAACCCCTTTGATCCACATCAATTTAGGATATGAGTAGACATGCCACCCTCGTACCTACCCAGTGGTTCATTGCACACTTGATGCAACATCCATTCCTGCGCATAAGAAGGATACCTTGTGCTTCTAACACCTAAGTAAATTACATTCTCACCAGGAACAAAAAAAACAACTAGAGTGTCAGGTACCACTGAACATGCACCTCACAACATATTAACTAAAAATTAGGTTAAAAAACTATGACCTCAAGGATCTCCAACCATATTCTCTAATACTAGTTATTAGAAAAATAGGATCAGAGAGCATTAACAATAAACAATAAACAAGATGCAAATATTAAAACAAATTAAAAGAGAGACACAAATATAATGTGTTTCACCCAAGATGGGCTATGTCCACATATAAATTTGTAGTCCTTTATTATTATACCATCCGGAAACATTAATGGATACAACCTGCAACAACCCTGATGCACTTCCTCTTCACTCTCTCACAATATCTCTCAAACAATCACAGAGATTCTTTTTACAATGCTACAATACAATACATATATGTATTACAATGGTTTTCTTTTATAGGGGAATTACCATGAGAAAATACCATGGGTCACCCAATACCATGGGACCATAAAATGTTGTCAAAACAATATCCCAAACAATTCTTATGAACCCCTACCTTCCCCCAAAACTTCCCCAGGGGCCCGATGTCTACCCGTACCCCCCTGTTGGGATAGGTGTAGAGTAAAACTGGGGTAGAAACACGACTGAAAAATAGCATATCTAAATTTTATTGATGTACTCTCTAGAATAGTAGAATGACTCATATACTATGTGCCCCTCTGCCATAAACCCCTCGGGGTTTTCCCTCTATCAAACAAGTAACTTCCATTTTTTTAGGAAATTTCAACTCAAAGAATAATATGTTAGGATTATAAATACTCCTTCCTGACCTGGATGTGATGGATTCCATCCCAACAACATAGATAATTCTTTGCAATGAAGTATCCTTTGAATCCTTGGGATTATAGGCATGGTCCTCAATATCTTATGAGGAGGACCGTGTGCTTTATCCTTGTTATTCTATTTTGTGTACCTTCTATGTGTACCTTCCAAGCTCACATTTTTGACATATCTATTTTTATGCATATTCACTTGTATATAGAATATAATCATTGGGGAATGTATGATATTATATGTACTCAACACCCAACATTTTCAACATTTCCTTTACCTCTCTGCAACTTCCAAGTAATAAATTATCACTCGGAAGTACCTTATCACTGAAATAACCTATAGTTAGTTGGAGATAAAAATGTACCATGCCATTTAATGTTCATAAAATCTACCATTTTCAATGATCATTGTGTAAAAATATTCAACAAAATACAATGCAGTTGATGTTCAATTACCTCAACATCACTAAGAAATATGCATCATACATGCCATGCTTTTCTTCCAAGTTGTACAATAACATTGTTGTCCAAGACTGTGTAGACTTTTACCAGTAGGTTCAAAGAGAGGTGTGGAATTTTCAATGATCATTGTGTAAAAATATTCAACAAAATACAATGCAGTTGATGTTCAATTACCTCAACATCACTAAGAAATATGCATCATACATGCCATGCTTTTCTTCCAAGTTGTACAATAACATTGTTGTCCAAGACTGTGTAGACTTTTACCAGTAGGTTCAAAGAGAGGTGTGGAATTTGTCGATTTAAGGATTTCTAAGAAGGATTCAATGATATGAGCGCCATGTTCTATCTCATTGTCCCTGGATGTATAAAACAACATTACATCCATCTCACTCCTTTATCATAATAAATCATCCATACCAATGTGTAATTCATTCCCTCCATCACCAACATGTGGACAACTGCTATCATTGTAGGAATACCTAATTGTTGAGGATGGACCTAGTGAAAACTAATAGGTGGTTTATTCAACCATGCTTGGTATGGTTCCTCTCCAATTTGTGCTCTTTTTTCAGCCTTCTATGGATTTGAAACTGTACTAGGGTGCAACAGAAGATGGTAGGCAGGTCACTCATCACCATAATTCCAATTTAAAAAATATTGAACATTATATCGATGACGTTAGTAATAACAATACAAGTGGTTTAATCTATTATTGTACAAACCAATTATTACAGAAGCACAAGAATCATTTCCCGTACAACATGATAAGCTACAAATAATTTACAAAGAATCTTGTAGTGTATAATGATAACCATACTCTAGATTTATGGCTTTTAATAATTTACCTTAGAAGGACAACATTGATGGATATGATATTTGAAAATTACATCTCTATTGGTGATTCCTATATTGAATAGTCATGTTTTTTAAATACTTCGATTGGATCCATCAAAAGTGATCACACTCTAGAAAAATATAATATGGTAAGCCAATACTGAAGTCAATTTCGACACATATTCAAGGATAACTAATGAAATCCTTCTAAACTTAACCTAAGTCTTTCTTCTTTCTAGTAATAATATAAATTGAAATCATAGTATAATCGTATTCCAAATTGGTGTATGAGTCTATCGTATTTAAGGTACAAAAGACCATTCATATAAGAATTTAAATACTTGTTATTTGGTACGAAATACTTTTCATATAACAATTTGAATGATCAATCTATACAATTGTATATATCCCTCTAACTCATAATTTACACATATAATTAATACATTTATATTTTTATTTAAATCCATATAGAATCCACATATAAGAAAAAGATCCTATAGTGACATGTGATGATCATCATACTAGTTGTTGGGTTGCCATCAACTAATAGCAATTAATTCCAACCATGGTGACCTATGTACAAATCCCCGTAATCCATTTCCACCTATACACCTAATGTGCCACACTGATCTAAATACAAACATGATGTGATTTCGATGGCACCATCATGTTAATGGAAAATGCCAACCAATGCGAACAAAGGTTGTTTCCCTAGTCTAAATGATTCAAATCTAGAACAACGAAACTTTCCATAGAGCTCTAGGCTACTTGAATTATCTACTCTCATACCTTTTAACATGCAGATATGAAGGTTTGAACTTGTTGTGCTTGATCGATGTGGTGAATGAACTTGCAATAGACACAAAAGAACAAATCCATATGAGATAACAAGATAATGTACAATTGTATGTAAATGACCAAGGAAATGAACAATAAACAGAGTATAATAATGATATACACATTTTTTATGGAAAATAAACAATGTTTGAATTAATAAACAATGAAGGAGAGATGACAACCAAGCCTTGGTGTTGGGATCTCTTCACAATGGGGTCTTGACTGAATATTCACCTTGGCTATAATGACTCAAGAAATTATGATATTATTTGGATAGAGTTTGGATGCTATCACATGATTTTCCTCCCATTTCCCATGAGGAGTGATCCACTATTTAAAGGCATCAATGGATATAGTGGGTTGAGGATTCAAAGGAGAAGCTTGAGGGACCATCCCTAGGATAGGGGAATTGAAGTTCCACTTGTCTTAATTCTTAGGGATGAGGTTCCATGAAGGAATCTTCCAAAAACCTCTTGAAACTTCTCTTTTTTTCCTTTAGAAGTGGTGCACCACACTTTTTATGAGGAAGACAGACGGTGGAAGGGGGTACCACCTGTTTCAAGAAGAAAACATGTCACAATACCACTCCTTGCCAATGGACAAGGTGCATTTCCATTATAGGTAGTGCTTGTTGCATAAGGAGAAATCATTGTGGTCACTCAAAACAAACAATTACCCTTCTTCTCTCATTTTTTCACTTCAATCTGTGAGAGATTTGAGTAATCAATGGGATACGCATCTCGTTGCATGATGGTGATGAAAATTAGGTGTAACACAGCCCCATACTTTGTATTTATTAACAAAGGGTGTGATTTATGGTGAAGAAGACACCACATTAGGTAGGCACACTTGTATTTCAAAACATATCCACCACCCACCAATACCATCATCATGCAAAAATATTTCTTGTCAGTTTACAACATGCCAGAAGAATGGCTCCATGTGTCATTCAATACAAACAGAGGTCCATCATATCCAATGGCCATGGTGGTCATCGTATAATTGTGAACACCTTGGATCATGGAAGTAGCACAAGTCAAGAAAATACACCAGCAAATAAAACTGTGTGTGTGTGTGTGACAAAAAAAACACAAGTAATAATTTATTACATTCCCAAGAAAAGTAAAAAGAAGGGGGTTATGAAGACTTCATCATTGGCATTCATAGCTTCCAGGTTCAATTCTCAATAGAGACACATTCAACCAATTTTTTTACTATGGTTAGTTAGTTTGTACATTTGAATAAATTTCCAAGAGTTGATAGGAAAGAGATTCCATATTCGATCGTGGAGTAAACCATGAGAAGAGAAGGACTAGAACCAATACCTTAAGGTGAGTTGATTTATTTTGAAGATGTAAATATTTGGATTCAGATTGGTGATTCAGATGGTGTATTCTGGATGGATTTTGATACAATCGAGGGTTTACACAGGGGCATTTCCAAGGTAAGAAAACCTTGACTTGCTTTATTTAACTAGTCATTAGGCTCCTTCTCTTTGTCATATTCCCTAATATCGTTATTCAGTGTCAATATTTAAGGTGTTTGGGTCCTCTTTGGTTTACCATTGAGAGAAGATGTTTCTCTTCTATAAGGGTGGTTTTATAGTAGAAATACCATAGAGAAGTCATACACTAGCTTTCGTAGCTATTTGGAATTTTGGACCACCTAGACTTCATATAATTTCCACAACATTACATCGATCATAAAATTTTGTTATAGGACCTACAATGTTATTGTATTTATAGAGCACACGATCAGTGTTGAAAATCAAGATAGTCACCATGAATTAAATATGCGAAAAAATATTGCTTTGAATAAAAAAAATAAAACAACATATTTCCCTCAGCAATCTCCCGACCATGGATAATCATGTGTAGTGTACGCACATATGTCATACAACGTAAAACGCATCTGTGATGGGATGGGCCTCGAAACATCATATAACTGTAATAATTCCCATAATTCATTAAACTCTTATAACTGTAATAGTATCGATATTCTTCATTTGTCTTCTACCAGACTTTATAAGAGCCAACATTAGATGTTCACTTTTATGGAAAACCATGGGGGGGATATTATTATCAATCACTACTACATGCCAAACAATATGGTTGTTTTCTGGTTGGGAATATGGGTTGATGCCATCAATGGCTATGCTCAATTTGAGGTTGTGTACTTCATCCTTGAGTTTATCAGGCCATGTATACTCTATATGCTTCAATGCTATTAAATATGTTAGGATTATAAATACTCCTTCCTCACCTCAATGTGATGGATTCCATCCGAACAACATAGATAATTCTTTGCAATGAAAGATCCTTTGAATCCTTGGGATTATAGGAATGGTCCTCAATATCTTATGAGGAGGACCATGTTCTTTATCCTTGTTATTCTATTCTGTGTACCTTCCATGTGTACCTTCCATGCCCACATTTTAGACATATCTAATTTTATGCATATTGACTTCTATATAGAATACAATAATTGGGGAATGCATGATATTATGTGTACTCAGCACCCAACATTTTCAACATTTCCTTTACCTCTTTGCAACTTCCAAGTAATAAATTATCATTCGGAAGTACCTTATCACTAAATAACCTATAGTTATTTGGAGATAAAAATATACCATGCCATTTAATGTTCATAAATAAACCATTTTCAATGATCATTGTGTAACAATATTCAACAAAATATAATGCAGTTGATGTTCAGTTACCTCAACATCACTAAGAAATATGCATCATACATGCCATGCTTTGCTTTCAAGTTGTACAATAACATTGTTGTCCCAAACTGTGTAGAATTTTACCAGTAGGTTCAAAGAGAGGTGTGGAATTTGTCGATTTAAGGATTTCTATGAAGGATTCAATGATACGAGTGCCATATTCTATCTCATTGTCCCTGGATGTATAAAACAACATTACATCCATCTCACTCCTTTGTCATAATAAATCATCCATACCAATGTCTAATTCATTGCCTCTGTCGCCAACATGTGGACAACTGCTATCATTGTATGAATACCTAATCGTTGAGGATGGACCTAGTCGAAAACTAATAGGTGGTTTATTAAACCATGCTTGGTATGGTTCCTCTCCAATTTGCGCTCTTTTTTCAGCCTTCTATGAATTTGAAATTGTACTGGGGTGGAACAGAAGATGGTATGCAGGTCACTCATCATCATAATCCTAATTTAAAAAATATTAAACATTATATCAATGACGTTAGTAATAAAAATGCAAATGGTTTAATCTATTATTGTAAAAACCAATTATCAGACAAGCATAAGAATCATTTCCCGTACAAAATGATAAGCTACAAATAATTTACAAACAATCTTGTAGTGTATAATGATAACGATACTCTAGATTTATGGCATTTAATAATTTACCTCAGAAGGACAACATTGATGGATATGATATTTCAAAATTACATCTCTATTGGTGTTTCCTATACTGGACAATCATGTTTTTGAAATACTTTGATTGGATCCATCAAAAGCGATCACACTCTAGAACAATATAATATGGAAAGCCAATATTGAAGTCAAGTTCAACACATATTCAAGGATAACTAATGAAATCCTTCTAAACTTAACCTAAGTCTTTCTTCTTCCTACTAATAATATAAAATGAAATAATATTATAATCGTATTCCAAATTGATTTATGAGTCTATCGTATTTAAGGTACAAAAGACTATTCATATAAGAATTTGAATGCTCAATCTATACTTTTGTATATATCCTTCCAACTCATAATTGACACATATAATTAATACATTTATAGTTTTATTCAAATCCATATAGAATCCACATATAAGAAAAAGATCCTAAAGTGATGTGATGATCATCATATTAGTTGTTGAAGTGATGTGATGATCATCATACTAGTTGTTGGGTTACCATCTACTAATAGAATGTGTCTCGTAATCCATTTCCACCTATACACGTAATGTGCCACATTGATCTAAAGACAAACATTATGTGATTTCCATGGTACTATCATGTTAATGGAAAATGTGAGCCAATGCAGAGAAAGGTTGCTTCCCTAGTCTAAATGATTCAAATCTAGAACATATACTTTGAGTATTAAAATCCAAATATGTTCGTATCAAGAATGGAGAGAAACTTTGCATGTGCTTTTTCCTTATCTTAACTAACTAGAGTTGGGAAACCTAATTCAACCCTAACTTTCAAATTTACTACACACTTAGAAAATAAAAGACTCTTATAGGTAATCATCCATCATAAGATGATCAAATTTGGCATGCCATACTTCAACCGTATCCTTTCTTATTCAATTAATATCTCATTTGATTTATATTTATGAAGAGGTACAACTCTTCATTATAGAAAGTCTTAATCGTAGATTGAAATTTACTTTACAAATCGTTGTTGATGAACAATTATTCACAACTTAATGTTTGGGATTTTTTTACACATCTATAAATTTAACTTACACACTTTTTCTAAGGGAGAATTTTTTTTTTAATGTAATTTTATTTAAGCTAGTTGCGATCATCTCTTCAAGTGGCTTATCTTTTAAGGTAGTATATTGTCTAGTTTAATATAAATAATCAACATAACACAAATAAAAATAATAATAATAATAATTATTATTATTATCGTATAATTTAATATTAAAACCCAGCCAATGCCAAAGTAACATATGATATCCATTTGTGGGACAAAGGATCCCTATAGTGCAATGACTTGGCTACTGACTCTGCAAAGGTATGCATACCCTACCCCCACTTCATATTTAAACATGTAATAATAATAATTATTATTATTATCATATAATTTAATATTAAAACCCAGCCAATGCCAGAGTAACATATGATATCCATTTGTGGGACAAAGGATCCCTATAGTGCAATGACTTGGCTACTGACTCTGCAAAGGTATACATACCCTACCCCCACTTCATATTTAAACATGTCACTTCTAAAAGGAAACACATATTCATAACATCGATAGATCATAATTATAAACGAATGAACCAATATTGATGTTATTTAAGAACATAGTGTATTTCTAGTTCGTAGCAATGTTTTCCACATAATATATTTTGTTTTCAAGGTTAATAATTCTTATCAATGCATTTCTGCGTGCTATTGTGGCACAACTCCCTAGCTTCAAAGTGCTTTTCCTTTGCTTCACCTTTCAAAATACATAGTCCCAAACACTAAAGTCTTTTTGAATTTTGTTTTGTTTGTAGGACCTTTTTATGTATCTTGGGATACTATGATATTCTCCCAAATTCTTGCAACCTATGTTTCCATTTCCTTGATAAATTCAAGCCCAACTATAACATTGTCCACTAGATAATCCCAATTCACTAGTGATGCACCTTTTCTCACATGTTGCTTAAAATAGAATCATCACCAATATTGATGAATGATGTCTATTTTTATATGAGAACTCCCTGAAATGCAAGTTCTCTTCCCACTTGGTTAACTTGCCCAACACATACATGTGTAAATTGTCCTCAATGGATTCATTTAATTGTTTTATTTGTCTATGCATCTGAGGGTGATAGTTTGTGACACAATTCATTTATGTGCTCAATACATGGAATAAGTTGTTCCAAAATTTCAATGAGACCATCATGTCTCCAGTTAAAATGATCTCCCGAGGTACTTCATGCTATAAAATTTTACTACAAATACTATAAAAATTTTAAACATCAATAGTTCATTAATCTATTTATTTTCTTTGTATACTTACGTTGGGATTGCATAGCTTTTGTAGTTGGACATTTATTTCAATTAGTTGGTAAATAATTCGAGGCCTATTAGGTAAGAAAAAATAATTTAATTTAAAAATATAATGTGAGTATTGGAAAATCATAAACATAAACACCATCTCAAATTTGATGAGAGAAGATGGCTCAATTTCTACCATTTTAAATGAAATAGATGATTTATAACTTAATTTGTCAAAATGACTAACTTATTCCCTAGTTTTTTCAAGATGACTACCCCCCTATCTATATAGGGTATTCATGAGGGTTTATAGATATCATTCAAAGTGTAATCTCATATCCCCAAATTTTAAAGGGTGATAGCTCAATACTGATTTCTTTACAAGTAGATGGTTGGTGGTTCGATTCCTCCATTCTCTACTAATTTTGCAATATATTTCTAAATTAAATTTTTTGATAATTTATATACAAAGGGGGTTTCAACCCAACTTTGTATGTTTCTATGAGTGGGGTTCTAAACCTACCTTGTAAGTTCCTACGAGTGGGGTTCTAAACCACCATCATATGTTTATACAAGGTGGGTTTAAAATTTCCAATGTATGTTCCTATGAGGGGGGTTTCTAAACTACCATCACAAGTTTCTACGGCAGGGGTTCTAATCCACCCCTATAGGTTTTTACAAGGGGGTTTCTACATCGCCCTCATAAGTTTCTATGATGGGGGTTCTAAATCTCTCTCATAAGCCTCTATGAGGGTGGTTTCTAAATGGCCCCAATATATACTACCAGGACAGTTCTAAACCATCCTCCTAGGTTACTACAATGAGGCTTCTAAATATCCCCCAGAAGTCACTTTTCTATGGAAATTCCAAATAACCCCCAAAAGCACATTTTCTAAGACTCAAGCCTTTTAGTGGCAATTTTTGAAGAGCTATAAATCGCCCTAGTATATGTTTCTATGTAAGGTGTTCTAAGATGCCACTTAAAGTCACTTGTCAAGGCGTATTTTGAAACCCCACTAAAGGAACTGCTAGTAAATTCAATTGTTTTAGCAATGATTTTTAATAGATATAAACTGCACCCAAAAAAATGACTTTTAGGAGTAGTTTAGAACTGATCCCAAAAGATGACTTTTAGGGGTAGTTTCACACCATTTCCAAAGGTCATTTTTTGGGGCTTTTCCAAAAGTCACTTTTTGGGGCAATTTATATTCCTTCAAAAACTGCCACTCAAAGGAATATTGAATTTTAGTAGTGATACCTTTAGAGCAGTGGTTTCCAAAATCACCATTAATGCTAAAACCCCTTCCAATTCCACTTTTGGAGACATAAAATGACCACCTATAAATGTATTTTTTGTAGTAGTGTTTGGAATATAATGTAACCAAAATGATTTGTACTTTGCTTCTTCCAATATCAAAACTGAAGGCTTTATAGTCATAGACACATCTGGTGGCACTGAGCTAGAAATTGTATCTATTTCTCCTTGTGCTACATTGGTAACCCTTTTCAATATATTCATTGATCCAATATGAATTAAAATAATTATGGATGGAGTGGTAAGATATGTTGGATGACGATTTTTTGGGGCACGAGTTGAAGTGGTATTGATTGCAAAAACAATTCTATCAATACTTGGAACCAAACAGAGAAAGACTACATAATATTCATAGCCAACAAGTCAATATGGAATAAATAGAATATATTAGATATAAAAAATATAGAAATATCTATGGATATTAAAATCTTTAGATAAATCCAAAGCAACAATGCTTGCATAAAATAGTAACCATGTGTAGATCAAGTGCATCCTTAGGGATTATTGTACCACTTCCACAATCAAAGACTGTTGTGGCTATAACATTGGGTGGATTATCTTCTCTCAATTTATTTTGTGCTTGTAGGGGCTCACCCATGTTGTAAACAATAGTATATGTTGTTTGTAATGTTTTCTCAATCACAATGGGGGTCCAATCAGAGTGCTTATGATTCACCAAAGATGCAATGCCAACTATATGTGGTGTTCCCATGTGTGCTCCTGATATCATCGAAAATACTTGACCTGCTTGATAAAAGTAGAATCTCTAGATGATTAATATGCTTTCCAAAAGCCACCATTTTCAAACAACTGGCTTCAATTTTCAATGGTCAACCCAAAATTCCTAGTGAATTTATTCTATCAGCTATTTAAAAACAATTCATCCGCCATAGATTACCAAAATGTATTCTTCAACTTTGAATTTTACAAACTTCTAAGTGAACAAGATTCTAATATAATTATTACTCTATCATAAACTAAAACCATAAACACAAAATAATTGTAGGGAATGTCCCAAATATTGTATTCCCAACCTATTCTAAAACTCAAAAAATCAATATTGTTCTCACCTAGATAATTAGCTTCATGAGTGCGATTAGGAAACCATGTAGCCTATATTAGAGAACCAGGAGCCAAAATATATCTTTTTAAAATATTAGTTCCTTGAAATTTGAAATCCTTATCGTGAGTCCCTCTATAAGAATGTAATTATATTTGAGGATCTATACCTTGATATATGTGACTCAACCCAATTCCAATGGAAGTTTTTTATTCAAATCTTTTGATTTGACCTCATGAACACTGGCATCTATTATAAATGGATTAAGGATAGTTATGCTATGTTCTAAAAGTTCTAGCTTGTGTTCATAATATCAGATGAAATATCCAGTGCAATGTGGGAAGCATAAAGCTATGTTCAACACTGAATCGATGAGGAAGATTGCACTTTTCAAGTAGGATTTTCTTGAATTTATGATATATTTAAGACTACGCAATCATGTTTCATATTAAGGGTTTTTATTGGAAGAATTGGAAGTTAAAGCCAATTTTCATGGTACAAGCTTCAGAGAATTGGAGGTATGTCAAAAGTGGACGTTTGGTATGTACTCTTCTCTCCGCATCACATATTTTCAGAATCATTTTCTTGGGGGGAGAATTGAAGTTTGTTAGGAGGGTTTTCATAAAATGGATATTGTTAATAATGACAACAAAATTAATGTGTTTAGGGGAAGTTTTCATAATGGGTATAACTGGTAGTGATTTTGCTCATGTAACTTATGTCATTAAGTATATAGTGCATGGTTGGGATACGTACTGTAACTCTAGTCAGATAGGTTGAATTTCTTCCATGTAATCTCCTTCACATTGATTAATTATCTTCATAACTTTTTCTACATGAATTTTCCCCCTTATGAGGTTTTACCACATAAAAACCCATGCCTATGATGATGTTTCTTCTTAGATTTTGTCTTTCATTTTATAATAAGTTGTATCATATCTTTGTGAGAAATAGAGACATTAGATAATAGGTGATCCTTGTGTCTGAAGAAGAGGGAGACCATTGTTGGAGTCGTCGCTCGGTAAGGAGACATTTTTTTTTTTTAGGTTAGGGAAATCGGTAACTCATCGGGATTACTTGGGTGAGGCCCAGGTTCAAAGCCATCGGCTGCCACTATAAATTCTAGGTATATCCAACAGCCCGCAAGCCAGATATACCAGAAAATCGTGACTCAGCAAGGGCCGAGACGTCGCGACTCCAATCCAGAAGAGGCGGTAGTCTATCCAGGGGGCATATACCCTTCGATCCTTATCATAGCGGGCCATGTCTCAGTGGGACTTGATCCCTAGTGGGCTGGGTGAAACCCACCTTCCACCACCGTATGGGATCCCGCTCGGTAAGGAGACATTACTCACTGCCTTCCTGGAGTCATTGCAACTTTTATCAGATCGTGGTAAAGGAGGAGAGGCTGCATGGAGGGGTTGTTGGAATAGTCTCACGTGGAAAAGAGATATGCCAACGTTTAGGAGAACATTGGTGACCGTGAAATCTGACTACGTGGAAACTATTGGATAACTAGTAGCGCGCAGAGAGTTACCAACGAATGGTTGGTTTTAGAAGAGAGGAGAGTGCATGAACTAAGGAGCCTCCCGTGAAGAGTATGGACTATTGCTAGATGTGAAGGCTAAGTCGATACCATCTACTTATTCGTCAAAAGTTTCCCATCTACTGCCTCTTGGTAATCATGATGTTATTGGACGATGAACTTATTTGCAGAGGAAGCATGGAGGATCCCTTCCAGCGATGATGACTATTGAATTTGGATGCAAAGAATAACTAGAACGTGGAGAGATGTACTCATGAAAAGAGTTGAAGGAGTCTACAAGTGAAGAAGTATGAGGCAACCACTATGGAAGGAAACACTTTGGAGAGGAATTCAATCTTGTCGCTCTCGTGAAGAGGATCCAAGATACCATAGATCACTGAAATGTGGAATCTACTGAGAGGATCCACGCTACCATAGCTAGGTGAAGTGAGCTCATTTTCCACTGCTGGACGAGAAGAAATCCAAGGAC
>LPNX010272275.1:12192-93166 GCA_001517045.1 Pseudotsuga menziesii | reverse complement strand
TTTACAGCAATTAAGTGTAAACTGATGTTGGAGGAGCCCTTGTTATTTTTTTGTTCTAGGGTATATATATAATCCCAATGGGTAAGCTCAAGCGGTTGAGATTTTTTTGCACTAGGAGAAGGTCTCGGGGTCAAATCCTTAGGTGGCTATGCATGGGCATTACTCGATGTCCCCACTGGGTTAGGCACCGTAATCAGGGTTGACAGTTTACCTCGGGTACTATCCTAAAAAAATGGGGAAGTACGAGAGGGTTTTCCGAGCGATATTCCATTATATATATATAATGCATAAATAAAAATTATCAACAATGTCTAGCACAAAGAAAGATTGAAATTGAAAACTTTTATTGTAAAAATAATTTTGAACTCGGAAATTTAATATGTGGGATTTGTTAGTACAACATGGATTACATAAAGCCTTAGATGATAAGAAAAAGAGACCTTTAACTATGAAATATGATGAATGGGTGGAATAAGATGTCCAAGTGCTTAACACAATTCGATGATCTCTTTTGGCTAATGTGTTGTTTAACATTGTTGGAGACAAGTCAGTAACAAGCATATGGAGCAAGTTAAAAAGTCTGAATATGACCAAATATTTGACATACATAACTTAATTGAAGTTACAGCTGTACAGTATGACAATGAAATAAAGTACAAAGATATTATGTCATTTGAAGGGTTTTAATACTCTTATTTACTAGTTTAATGGTACAAGAGTTAAAATTGACGATGAAGGTAAATCGGTCAATATTTTATGTACTTTACTTGAATCTTAGGGTCAAGTAGTTTCTTCCAATATCCTTAGTACAAGTGATACCTTATAATTTGACAATGTGGTTGGAGAATTATTTTCTAAGGAATTAAAGAAGAAACCTAGTCTTGAAAGCTCTTCGCCAGAAGCTTTGGTTGTTGGAGGTTGATCCAAAGAGAAAGGAGAAACATCAAGAGGTACTTCTAGATATAAATCAAAGGGAAGAAAGAGAAAATTAAAATGTTGGTACTATAACAAGAATGGTCATCTCAAGAAGGATTATTGGAAAAGACAAAAATCCAATAAAGATGATTCCAAAACATATTCAAATTCAGTTCGGTCTGATTCAAGTATGATCAATGAGGTTTTATCTATTTGTAATGTTTTCGAATATAATGAAGAATGTTTATTAGATTCTGCTGCTTTGGACCATATATGTACTCATAAAGATTGGTTTTCTTTCTATCAAGCAATTAATGATTGAATAGTTCTTTTAGGAGACAATTGTCCATGTAACAATGTTGGGGTCGAAAACGGTTAAAATTAAAATGTTTGATGGAGTTATAAGAACACTTACAGATGTTAGACATGTACCTGAATTAAAGAAAACATTAATTTCTTTGGGAGCGTTGGATTCTTATGGTCATAAGCCTTACAGGTTTAAGGGGAGTACTAAAAGTATCTAAGGGTGCTTTAGTGGTCATGAAAGCACAAAAAACATGAAACCTTTACAAACAGGTAGAAAGAACTGTGAAAGAACTCAAATTAATGATACCACATTAGTATGTGAAGAGGAGTCATGATCCACTCAATTTTGACATTAATGTCTTGGTCATATAAGTGAAATAGGACTTCAGGTATTAATGAATCGTAAATTCCTTCCAAATCTAAAAACTCAGAATTTGATGTTTCGAATACATTGTATATTTGGAAAGGAGAGTAGAAAAAAATTTAAAGTAATTAGTCATATTAGTAAGATATAAAACAAAGGTATACACTCCTCAACAAAATGGCTTTATAGAGTGCATGGATATGAAACTTCTAGAGAGAGCTCGAAGCATGTTCAGTAATGCTAATTTGAGACAAGAGTTGTGGGTAGAAGCAATTTCTGTTGTTGGTTATCTAATAAATCGATCACCTGCAATGCCAATAAATTGTAAAATTCTAGAAGCGGTATTGATTGGTCATCCTTGTGATTATTCAAATTTGAAAATTTTTGGTTGTGAATCCTATGCACTTACTCCTAATAATCAACATTCTAAGTTAGAACCTAGATCAAAGAAGTGCATTTTTGTTGGATAAGATGTTCTAACAAAAGGATATAGATTATGGGATTCTACTTCCCACTATATTGTCATTAGCTGAGATGTAATTTCTTTATGAATATTCTCTGATTAAATATGAAAATGTAAGAGTTGATGTGGAATGGGAACATGTATTGTCAAAACAAATAGTTCAGTTGGAGAACTAATCTTCTCATGACTCAAAGAAGAAAGAAGTTTCTAGTGAGAGAGAAGTCATAGAATATGAAGAAATTCAAGAAAATGTGGAAATCCCATAGCCTACACCAAGAAGATCAATAAGGGAGAGAAATCCTCCTAAGAGGTATACCGATTTTGTTTCATCTATTTTATTTACTGATGATGGAGAACCTTCTTGTTTTCAGGAAGCAATTTATTGTGTTGAAAATGTTAAGTGGAATATGGAAATAAAACAAGAAAAATATTCTCTAGAGAAAAACAAATCACGGGAATTGGTTGAACTCCCCAAACATAGAAAAATTGTTGGATGTAAGGTGGCCCTTCAAGTTCAAAAAAGGCGTTGATGGTAAGGTTCAAATATACAAAGTTATATTGGTCACAAAGGGTAATGTGAGATGGAAGGTATTGCCTATCATGATATTTTTCACCAGTTTCCAAGCCTGTGTATATTTATATTTTGTTAGCACTAGTTGCATTGCTAGATTTGGAGTTAGAGAAACTAGATGTTAAAACAACATTCTTACATGGAGATCTAGATGAGCATATTTATATGGAACAAACAGAAGGTTTTTTGCAACATCATAAAGGAATATTAGTTTGCAATCTCAATAAATCATTGTATGGCCTAAAACAGTCGCCCAGGCAATGGTACAAGAATTTTTATTGTTTCATGGTGAGCTAAGGTTATACTAGAAGTGAATATGATCATTGTTTATACTTCAAAAGCTTAAATTCCATATTCATTATCTTAGTATTTTATGTTGATAATATGCTTATTATGAGTAAACACATGGTCTGGATTAACAACGATGGATAGGATTTTTTATATGAAGGATCTTGGAGCTGCAAAAAAAATCTTGGGTATTGAAATACACAGAGACAGAGGAAATGGTAAGCTTATTTTTTCACACGATAAGTATGTTGAGAAAATACTTGAAAGATTCAAAATGAACAAGGAAAAACCTGTGAATGTTTCTTTGGCTTCCCATTTTAAGCTTTCTTTAGTTTTATGTCCTAGTATTATTGAAGAAAATGATTATAAGTCTCATGTACCATATTCCAATGCAGTATGATGTTTAATGTATGCAATGGTGTGTATTAGACCTAGTATTTCACATGCAGTGGGCGTTGTTAGTATATACATGGAAAATACGAGAAAAGAGTATTGGAATGCAGTGAAGTGGGTGCTTCACTAGCTAAGAGGCACAAGTGACTATTGTATCACATTTAATAATAACTATGATTATGTATGTAGTTTTGTTGATTCAGATTTCATAGGTAATTTGGACAAGAGAATATCTACTTCATGCTCTATCTTTACTCTTGCAATTGGAGTTATAAGTTGGAGAGAAAAGCTTCATGAAGCAATTTTTTTGTCCATTAGAGATATTGAATACATTGTTATCTCACATGCTTGCAAAGAGGCGATTTGGTTGAGAGGTCTACTTAGAGGAAATGTAAGGTTGCACAATAGTGTGTCTGTCTTCCGTGAGAGTCAAAGTGATATACATTTGGCCACAAAACTCGTTTATCATAGTAAGACTAAACCTATTGATGTAAAGTATGGTTTTGTAAGAAAAACCATTGGTGAACGTGGAGTTGATCTGAAAAAGGTTCATACTCAAAAAAAAATGTGTAGATATGTTCACAAAACAAATGTTATTAGAGAAGCTACGATGGTGTGTAGATTCTCTAGGTTTGAAAAAAAAGTGATAAATAGTCTTGGGCAAAGTATTAGAAAATTTTGTTCTCAAGGTGGAGACTGTTAATAATGACAACTAAACTTATGTGTTTACATAAAGTTTTCATAATGGGTATAACTCGTAGTGGTTTTAGTCATGTATCTTATTTCATGAAGTATATAGTGCATGTTTTGGATACATAATGTAATTGTAGCAAGAAAGCCTAAAGGTCCATCATATAATATTCTTGACATTGATTAATAAGCTTCAATACTTTTTATGCGTTGATGTTTCCCCTTATGATGTTTTACCACATTAAAATCCCTATCTATGATGATGTTTCTTCTTAGATTTTGTCTCTGATTTTATAAGACATATTACTAGTCTAGCGTTATTATGGTAAAATATTGCCATTGATATCGAATCACTACCTTGCCGTTGAATTCTTTGATGGACAAAAGCTGAAGGGAAATATAGGAAGGAGTTCTGACAAACATGGGTTCTCATAGTCAATTTGGGTCGAGAATGAAGCACCAAATCCTAAACAAAGCACATAAACATGGTCATGAGCTCGACTCGACATATTTCAGCAATTACATAAAAAGATGCAAAGAAACCTTGGATTGCTCACCTTTGAGTATTTGAGGTTGCAAATAATGAGTGGGGCACGAGGATACTGTCGAGTAAACAATTTTCCAAAAATAAAACCCGTAGTGTCAGTATATATAAAAATTAGAATAACCAACCAACATTAAAGAAACAATTGCGAAAGTATTTGTAGCGTTAAAAAACTGGGATTTTTTTTTAAGAAACCACCTAGTGCTAATGCATTACCATGGCATAGCTCTAGCTGACTCCCTAAATCATTTGTTAGAATAAAATTATTGTTTGACGTCACAGAGTTCCATCCCTTAATATTGGGCAATATAGCAAAATCAATCCAGTAAAGAATACATATCTTGTCTTCGCTAAAGCGCCCAACATTACAAATGTGTTTGAAGAGCTCCCCTCCAACGGCATATTCTGTGACTATGGGCAGCTGAGTGGGGAGTGACCAACACCTGAAGCCAAAAAGGATCCAGCCATTCATCCTCGGATTCTTTTTCCACAAAATGTAGCCCTACAATGACGGTTCGAAGATCCTTAACTCCTTGAAACGAATTATATTCAGATGCATTAATGACCAGTGATTCTCCCACACAACATTCTCATCTATCTACACTTAGTCCAATCGAGACCATCACATTACAGGATTTTCTCTAGAATAGCAGATGTATTTCATAGCGACACGTGGAACAACAATTAAAGCAAGTCTCGCCGGTCTATTAGAAACCCAACCGATCATGTCTTAGCCGTAACCTTTTCTCAGTTGCGCCTTTTTATATTGAAACGCCGAAGGATGGGGGACGCGCAACGTGAACCGAAGGAGGACCCACGATGCGAACAACTCACAGATGCACATGTTAGTTTCTTATTGTACAGACAGACTAGGAATTTTAAGAACTGTGTATGGATTAATGTCCATTGCAAGAATTTTACATATAGTTACAATGCCAAAGAGTTTGTTGATAGCAAAAGATAATCTCATAGTTTTATCATTATTGAAGTTATCATAGCTTTATTATTATTGAAGTTAAGCTAATAGTTATATGTAATACTTAATTTAAAAGTTAATATAAAGGTATTGCAGTTAATATAAAAGCTAGACCAATCTTTATGCACATTAATTATACTCCTAACTTCCATATGGATTTTGAGTGTAACATGAGCTACACATTAGTTATCATCAATTAAGTCCTTCATGCACCATCCACGCTTAGATACCTTCAATTACACTCACTTAATTGAACACATTCAAGAGTTGTGATTAGTTCTCATGTCTAGTGATGGTTTCTATCCTAATTTAAGTCTGTCTAATGAGCTAATTCCAGTGCCTTCTTCAGCTAACGAATATCTCATTTGGAAATGTATTTATATTGTAGGCTTTTCAGTGAATTAATAAACAAGACGGATTTATTCTATTGACTACTTTTTCATATGTATTATGTTCAGTGTTTTCTTCACTAGTTTTGCTGTTAATATCTCTTGCACATCTAAGTAAGATTACATTATGCTTTAGATCCATAGCTTATGATTTCTTAGTGTAATATCCTAAATTTTGGACCTAGCACTTATGGGCATGAGGCCCATTTATTATGATGTTAANATATATATATATATATATGTTTGCTTCTGTTGGGCATGGACCATGAAGCACATGGCTAATGAGAGGTTTGTGTTCAGCGAGGAGCTCTAGAACTCATGAGTTTTGAGACATTTGTGTGGAACACATGAAAAGATAATTGGAAGTGTTGGGCATAAGCCCTAGAGCCTTCCATGTTGATGTTGAGCATAAGCTTTGGAACATCGGATCCTTGGCCATTGTATCTCAAGGTGTATCCTACAAGTACATCCTAGCATTAGTGTTGAGTGAGGAGCTCTGGAATTGCACTGAGTTTGTAACTCCATGTTGATAGCATTGAGTATGGGATCTGGATAAGCGCTAGGAGTTACTGAAAATAATTAATAATTCCTAAGTGAAAACGCCTCAAGTAAATATTGATCTTATCTGAGTTATTTATAAGTGATTAAATGAAAGCTCAAATTTTTGTATCTCATCAAGTAGTGAAGATCTGCCATGTTATATGAGGGAGTTCAGCATGCAAGGATGTTTAGTGTTGCCGAGCCTAGTAGACCTAACCATCTACCTGATGACCTTAATGAAGAAAGTGTCATATGTCTAGGGATTACAATATGTGACACCCTAAGACAAATGTTAACAAATAATATTTTATTATATATTTTATACATAGTATGTATAAAGAGTATACATAGTAAAAATATTAATAATGTAAGAAAGAAGAAAAAGGTCCATCTATTATTATTATTATTACTAAGAGAAAACTAAATATTATAATACCTACAAAGGCCCAATTACGAACTAGTTAAAAGTTCCTAAGTTAAAATATTAAAAGTACCTAAATTAAATAAAAAGAGTTAAATAAAAAAATCAAAGGATTTTTTATTTAATTGCTCCTCTTTGACTAAGAAGTTTGTTTATAGAGTCACAAGCGAAATAAAGGCTTTGGGATATCTTCCATCTTTTTGGAGTCATTATGCTGCCTGATTATTCTCAAGAGGGTTTTTGGAGAACATTTTTCCTAAGAGGAAAAATGAGAACTGATACAAACCTGATATACCAATTAAGGCAGCCTTACCTTAAGAGCTCTAAGCTACTTACATGTTGGAACGAGCTCGGGGATATCCATTTTGAAACCAAGAATGGTTCGAGGTCATGGTTGAGTGGAACATGGTAGTTCCCAAGTGATTCAGCCATATATACAAAGGTCAGATCTTCCTATGAATTGTTAATGGTGGGTAATTGAGTGTGCATGTTTCAGCCATTAGAAGAGCTTCAATTTTCAGGTATGAGGTTCTTGACTTCCTATTTCATTATCTAGATCAAGTGTTGGCTAGATTAAGCAAGTGTTCATATTATGTTTCTAACCCTATGGACCTTTGTTTTTCTATCAAAATTCTTTTAAGATTTACATTTTCCATTATAAACCCTATGTTGTAATTTAATTTTCATTTAAATATTTATCAAGGATTTTGTACTTTTATTTTTACTTATGTATTGTTTTTATAGCTTAAACCTTGTTTTCCTACAACCTAGGAAGTATTTCTATTAAGCACCTAGTTGTTCAATTACCTATGTACTCTACTCATAGATTTCATATTGTCACCAGAGCCATGTTTATAAATAAAAGACTAGTTTAGAAATTAAGCTTTAAACATAAAACACAAATAACTAAAAATAGGACCTATTAAACAAATCATTATAAAACATCATGTATAAACAAAACTAGAATCTAATTAAGTAATAATATAACCTCAACATTCTTTATCTAAGAATAAATCATAAATTCAAAGTAAATAATCCAAGTATAAAAATCCACTAAGACCTCTTAGGGTCTGTATAAACATTATTATTCTTTCTAAAAATATATATATAATCATAATCAAGCTATAGATCAAGTATCAAGACCACCTATGGTTCACGATGTATTACTATTAACTAATTTCACGAAATTATAAATTACTGTAAACTATTTATCCCTATAGTAAATCATTTCAAAGTTTAAATAAAACAAACACTGAAATAATTATAAACCATATCATAAATTGTATGCCATAAACAAAAGTTCCTACATAAATAAAAATCAAATATAATATCAGTTACAATAAAAAATTAAAAACAACCATAACATCATTTGCAGAACCGTTCACAAATAAACATAATACCATTTACAGTAATCAATTAAAAGCCAAATATCATTTCAAGTATTCTTTTAAACCAAACATAATTACAAAGAGGTCGCAAGATCGACTCCTGTGGGAATTTAACCCTGAATCACAACCCATACAAATCTAAACCATCACCAATATAAATTCCCCAAGATCGAATCATGTAGTGTCTTTTAATAAGTTACAAAGCCATGTTATATGATTTATACATGGGCTGCCATTAAAATATAAAATCTCTACAAACTGGTTGAAATACCTAAATAAAATTACATACGCTATAATCTATGGCCCTCGGCCTTTTATTATAATAATCAACAGTTTCCAAATAATCCAACCCTGTGAACGTTTACCAATAGTGACAGTTGCTAGTCATAGGGTTACACCACAGACAACCCCCATTCATATTACATAACAAAAACCATAAACAGTAAGCACGCTATCACAACTACGAGGGAGAGAAATGCCAATGCCATACAGCATGGCCCCAAGCCATAACGTTGTCACACAAGTCATCCACAAAACCAACCCATACAACGAATGCAAAATCCACACAGTCCACGAATTAATAACCATAGGAAACGACAGAGCATATATTTATAAATACAGTCTTTATAAATCCATTAACAAGTTTACACAGTCATTACCTTCGGTCGTTTGACTATTGCAAGCAATGGTGCTTCCCATTGCATATAACATAACCAAAACACTAATTACAAACTACATAGATCCTATAGAGAGTTTAGCCAGGCTCTCTTCACTACCCAAAATCATCATTTAAATACATCCCAATACATTGTAAGCTCAGGCCCGAAGGAAATCAAAACCTCACAACAAAACCTCAGGTATATCGCTTTACAAAATGCAGAGCTCTTTCCAGACACAGTCAAACCCCAACCCAAAACACATCCATTGAAAACCAGACTTAAGCAATTACAACCATGAAGAGTATCATCTCTTTCGTAACCATTAAGCAAAAGGAGGGAACAAGTTTGCACTTGTACAAAGAAGGCTTACCCGAATGGGTATGGCTTTTCCCACAATGCTATCCATGAGCCACGAATCCCATTTCTTCGCTACACTCTACCACCTGCCAACACAGACCGAAAGGCACCATGAGAAGTATGTGATGTTAAACCAACTGAATCAACAAATGAACCTAATAACACAAAATGATCAGATACATTTCAAGCCATTGAAATCACATTTCTTCATACTATGTAGAAGCAGAGTACAAGCAGCCAAGGTATGAATGACCAAACCCCGGTGTTGAGCCAAGCCCTAAGTTGGGCTACCACTTTTCCTCATGCGCATTTAAGGCGCCACCCTGGTTCCCATTAACATCCTCCAAACCCAAACTCCTACAATTCATAACATGATATATTACCATATATTTCCAATCCATGTGATATGCATAAAACCCACTATGCATCGTTTAAACTTAGGCTATAATCTTAAGACCATGGCATATGAAACCATGGAACGTTTAAGCCAAGGGTTTTACAAATGTATTATATTATTAAATTTAAAACCATATAGTAAGACTATGTCAGGGTATGAGCAAGTTGTAATCATTTACCCCATGATAATAAGTGTTACATAAACAACAACTCTTTGTCACGCAAGTAATAGGTGCGGAAGTAACCTCGACATTATGATAATAATAAAAAACAATGAATGTCACGAGGATAGAGTTTCAAATGCTAGCGCTAGTGATCAAACAATCAGTACCTTCCGTTAACCATTATAAACAAGTTTTCCATCGCCAAGTGTACCTGCACGTAATGGGACAAAAATGCATTAGTTCGACAGAATTAAGTAATCCCGTTGTGTCAAGTAGAAACTGTTACCTCTCATGGTTACAAGGGAAACTAGCCCCACCACTCCACCCCTTTATCCATTAACAAAGTCAAGTTAGATTCATGTAAACGACAATAAACACATGTTAATAAACAATGAAGAACGTAAGGAATTAACTAATTTACACATCAATCCTTAACCATATTACATACATAAATCAACATCACAACCAGGTAAGTAACATAGTAATAACCACATCGATAATAATGGAAATAGGACGTAAGAACAGCTTACAACAAAACATCAGTCGAATCACACACATTTCGCAAAGTTCAATTAATGTCCAGCATAGGTAGTTTTGTCTAGCCTAATAAAAAAAAATTCAATTTTTGAGAACATTACACTTAGTCCCACCAAACCTATTTAGAAATTTAGCAATCATAAAAAAACATAATAAACGTAATGATTAAACCAAGCACACATTGTGACAATGAATATTTAACTTGGAAAGATATAAGACCATGACAAAAACCAAAATTTCCATATTAAAATTAAAAATATAAAGAGAATATATGTATGGATATGTATATAATACTATTTTTAATGAGTTATTAGCAATTATATCTGAGATATATAGATATTAATAACCTGTAAAAATAAAAATGCTTTTCAAAATGATAATAGTAACTTATAAAATAAAAATACACTTAGCAATGTTAAAGCTCGCACTTCATTAACCACTTCAATCAATTCTTATGACATTTAATTTTATTAAGTAATTACATCGTAAGGCGTTTAACAAATGGGAGTCAACTCCCCTCAGTTAATGTGTTTTTTTCTTCATCCGTCAGATGTTTTCGTCTGACGATTGGAGTAATCTCCATCGTTGATCAACGATCAGGTTAGGTGCACAGTGCCCATCACCATCAATCCATTCCCTCGTCACAGTTCCCATCACCATCAATCCATTCCCTCGTCTCTCCCAAAGCTCCAGCGTTTGAGGCATCTCATTCTCGACAGTAATAATCTCAGTGGTTCGATCCCTCCATCTCTAGAAAATGTCCACAATCTCCAAGCCTATTCTTCAACTGTTCGGCAGCGCTGTTCTTCCATTTTAGAGCAAGGTGGGGCATAATGGACTTCTCGACATAAACACCGATTGCTGTAAACGTGACGAACTTTCCCTCAATCATGAGCCCTCGAACACCTGCAAATAGAAGAAGAATTATGGTAACCAAAAGTGAGAAATTCCCCGGAGTTGCATGGGCATAGGTGCCTTACCAACTCCTTCGAGGACGAGTTCCTTGGTCGATCCCGGGGGCGTTACAGTCGGAGGAAATGCGATGCCTTCAATATCCATCCCAGTAGCCAATGAACCTACCGTCATTTCTGCTCTGCATTGGATTTGGTCAAGATTAATTCATCATAAATCTCGCTTAGAAACAAGTCAAACTCCAGCATTAGAGAAAATTAACAGCAAATCTTGTATAGAAACAAATCAAACTCCATACCTGGGAAAATTAAGTGCAGAGATTGAGGAGGGGTTCTCTGAATCAAAAGAAGCTTTTAATAGTGAAAAATGGCATGCAACCCAAATGTACGTACAAATCAGATCATAAGCGGAAGCCAGTTACTGTGCTCGACATCGGTAGCTCTATTTATTAGGGTTTTTCTTTCCCGCCACCGCCTATAATTCACATCACCGCCTATAATTCACATCACATTAGTAAGTGGAAGGCACCATGAAAATGGGTGATAAATAACTAATCGACAGCAATACCTAACCACCTAGCAGCAACTATCTAGGAGAAATTACCATCTAATGCTAAGGCAGAGTCCATAATTCTAATACATTTGGGATCAGGGAGCAACATTAAAATTTATGCTGTTAGGGAGTTATTGATTGCCATTAAAAAAATCTATTACAAGATAAACTATTAATTCTTAACATTAAATGTTATACTGCTATGTGGTGATTGATTTCCATTAAAAAAAATCTTTTACAAGAACAGACACTATTAAAAATCTAAAGTAGAAACATCAAAAAATAAATTAGAAACATGAAGAACTAAATGTACCTCTCCTATGGTAATGGGGCCTGTGTGTCCCTCAAGCCCTCGCCTGATCTGTTCTTCACCAGATTCATGCTCTTTCCTCTGCGCTCCTTGACTCATATTGCTTCTTGCTGTTGATGATGAAAAAACATTACTAACTGTGAACAACAAGCTGGTATTCATTTCAAAGAATACTGTGGAACCTTAGAATCCTCTAATTTCTCTGTCAATTTCAAGATCTTTGGTCTCGATTGATTACAATTACTTTCATTTGCAGAGAATGGAAAGGAATGTAGTGAAACATATGATTCCATAATGATGTAAGGTTGAGATGGCTTCATACATTGAAAAAAATGAGAGACCGCCACATTTAAGCTTCAGACATGGGAACTGCTCCGCGAATGACACATAGTGCAATTATAGTGCAATTATAAAATATTTTAAACATGAAAAACGAAATGTACCTCTCCTATGGTAATGGGTCCTGTGTGTCCCTCAAGCCCTCACCTGATCTGCTCTTCACCAGATTCATGCTCTTTCCTCTGCGCTCCATGACTCATATTGCTTCTTGCTGTTGATGATGAAAAAACGTTACTAACTGTGAACAACAAGCTGGTATTCATTTCAAAGAATATTGTGGAACCTTAGAATCCTCTAATTTCTCTGTCAATTTCAAGCTCTTTGGTCTCGATTGATTACAATTACTTTCATTTGCAGAGAATGGAAAGGAATGCAGTGAAACATATGATTCCATATTGCTGTAAGGTTGAGATGGCTTCATACATTGAAAAAAATGAGAGGCTGCCACATTTAAGCTTCAGACATGGGAACTGCTCCGCGAATGACACAGTGCAATTATAGTGCAATTATAAAATATTTTACTATAATTTTCATGGTAATATATATGTTATTATAATTTTTATGTTACTAGGTTACTGTTTTATCCTAATTTTCTTAAAGTAAACATAGTATTATTTATGTTAAGGTAAGGTCTCACTAGATCTTAGTCACTAGATCTCAATCACTAGATCTCAAGGTCTCAGTAGATCTAGATCTCAGTACAGATTAATCATAGTCATCAACACATATTATATTCCTATACTATATTTATATATCTATTATATTCCTATACTATATTTATATATTTATTTGATATATATAGGAGATTGTAATTTATTTTCTGTTTTTATTTTTATAAAATAAAATTTTAATTTTTTATTTGATTTTGTCATAATATTTATATTTAAAATTATTATTTTTATTTATTAAATTTTTATGATTATCCATTTTTAAAATCCATTTTATTAATATAAACCCACTATAAACTTATAGACTTTTAAAATAGAGTTATGGATTTTTATTTTTACCTAATTCCTAATTCCTCTCATTAATAATAAGCAAAAGAATATATATATGTTGCTATAAACTAATAACAAAAGAAAAATAATAGGTATATTATTCTATTTTATTATTATTATGCTAATGTAGGTTCCTCTAATTTAGAAAGTTAGTGTAACATACATGTTAATGTATGTTACTCTAATTTTCATTTAGTATGTTTCTATAATTTTTATGTTAATATATGTTATTTTCATGTTAGTGTTTTTATTTTATATATATATATATCTGATAATTTGCTTATAAAAGCATGGTTTAGCTCTACTTATAGAAACCACATAATCTATCATAGTTCAAAGCTTTCATTTGTTTAGATTACTGGTTACTAGTGATTTGCTTATACATGATCTTTATATCGATACTTGTTATGGCTTTACTTAAGCTTATACGTTTGATAGTACAGATTGATGGTAAGAGTAATCATAGCATATTACGTAATTAACAATGATATCATGTAGAGATAACTCAAAGCTTAGTACATAGAACAGTTAGCAGCTTACTTCTATGATTGTTATATCTATTTGCCTAAACTATCCCAATACCTTATAGCTCGTATTGATAAAAAGGAACCAATGATCCTTAGTGTAAGTAATTAGTGTAATTCATATGGTGTTCATTATGGTAAAGCTACTGTAAACACTGAACACGCCTAATCTGAGTGATCTCAACATAGCTAATATGATAAGGTGATTCTCATTGATCTGTAAACATAAGTGATTCTATTTCAATATTTTCCTTTAGATAAACCTCACCTTCATACCTCTAATAAATAGCCCCCTGGGTCCTCCATTTTTAGATTTTTAGGGGGCACAGGAATGGGTCATCAGAGATAAGAAAATGGATTTTTTTTAAAAAAAATTGCTGATTTTTAATCCATTTTCTTAGAGGATTTAGACTTTCAAGTAAACCACATCTTTTCTTCTTTTCTTCTTTGTCGAGTTCAATATTATTTCGTATATAACTATATCAGGGGTTTTTAGAAATGTCTTAGTTATACACTTACTTCACAGCTTTTGTCATCAATACATGGGTAGTTTGTACCTCAGCTTTCCAAGTGCAATTATTAGGGGATCAAATTTTCAAGGTTGGATAGATAATGGTTGGCATTTGAAAACGAGGAAACTGTTATAACTTTTATTTTGAACAAAACAGTATTCGGATATTATACTTATTCTGCAAGTATAAAATTTGTATAAACTCTAAGAAAGATAAAGATACAAAAAACAAAATTTTATTACTATATTGGAATTTTACAATCTTTAGTATAAGCAACAAGATAGTAGATAGATCCATAAATTTATGCAATGTTACTTGATTGTAACATAAGAACTACAAAAATTAACAATCCATTCTCATTTGGATGAGAGAAGAATACATGCCCATAATGTAATGGCGGATTATGTGAAGAATATAATGTCTTGTTGTATATGTCCACATCTCCTTGCTCAACTCGCAACACGGCATTCTTTTATTGCACCCCTAGGTACAATTGCTAGTTCAATATAACTTATATGGCAGGCGTGGGAACATGTGACTCCAATCCCAAAGGACGAAATGAGTGCTCGTTGCTGAATCCCTCATATTTCCTAATTATTTAGTTAAATAATTAGCGTGGCCTGCTTCAGCTTCGCATTCAATGACGAACGTTTCACGTCCTTCCACTATTTCTTTGGTGTTCTTTTGTGGTCTTCAATGAGAATTGTTGAGCAATCCCGTTGATCACCAACCTATGTTCTTCCAAATTGAGGCCATTGATACTTCTTCTTCCTATGAATATTAATGAATGTTGGTACGACCAAATTGAATTCATCATATGTCAAATTTACATGATCTTTTCAATAAACGTTAAAGCACTGACCAATGTTATTTGACTGACCTGAGGTGCAGTCATCCCCTACAGTTGGCTTGCATAATATTCCACAGATTTATTCCAGAAGATTCTGTGAAAGAAGAATAGTCAAGCATGATCTCGTTGTCATTTTCATTAATGATGATCTGGTCAGGCTTTTCAATTCCAAGGACTTTCAACGAGTCACCCATATCAACAAGAACAGGAGCGTTATTGGCAAAGCCCGAGAGTGGCGATGCAGTCAACTAATCGAATATTTTCGATGATTTTGCAGTCTTATAAGTATAATCTTGCGCTTCATGCAAGCTCAGAGATGTAAAACCCTGAGAGAAGCTTTCATTGATATGAGTAGTGGTATTCCACTTATCAGAATTAGAAATTGGCTTGTTGCTACTAGGCTTTCGATAAATTTGAAATACATTATTTCGCTCCTGTACTTCTTTATACTTTAAATCCAATACCTACTGACCATTAAACTATTGATTTCCCCCAGCGGCCACTACAATGAAGGTGTTATCAAGTGATGGGGTGTATCCTTCAGGCATGATGTCCAAGTGTGTGGAATCGGGAGTAAGGGTAGACATTGAACAAGTATTGGATGTATGGTCTGATTGTGAGTGGATCGTTCTTGTCGTTGGCTTCGGAGGGAAGACTTTGTTTCATATTTAGCTTCATGTTGCAAGAGTTCCAGTAATTCTTGATCTCGTCGTAAGTACGTCCAGGGGCACCAATTGGAGACCAATTTCTACTTCCTTTGTAACTAATATTTAACTCCACAGTTATTTGATTGTAAGTGATATTTAACTCAACAAGAAATGTGATACCCCTATGGAATCCGAACAAAGTCACAAGATAATTAAAATTGCTGCTGAGATCCAGTTATTCCAGATTCATCATGTTCTCAATATTTTTTGGAAGGCCTCCAAGCCTATTCATCTGGACATCCAAAAAATTAAGAGACATCATGTGGAAGGTGGAGTACGGAATATGTGTGAACTTGTTCTAGTCAACACACAGCTCCCTGAGGTTTAGCAATTCAGTCGCGTGAGTTTATTGAAATTGGCCATCAGTTGTTCCAGTGCACTGAATTGAAAAATAAATTTCAAGTCAAAAAATCACGACTAGAATTGAGAATAAAGAAACTATAATAAAACTGTAAGGTTTTTCGTATAGCCTACTGGCAACCTTCAATACTATCGGGAAACTCAGTAAGAGAATTACCGGAAACATTTAAGGCCTTAAGCTTCAAAAAATGCTTGTCAACTGATTCGAATGAAGATCCAGATTAGTAAGGTTAAGCAGATTCGTCAGAGAGTCACGCAAGCTCTGAAAAACAGTTAAGGTTAGTCACTCTCTCAAAATATATATAGAGATTCATTCCCGAACTACTACTAATTAGTATTTTTGAAATTATCCTACTTTTAGGTAATTATTAGAAAAGTCAAGCTTGAATGTAGAAAATTGTTTCTGATGGAAGGAATTTTTATGAGAATATTGATGCAATAGCTCTTCAATTTTCTTCTTGGCCTCCAAAGCTGGGACCTCATTAAAGCGTTCTCCATGGGCTTCTTGAAGACGGTTTTATCGTTGATTGTGAGAGTGCCATAGATTTGGTACTTCTTCCATAATTGCACGAAGGTTTTGTAAGGAACTTTTTTTTCTTTTATCTATATGGAAAACTTAATTATATCTATATGGAGAAAGTAAATATGTTATATAAACTGTATATTGTATATTAGCTAGATGCCCAACTACCATATGCACTAGTTGTTCCAACTATTTTATTAGGAGTTCAACTCTTACATTAGTGTATATTAGCTAGACTCCCACATGCCAAATGAAATTGGACTAAACCTTAAGTGATTAGAGTTGAAGTTGTAGAATCATTGGATTTAAGCTAATAGTTATCCAATATAACTCTCATTACACTTGAAGTTAATCATTGGAGTTAATCTAATAGTTGTATGTAATAATAGATGGAGTTAAGCTCGTAGTTGTATGTAATAATCAATAGTGGAAGATTAATTTCAATTTTTACAACTATTATTAATTGTACTTATCACATGTTAATCAAGCTGTTTTTTATTTTTTTTTAAATGATTAATTATTAATTTTGGATGATGCCTATAAAATCAATCCGGACAATACACTTGTCTCATTCCCATTTGATTTTAGACAATGTCAATAGAATCAATTTCGACAATACACTTCCCACATTCTCATATGTAAATGAAAAAGCATCGATTATAATCCACCCAAAAGAATTTAAGATATATACCCTTATCTACGTAAAAATAAAAAACAGAATGTGTTATATCTATTAAGATAAAGAAGAATACAGAATAACAATGATTATAAATAAATAATTACGTTGCTAGGCGTTTTATGATGTTTTGTTTGTAAACACTATTCACTTCGTCCTCCTTTGCTTAAATTAGATCATCCCACGTGTTCGAGTTTGTCTGTTGGTTTTCATGTTTACCCACTGTGTTTTAGTGCTCATTCTCTGTCAGTTTTCATGCCCTGTGTTATTCCATTTGGGTTTTAAACGGTTTTAATATTAATAATGTCTAATCCTCCCCGAATCAGGAAAAGGGTCGGTGTTGATCATTCAAAACTAAATGAGGCGTTGATGGCAGTGGATTTATTACATGGTAACTAGACTGAAATCTAATTTGAATATGCTTAATTCCCTTTACCATAGTCTTCTTTGTAAGTTAACGAAAAAATGTTTCAATTTGCAGTGAGAACTGTGGTTTCTCTATTCCTGCTAGAGTTGCAGATGTGCATGATTACAAACTTGATGCCAGGGTAAAACCTTGTTTGGGTATGTTCACAGTGTTGTTCTTTCTATGCTTCTATTCTGGGAAACAGGAAGCATTCTTTCTATGCTTCTATTATGGGAATCAACAAGCATTGAGATCAATGGTGATTTTTGAGTAAATGCAATCTATGTGTAAATAGTTTTTTGGGTTCCATTAATTGCAATTTGGGAATTCATGGATATTTCAGTTGGTCCTCTAGGTTTTCGAATTTTCTATTATTACTTCAATGTGGGTGCTAGACAATTATGAGCACAATGAAAATACTCCATAAGAAACTGTTGGTTGGAAGAGACATGGGAGCTTGAGAAAGAGTATTTTTCCTAAAAAAAGGGCAAAGAAAGAAATGCATTATTCACTCAGCAAATGCTTAAACGAAGTGTTTCTTTTGACATAAACAATGTCAAGAATATGTTCAAGGTTTCTGCTGAAGAGAATATCAATAATATTCTCTCTTATGTCACCAAACTCAAAGATGATGTGGATATGCTTCAATACCAGAAGAAGCTTCTTGTTTGCCAGGTAAGAGACCAAACTATTTTCTCTTTAGTTCTTTCCAAAAAGCGATCTTTGTTTCTTTATATCTTTTTCTACCCATGCTTTCTGCACAAGGCTCTTTTGAACTGCAATACTTAGATCCTATAATGTATAGTCTTAGGTATTTCTGTAGCTTGTTTGATGTACATCGCATTTCCTGGGAGATTTCATTAGCCGCTTTCATATTCTCCCGGTCTCTCTGAAATCTTTTAGGATATGTTCACATCAAATTCTCATGTGAACCTCTGCACAACCATCCTTTGCTAGAGTTATATTGTTTCATGTGTGGTGTTGTGAGACAATTCTGGAAGAGGTCTACCTAATTTGCTGAACATGTAAGTATTCTAGGTTTGGCTCGTTTTTTCTCCTAGAAATGGAAAGATGAAAGAAGTTTTTTTTATTTTTTCATTTGTTTTAGAGTCTTTTATAATTTGTTGGAAAGGAGGGGCCATGGCAATTCCTTTTATGCAAGTGATGGAACTGAAGAGAAATGGACATGTTCAGGATGATAGAAAGGTCGATAATTTAACTCTCAACGAGTAACCCAAACTTGTACAATAACCTCCCCTCTAGCGTTTAAAATTTGAAAAGCAAAGAACGCAGATAATTGAACTTTGGGACACCTGCTATGTCTCCTTTGTTCACAAAATCCATCTTTTCCTACTATTCAAAGGCGATCCTTCAGATGCAATATACTTGGAGGTAGAAATAAATAGACTCCCATTCCTTCACAGAGTTTCTGTCACAAGGCTGGTAATAGCCCTACTAATGATGATGATCAGACTACTACCCTGGCTTCTAGGTAAATCCCTACCCTTTATTCAGTAGCTATGTATTTGATTATAACAACCTCTGCTAACTTCATTTATTATATTGTGTATATATAACATAAAATGCATGCTATTAATAATCATGCAAAGTATTTGCAAAAATCCTTATGAACAATTAGTTGTGGATTTTGCAGTATTCGATCTTTGAGGCATGAAAGAGAAATACTAGCTAGGTAGATGCAAAGGAAATTAACAACTGCTGAGAGAGAGACGTTATTTGAGAAATGGGGTGTTCTCCTGTAAACAAAGCAAACGAAATTGCAGTTGGCTCAAAGATTATGGACAGATACTCATGATTTGGCCCACATCCAAGATAGTGCTAATATTGTTGCGAAGCTTATAGGATTTTGGGAACTGGGACACGTATCAAAAAAGATGTTTGAGCTCGGCTTTACACCTGTAAAAAAAAAAGAGTTCATTATCCTCTTGAGCTTTTAAAATGTATCTTGATTTTTGTACTTTAAACTAACAGCCTTGTGCATTTATTCCTCCCTCTTTATTCTATTTCTTAGTTTGTTGAAGAGAATTGTTTTATTCCTGCAGTTGTAATACCCTGCTTCCACCTCCCTTGCATTTGAATATATATATGTGTATTTTAACATATATGATTAACTTCTATATTGGTACAGCCTAGAGGGTATTGATGACATGTAAATAGAATGTATATGTAAAAATATAAGTGACCATGTAAAAATATTCCTAACAAGGGCCCAAGGCCAAGACCCCGCTAGCGAATGTGTAACATTTAGACTATAAAATATGATGTTAATAAGGCCTAGGTAAGTTCTTTGATAGCGATGTGAATGTGTCCCTGATAAATTAACATAAACATCATAGATTTTACGAGGGTAACATAGGGAGGGACCATGGACTGACACGAGGTAAAGGGATAGAGAGGAGATGAGAAACACTTCCCTAGTCTTCGAACATTATTATTCCCTTACGAATTAATTCAGTATTAGAAAGGAATCTTTTAAATACAAAAAAATGTCTCAAGTTAGAAAAAGGATACCTCGCTATCCATGTAAAAGAGGTTTTTATGTGGTGAAACCTAAGCCTCCAATACAAGGGGGATATAAAATGGTAAATTTCAATTGAAGATGGACTTGCTTGTCACTATTCTCCGAAATCACTTATGTCTCATTTCCCTCGTGGCTCTCCTACACACCATAGATATCTCGTGTTAATTTGGGTGCAATGACATTATGGTAGAGTGTCATTGTTTCTAAAGTGGAAATTGAAGAACCCTCTTCACCTGTGTCATCACATGGCCTCAATGAAGGGTTGAAATTTTAATGGACGTCCTATGGCTGGGAGGAAAATTGTTCGCTTGCATCCATTCCATGTGGTTGAGCTCTCGCGTTTGGGAAAGCCTGCATCACTACACAATTTGTGAAACTCTTCCTTAGTGCGTTGCTTTCCTCTAGAACTATATATTTTCATAACAAAAATGGAGCTTCTTCAAATCTGGTTATGAGATCCAAGTTCTCTTTTCTTGTAGTTTCCCCTTCCATTTTATCAAATTTTGTATGTAACTTCCATGTCTTGTCTTAGTATTCTTCTCGTCTAACACTTCTTCTACTTCCTCGTGTTTCAATTTGCATAGTGGTTTCCTTCATGCTCTTGATTCATTTTCTGTATAAATTTGGGTTTAATCCATATCATAAATGATTCTCTCTATATAGATAATATAACAACAACTGCATTTTCTATTGATATATATTTACGCCTTTAGGTTTTCTTTCTCTTAGTGGGGTTTCAAAATCATTGTTCCTTTTGGTAATCCCTCACTCCAATGAATTTTTGCCATGTGTCCTCCTGCCTTATTTCTCGATGTCCTCATCATGTGCCTGGAATGTCAGTTGGGTATGTCGTTGTGCCAAAATCCGTCGATCTTTGTGATCCAAGAACCCAAGGACCTCTTCTCAACTCCTCTAGATTTCATGCTAGAGGAATATAGTTTATAGAACATCACCAAGGAAACGCAAAGTTCGAGACAAATATCACCAAGGAGATGGAAAATATCAAACAGAAGATCCTTCACATTATTTTAAATGACAAGGGGGATGAATTGAATCATAATTCCTACCATTTTGTGGAGGTTGGAGGACATCACATATGCATTGCCAACTCTAAGAAGTCAAAATCCAACTACCGCGTATGGAAATGATACGACCACATCATTCTCTACATGAAGTAAATGGTTTCCGCCTCGAGTACATCTATGCCAGTTATTTCCAGTGCCTTGAGCCAATATCCCATTTCCCATGCCAAGAAGAATGCGGAGAATTCAATTTTGCAGGAGCTAATGGAGAAGGTTGATGAGGTCAATGCGTGAATTTTGTTGAGAAACATTAATCTGGCCTCCAAGCATTGAATTTGAATCTATATTCTGGTAGTAGATGTCTGGTAAGGTTTTGTTGTGGGGGCATCCTACTAGGGTTTTTTTTTTGGTCAAAATATTATGGTGAGCTGGAAGATACTTTAGATTGGTCTTTATAAATAATCAAGATGTTGAATATTCATGTGTTTTATTTTGCAAAAAAACGTCTGTCATGGACTTTTTCTGTACTTCTTAAGATTGTGTCCTGTGTAAGAACTTATTTGCTTATGGATATTAAGATTAATGGCACTTTTTTTCGAATAAACCTAATCTATGATTATTTGAATTCTTGATTTCGTGGTTGTAAATTCATAGAAGACAAGTTGCACGATAACTTTACTTGGGTTCATTTAGAGTATAGGGTTCATAGGTTGAAAAAAATTGGATAAAACCATATACTTTTATGTGCATTTGGGTCAATAAGTGTCTCAATTTTTTTTTCCACCAGTCAATGTTAAAGTGAATTCTGAAGAGATGTGGTATCAAGTAGCATGAATATTGAAAGTTGCTCACTGTAAAGATCACTAAAATTAGCATGACAAAGATCCATTTTTTCACAGTGGGAAACCGTTGGGAGTTTCTTGAACATCTCCTCATAATCGATCTGCTCAGCTCTCTTGAGCTGACAGATGATGGATAAATTACTTCCCATGTATTCGATTGGACCCTTATTTCTTCCATCGATATTAATGAAGCAATCTAATGACCAAGACAACAACGATTCTACTGCAAAGTAGTGCCTACAATATTGGCTGGACATGCAACCCACTCGATTAGTGGTGTACGTGAGACTTTGGTAGCAGATCGCCCATGTCGAACTCTCAGATCACAAAACTTGCCACCATGTTATAGGGTAGTGGGAAATAGTTTCTCTGGGAAGTGGGGAATTATGTGGTAGTCAACGAGGGATTTGATCCCTCGACGGTTCCCTTGGAAAGTGAAACCGATGCCTTTTTTGAGATAGAAAGCTATTGGTCGATCAAGAGGGGGTTTGGTAAGTTCAGGGGAGGGATTTATCAAATGGAAATCATCTCAGCCAAATTCCTTTTAAATAAAGGAATTATCAAGGTGGGTGATTTGTTCGATTGGAAATATTGGTTGTAGAAGTATCTAAGAGGATCAATTGGCATTTGAGAGAAATAATGTATGGTCAATTAAAGTTCAAAGTACGTTTCCTTGCAATAAAGAGTTACTTGCTTATCATCCAAGGTGACTTCATTTAGTATCTCATGGACATTGTGGGCCCTGGTCTCTCTCAACCGGCTAACACTATAAGCTACTTCAAGATTCCAGGAATACTAGAGAGTGCAATTCATGCCTCTAATTCCCAATATGATGACCCAGATATATTGAATATTGTGAGAGTGAAGATGATGCCACACCATAGTGGAGATAGGGGGTGTGATGTTTTCTCACTGGAATATAATGCAGGAGATCCTATGAATACCATTTTATAGAGTCTCTGATGGCCAGGTACCTTCAAATTTATAATTGCCTTTGGAAGCTTAAACATGTGGAACACGCTATGAGCACTACATGGAATACTATGAAACCAAAATTCTCTATTGCTCTCCTATTTTCCACTATGTGAGCAACACCAGTTCCTTCGAAACAATGATCTCTTCTTGCAGTTTTAACACCTCCATGTGGAAGGTCATCCATAACTTGATTCTTCTCCCACTGGCAGTCTTCCAATAACAATGACTGTGTTCAGGAAGTCGCCCATATTTTTCATGGGGAAAAAAGGAAATCCCAACAAATATATGTCCTTTTTGATTTTTGGATAACAAGCTTACGCTGCATGTGGGCCTTTCTACCTGTCCTTGCTATTTGTTGGTGTTTTCCCTGGCTTTGTTACTGTGGCGAATACAAAATTTCCAGAAGTTGGTCATTTGCTTCTAATAAGAATTCTTTTGTAGCTTAAGAGAGATTTCAAACCCAGTGGATAACATGATTATGCCTTCATTTGAATTCTATGTTACATGAATCTCTTTCTCAAGCATTTAATTTGCAGCTACAAGATTATCATTCAGATTGTCCATTTAAAACATAAGCTATAGAAAAACACAATTTCCAAACTTGTTTCCGCAACTAATTGATATTTGGTNATATATATATATAAATTTAAATTATATATTTTAAGTAAAACTATATTAAAAAATTAATAATAACATGGACAAACATAATAATTTGTTATAACTAAATAATGTTTATAAACGCAATAAAAATATTTTATATTGTATTAATATAAATATACAATAATATTTTATAAATAATAATAATTTATCTTATACTCAACTTTTTTAATTTATGTTTTTGTTAATTTAAATTATACATTTTTAATTTAGTTGATCACCTAATTGCAGTAGTACTAACATCTGAATAAGAAAATAAAACTAGGTTAGAGGAGTACTTTTGCTTTAGGGTAGGGATGGTTAGTGTGATAATTTCGATGAAACTTCAAGTGGGATAATCCCTAGTAGTTTAGACCATTTGCACCTAAAATCTGATAAGTTTTCTTGTTAAAATCTGATGGAAATTGTGTAAAGAGTAGTTTTTAGTAATTGGAATTGCATAACTTGAGTTCCTTAAGGGTAATCAAGGATCCTGAATCCATTTCTACAATAAAAATTGCAATTTTAACACTGAAAATCTCATTTTGAAAAACAAATCATCTTGGCATATTCTAGCCAAACTTTTCTAAAAAGATACAAATAGTTTACAGATTAGCCAACTCTTAATCCCAATGGTGATACTGGGCACGAGTAAAACAAGCAAATAGGCGGCAAGTCTCGTGTACAACAATCACGACCTTCTCTGTAAAATAATGATTAAAACCTAAGCTTTGGGTCTTACACTATGACATATATAAGACTTTTTTTAATTTATATATTTATATTATAAATTTTAAAAACAAACATCATTACAAACATAATAATTTGTTATATATATCAATATTAAATGATAAAGTATAATATTTTAATTTAGAATAATTAAATATTTAAATATATTAAAAATATTTATTATATAAATAAAATAAATATAATAAAATAATAATATTATTAATAATATTAAAAAGATCAAAATGAAGAAATCCAAAAACCTAAATTGTTATTGATTCAACAAAACCATTTTGAAGTTGCTCATTGTTATTGTGCTTCTAAGGTCTGTACTCTGCAAGGAATCCATTTTTCTTTTCCAACGAAAAAATCATTTAGGGTATTTCAAAGGCAAATCAAAATTTACATGCTATGTACAATCTTGGCACAAAACCATTTTGAAGTTGCTAATTATTACTATGCTTCTAAGGTCTCTACTCTGCAAGGAATCCATTTTTCTTTTCCAACGAAAAAATCATTTAGGGTATTTCAAAGGAAAATCAAAATTTACATGCTATGTATAATCTTGGCACATCACATACATAGGTCTTTACTTTTGAAATCAAAATATGACCTATTCACTTTTCAAAGATGCCCAAATGTTTCCTATTTCCTTCAAAAGACAACAACATTGTATAAAAAAAGACAATAGCAGTGGGTTTGCAACCTTTCATTCTGACATCAAACATTGATTTCTGAACAATAACTGAATCTACCCTACTCAAAAGGCCTTGAATACTTCACGACGCGGTGGGAAGCAACATTTTTGTAGCCATTTGAAGACGATGTCAAACACTACGAAATTAAATGAACCATTTTTTCACAAATCTGCAGTACTATCTCATGTTCAAAGTTCTTGCTTACTCATGGGTGGAATTTTTGGATGAAATAGAAGAAGTAAGAGACCTTGATGAACTTATAGTTTCTCATGAAAGGTACCTTAATGCAATTGTAGAGAAGTCACTTATGGGGGAACGATCTCATCATTTATATAAAACATTGTTTTCATTGTTTGACCTCAATTTATGCTTTAGGAGCCACATGGATAGATTATATGAAAATTCTCGTGAAATGAAGACGAGGCATATTGTTGCCCATTTCCTTGTCCATGTAATTTGGTCTCTTTGTTGATAATAGTAGGTCATATGGCCAACATTTTTGTTAGATATTTAACATATTTATGCCAGTTATTTCACACTAACGTGTGAATTTTTGCACTTATTTGCTATAGAGTTGAAACATATTCAAGGAAAAAGTCCAAGAGAGAACCTCAAAAGTAGGGGGCTTGGGTTAATGGAGGCAAAAATTCCTCCTTACAAATTACGGGACAATTTATGTGTGTAATGGGAGAAGAGATGGATGTTATTGATTTTGAGTATTCATCTTTAATAGAGGGGTTCATTTCTCAACTTCCACTTCAACAAAATGTCAATTTGAAGTTCCTCTTGTTTCGACTTGATTTCGCGGATTTTTACAACAAAATGCAATTGAATACACTTACAACACCAACTAAATTGAGGACTTTTATGAGGGGTGTGAAACAATCACATAATGCTTGAAAATTTGGCATTGTTTTATGAGTTTGCATCACTCGCTAAGTAATATTATTCAAATTTGATGATATTGCAGGACCTGGTAGAGCAGTTTGGCATACGATTTCTCATTGAAAGGTTTACTCATCCTACAATGCATGGTTCACTTGAGTCAATTTCCCCAAAGGGAACTCCTAAGAACTCATGATTTTCCATCAAAATTTTCACCTCTATTGATCTTGGTGATGATCACTGAGAGTTTGCATGAATGTTTGAACAATATGCAAAGACTTACACTACAACAACAAAAGCTTATTTTGGAATCAAATGACTCAAATTTTGTCGATGATTCTTCTAATTCTACAAAATGTAGTTAGAAAAAATCTATGCGACCAGTTCTCACAAATGATATCCTTAGGTTGACCTTATTGACCCATATTAATTGATGGATCGATAATAAACTTTTGCTCTTCACATTCGTAGGCTTACAATTTCATCAAGGAAATAACTTATGTGCAATTTACAATTTAATGATTTCATATATAAACTTATTCATCTACCAACATTTTTTGAGATATTCCATAGATTTTTATAGTTAATTCCATTTTAAATGTTTTGTACAATATGTTATATTTGACATTTTATACAAGCTAATAGTAAATGCTACTTTTCATGGAAAACTATTTGCAACTGTGTCTTTATTAAAAGCAATCACATATCTTGAAATACTAAAGTTTAACAATCAACTATAGTTGCATCAAATATTTCTTTCTAGTAGAAGATTTACCCTGCTTTCATCCTTGCATCAAATACTAATGTTTAGTTAATATTGTTGGCACAATCTTAACAAAACCTAGGTTCACTCACCACCATACCAACAAAATCCAAGATATCAACCCAAAAGGGTTTTATCTCTTTCGGAAACACCTACACAGTAGATGAAGTCTCACCCAAAGTACCTATGGGAGTTGCAAGAACTAGGTTTTCATAGTGATGAAGGGAAATTTTGTCATACATAACTACAACAGAACTAAATTTAACATATCAAAGACTTTGATGGAGATCCATAGATTTATCCACGCCATTAACCAATTTCGTACCAACACAAATATCCATTACCATAACATTTCATCCATTCATCCATTCACAATTATTCATTTATGCATTAATAAAATCAATAATTCATAACACACAAATCATGCAAAATAGACACCGAGATTTTAACATGAAAACCCAAGATGGGGAAAACCACAAAAATGCACATTAACAAGGAAGATTTGTCACTCAAATGCTTTAGGTCTATGTACACAACCTACAAACATTTTTCCATTTAATTCCATTACAATGGATCCACGCACACAACCTATAGATCAACCCTCATACTTCCGACTCTAACTCAACTTAGACATCGACAAAAACAATACATAGTTTTTTCAGAGAATAGAAAAAGTCTCTTCTCTTCTTCAAAATTAGCTAACCCCAAAAATCCCAATCCATTACAAATTTATAGGCTCTAATGGTCATTTTACAACCTGCACCCACTACTCGATCCCATAAATGTAAGTGGACACATTTTTTAACTGTCTAACCGATCTTTTGGTTGGACTTCATCAAAACAACTTGTTTTCCTTTATCTTCGCATAAAACATCAGGGCTGACCGCTTTGTTTACCACTCTGTTGCAGCTTAGTGGCACTCTTCACATGGAAATTCAAAACTGGTACCTAAAATATCTAAAACATGTACCTAGGGACAACAATATTTTATGTGATTAACGCCATTGTTCTTACATTTGCACATAATTAGATCTCATAAAGATGTTGTCATATTTGAAGTGTACAAGTGAACATTGTCGTTTAGGCTTGAATTATTTATGAAGGGATTGAATTTTGACATGGAAAGTATGCAGCAAGTCTATCAATGTGACTTCAAGATGGAAAATGCTCTTTTGGATGGATTTCTTGCACAAGTCACTCTCATTTTTTTTAGACTCTTTTTAAGTGTACACGTATTCTCATTTTATATTAGTCTTAAAATTAATGTAAAGGCATTCAACTTTGACTTGTAAACTATGCATCAAGTTCATCATCATGACTTGAAGCTAGAAAACACTACTTTTGGATGGAATTCTTGCACCTCATCTCGATATCTTTGAATTTGACTATTTGAAAGTACTTTCTTGTATCTACAATTCGAAAATTTATTGATGTGGTAGAAATATACCTTGAAGTTCATTTTTAAATAAATGGAGTTTGGAGGGTGGATTCTAAATGACTACCATTTTCTTTTAGTCTTTTGTGTTTCATTCTCATCCCAACTCAAATGTTGGGACACTTGCATACATTTCTCCAGAAGTTTTGTCCAATAAATAATATGATGGAAAGGTAAACAAGGCCTCATGAAAACTCTGCTTGTTCCTTGCTCTAATTTATATAGGCAATTCTGACTTATGTGAATCAACAACATTTGACGATCACTATATTAAAAATAATTAAAATCAAATGAGCTTCTTGTGATCTATGATGATTCTTTTTTGTTTTGTATGATGCTTACCTTGACTTCTGGATTTTGTAGATTGTAGATGTATGGTCGTGTGATGTGACTCTTTATGTTAACATCAAAGGTGATTGTGGTATGCTTTAACATCGTTATCCTAAAAGGCCTTCTTAAGGTTAGCTCTTCATTTTCCTTCCAGTTGTAGTTGCATTCCTCAAGTTACAACACTAAATCTACACCAACTCGTTTGAGCTCCATTTTTTAGTCCTATTTACCATCGGTCTATTATTGCACCTTCTTAGGGCAATTGCTAATTATGCCGTGAGGCGTTATTGCCTAAGGTGGGTTTTGAATCACTGTTCACCTTCGTCATCCATCTAACAAACAGCCCGCTGCCACATGTCTGCTTTGTAAAAAAAATTCTTCCATCCGCAACCTGCCACGTGCATCATTGTAACGTGACCGGCAGAGCCGAGCAAATACACTGTACCAGAGGATTCTTACACACCGACAGACTTCAAGAAGACATTGTGATTTGCTTCGCTTCTGTGTGTCCAACTTGGTCTCTGCTGCAAAGACAGGCTTCTGCTCTTATTTCGCCAGATGCAGGTGACGAGGTCAAAGCTCAAAATGATTCTTATTGATTCTTAACTAAACAATAATGATAGATTTTATCATTTAGAAAAAAACTAAATCGAGAATAAAGTAAAATAGCCTCATTTTGGATAATGGATAAAATGAAACAGAGTAAACTTCCACCATTCTCCTTTAGTTTATTACAATGAGGATAAACACCTACCAGTCAAGAGAAAGAAAAAAAAGGAAACACGAAGTTGAAATAAGGTTGTGTGCGCCCGAAGCGTCTTCATGGGTTTCTGTCTTCCAACTCGTGGGTAATGCTCCTCCTTCACAATTTCATCACAATGGACGTTACAACTTACGATCCAATCTTCTTTTAAAAGTCCTATTTGAATCAAGGTTGGAGTGGACTTATCGGTATGGGTTATACGTGGATGATAGCATACGTGGACATGCAGTAGAGTATTTAATGCGACGGCGGTCGCACTGTCCGCCGTCGGATCTCACTTTGGAAAGGATCCGACGGCGGTCGCACTGTCCGCTGTCGAATCTCACTTTGGAAAGGATCCGACGGCGGTCAGCCGTCGCATTAAATACTCTTCTGCATGTAGAGTATTGCTCGCGGCATACCATCGCTGGCATAAGTTGTACGGAGCCGTGGTATGTACTATGTGTCAAAAAAATCCTTATCACGCGGTTGGATAGGTTACACAACTCTGCACTTGTATTTCTACGCAATGATCTCTGGATACACTACAAAATAGGTTTTATCAGACTTGATAGGTTGAAAAATATATATCTTCTTCCGTAATGTGATGTTGTAATATGTTAAAATATTGATGAACTGCACTATCTTAAAAAAGTATTTATCTTTCTTTCCTTGATGTTGTAATATGTGAAGATATTGTGATGTTGTAATATGTTTTTTTAAATATAGATACAAGGAGAAGATTTTCCTTAATGTGACGTTGTAATGTGTGTAAGAATAATTTTTTTTAATATAGATATAAGGAGAAGAATGTTATGGTCAAACAAAATCTTAATTTTATTAATGATAACATAAAAAAAAATAAACTAGCATTTGCTTGAAGAAGGTGTAATAAAAGGTGGTTGTTAAATGATAAAAAACATTGAAAATGGAAACTAAAATCGAGTTGTTGTAAACATGGTGTTATACCTTAAGAAATTGAAAGATTCTAAACTTATAGCAAGTTGTAGCTTCAAGCAGTGTAATTTATAAACAGCATAAAACTTCAAATATATTTAGAGTATGCTCATTTGACCTACCCAAAATTGTATAGCGTTTTTTGAAAGTATTCAAATATATATAAATGCAAAGTGTAGCAGTTCCAATAAAAATAAAAAAACATTCTAAAAAATCCCACATTAAATGTATAAAGTTGAAACTAACCATTCCATTAGAATTCCACTCCAAGAAGTAAATTGGAACTCAGTCGAAAGAATAAACTGTCAAACTCTAGATTTAACTTGTTGAACAAAGGTCGAAAATTGAATGGTCTACATGGATATGTTTCAACTCGAAATAATAATTGACCAAAGAGTCATTGATTGAATGGTCTAACTCGGAATAATAATTGACCAAAGAATCATTGAATCCTATAGACCATTATTGAACATTTTCAAATGATAACTTATAATTTCTAAACTACGGTAAGAAACAAAACTCAAGAAGCTATAGCATTCCCTTCAATTCTCGAGCTTTAGAATTATAGCATCAACCAAAGACTTACATCATTTATTAAATCAATCTTTTTCCTTTATAATACTGTTCAGTTTACATCTCATTTATATAAGCATATCTTCTTCTTCTTTTTTCGAAAGAAAAAATATTTTCTTTGTTATTCATATATTGAATCAAAGAGAACAAGTACATGCTAAAATCTCACAGACATATTGCAAACAAGGATCAAAGGTGCCACAACCATACATCATATCAAGGGTGGAATATTCAGCTATAGCCAAAGAGCAACCTACAATGTATAATCATATCTCACTTATAAAAGCATGTCTAACATATGTCGGTACTTCTTTTCTTTATGGTACGATTACAGGTAAAATGTAAAAAACAATGAACATTGAATTTGATGTGATACCTCTCCCTATCATACGGTTTAATCTTTCCCTATATATAGGAACACCATTCAATGTACTTGGATTCCATCACTCAGGCCAACCTAATAGCCAATATTAGTACCACTTACATAGTTAGCACTATTTCAATTACGAGAAATGAAAAAATGGGTTTCCTAGAACCACAAGTTATAACACGTTGAATGTTATTACTCAATGTATAGATTTGGAAAATTATTTATTACCGTTGAATCTTTTTCCATATGAATGCAATGCCAACTCCTTCGGATAATCAAATATATTTTCATTATTTCTAACACTAAATTTTGGTAAAGAAAGCTCTAACTAAATATGGGAATTTAACACAATCACACAAACATAGGACTTGAATGTTTCATGTATTAGAGATCCATAGGAGGTGATTAACGTATTGAAAGTGTGAGGATTGTTGATCATGGTAGTTATTCCAGGTTTGATTACTCTTCATTTTTTGGTTCACATCTTTATCTTTGAAGCATTTCACCAATTCAAGATTATGAAGGAAACAAGTTATTTAACTTGAAATATGACTATGTTGAAAACTTGAAACCTCTAGATATGTGTAATGGTGCTAAGAAAAGTTGTGATACATGTGAAATATCTCATAAACAACATCCATATCAATCTCTTTTATCGATGAACAAACATTCAATTTGGAGATCAACAAATTGGCTTATGCAAACTATTTATACACAAGAGATACAATTGTAGAGTAAGATCAAAATGTTCTCATCTCCTTAAAGTGTGGGTGCATGGGAAACCATTATCAATCTAACATCAGGTAAAATAACCCAAATGGGACTACTATTTCTCATTCATGAAGGCATTGCAAGGGTTGGGTTCATGGAATGATCATAAAACTCAAAATCCTGCTAGGTATTTGAGTGTGGAGTAAAATAGATTAACCCCCTTGAGACATGCATGCCCCACAACGATAAACATAGAGAGTTTCTTAGCCATTGGCTCACAATAAAATCGATTCTAAATACATATTTAAAAACTCTACTTTGCAATCCATCATTGGCAATGACCATTGACCAATCAAATATTATAGGTCTATCATTATAAATAATCTTTCCCGTAAGAATCATTTCTTTATTTCTTTATTTTATGATTCAAAACTTAGGATAGCATTGTGAACACTCGATAACATAGTATCTTCGATTCTAGTATGTTTGGTACTGTTATTTTCATGCTTCTATTGTATTTTATGTTTGCTATTTCAAATTATTTATTGCTACGAAATATTGTGAGAAGTGCCTTCACACTTCACCCACTCAACAATTGCACAAACAAAACATTCAAACTCAAATGTGTACTACGCACGCCATTCAATCATAGATTGAACATCAATCTTCAAAAAAAATTATAACATTACATTGTATACATGATTAAATCTCCTAACCCTGGAAAACCAACAAACACTGGATTAGGAAGACACGAAAGAGCAAAAAATGTGCCCTCTAGGGCTAGGAACTGACCTGTGTGAGCCCTCCAAGGGCTAATCCTGGCTATTGTGGCCTTATTTTGCTGGCCATGGATAATAAACTCATACATTGACGAAGGAATTGGACTATTGCAGTGCTCCCACCACTTGACATTGGTGTATGTATCCGTACGCATATGAAAATCATAGATGGACCACCAGAATGGAGAGTAGGTCCCTGGAATATTACATCTATCTGCCCACAAATTGTCGTTAACAATTATCATTGTATCACTATTATTCCCCAAGAAAGTGCTCTCCAATATGTCATTTTCGTGTCCATTGATATTAAGTTGAGGATGGCCATAGGTGTCACATGATAGTAGTTGAAATGTAGGGTACCCGTTGTCACTACCATATTACCCAAAAGGATAACCAAAGTGAAAGCCCCCATAAGTGGATGTGTTCCAAAGATATTATTTGTAGTTACCGCCAAGACATGAGGAGGACAGGAGAAGAGTAGATGCAACAATAAGGAAAAGATGAGTTACAGAGACATTCACTGAATCGGGAAGAAGAACTTGTATTCTATGTTCTTCTCTTATAGGTTGTAAACATATCAACTAGGGAATGGGGGTGCTAAAATGATATTAGGACAAAGTAGATGGAATTGGAAATCCAACATCAAGGGAAAATTCCATGGAACTACAGGGGAATACTTCAAATTCGGGTATACAATGCATGTGGAGTACAATGACATGTGGAAAAAAGGGATTAACCAAAGGGAAAATTGAGGTGAATAATGTTTTTAAAAAATGACTCCGGAGAAAGAACGTTGTTACGAAGAAAACTTCCTATGGCTTGGGGTGTACCACAATAGACAGAGAAATCGCAAAAATCAATCCCTTCCCAATATGCAAGAGAAATAAAACATCTAACACTAAAGGATCTCGGAACATACCTTATTCCGAACAGTTGATGTAGATCTCCATTGAGCTTTTTCCAATCCCGGTTGTGTTAGCAATTTGCTCTCTCAACAACAACAAACAAGATAAACATGCTATATAATGGTGTTAGACCTACTCTAGCATATATAAGTAATAATGTATAAGCAATTACGTATGTTTAAGGGTTATATCCCCGTGTATATGCGAGAAAGGGTTTAAAAGTCATGTACAACAAATAATGAGTGTTTTTAGGGATGATATTGGAAACATCAAAGGTAAAAAAATGGTCCATGGGGTCCAAAGAGTCTACAGAGGGATAGGAAAGGCCATAAATGTGTGATCTACCATGTGTGGTAAAATCAGCTATAATAGATGCCCCTTAACGTGTGAGGTCAGAGGGGTGATACGATGGCTGAAATACATTATAAGTCCATCCCAAAAGTGGAGTGATGAAGAACCGAGTGGAAGAACCAGCCATCCAACAATATAGTACAAATACCTTTGCATATGACTGCAAATACATACAGCAGTCTCGGATACATAAGAGTACAATAGCCATGAATATGCATGATATATGACATGTGCGGTCATCGCCATGTACAATATAGATAGATCAAAATCTACATGATGAAGATATACAAATGACCAAGATCTCCATGAAAGCTGAAGATATCTAACATACACTGGAATCAAGTCACGAGAGCTGAAATCTCATGAACACTGGCATGATAAAAAAGGTAGCATATCAAAAATGCCACCAATCTGGAAAGTCTTCTACACAATCCGCTACAAGTACATGTCCTACTATGTGAATAGAGGTGTCGAGGTCGAACATAGTAGTCCATCGTCTGATTACCGAACATTGATGTATACCATTAACAGATGTGAGATCACCCACTAATAATGAAAATGGGAATGAAGGTACTAGAGTGCAATCTAACAAGTGCGAATAAATGTGTTGAGGTTGAACACTTGAAAGAATCCATCGATTAGGGGACATTGATGTATTTCCAAAACTATCAATGCTGAGAGAACCTACCACTAATGAATGTAAGTCTCAAGGCACTCAAATTACTCTAGACTCCTATCCCAGAATAAATGATTTGAAGTCAATGCGATGAAATCCGCTAGAAGGATGGCATTAAGGCATCCCCCATCATCCAACATGAGGTACTCAGTAAAGTTGTATAATGTGGAAGGACTCAATCATAATGAGCTCAAACCAGTACCAGTACCGGGAATGGTCGATATGAAAAGTATAGAAAAATGAGGAATGGCCGACTCAGGCTTCAACTTCCTTCGAGAAAGAGAATAAAGGTGAATGGTGCTTCAATGTAGGTAGCATACACTCAATATATGAAACTGGGACATCTCTGTGACACAGGAGGCATCGACAGAGGCTCCATATGGACTGGAAGCTTAACTAGTCGGTGGAGATAAACTCAAAGAAATGAGTATAGCTCCTAAAGTCAAACTATTAACCCAACCAACGGATGTGATATACAGTGCTCTGTTCAAAGGCGACACGACTCGATTGTTGCCAAAGATAACATCTTTTCCTATCCGGATTTTTGGTTTTTTGAGTTTTTGTTTTGGACTTTTTCAGATATTTTGAAAAGCTTGAAAAAGAATAAAAGTGCTTTATATTTACAAATCTAGGAGGAGACGAGTGTCAAGGGGCAAATAAACTAGTTCCAAGTAGTGGAACATACCTATGCTCAATACAAGGAAACGTGTGTAGGATAACGACACTCGGGGGAAAGTCCCCTCCTGGTAAAAAAATGGAGAGTCAAGCTGTAAAAGATATATAAAATGGCTCTGCTTGGATGGACATGAGACAAGCTCGGGCTATATGGCTGATAATCAAAGTCAGGGAAGATAGCATAAGGCTCAATAAGGCAAGAAAAACTCATGATAATGCAATTGCAACTTGAAATAAGGGAGTCCTGGGGAAAAGGCCAACAAAAAGATCAAGAGGAGTATGAAGCTCTTGCGCAAAGTCTTAGCGCTACTATACAAAGGACTACCACACCCTAAAGGAAAAATGTTGGCATGGGCACCAAATGCAAAACATGAGCTAACTAGGGTACCCATGTATGGTTAAGCTCTACCATTCACATCATGTCCCTTCTAAAAGCAACAGGAAGGTTCTGTGACAAGATAGAATGGGTTCGTACCTAAGGTTCATACCTAAGGTTAGAATGAAACGGTCATAAGGTTATGCAAAGTGCCAACGGATGTGAAACCTAACCTATATGCCAGTTTAGACATAATACTTGAAATAGGCACGAATGGGTCAAAACCATGGCCAAACCACGCTCAAAACGAACTCCTACATCATCAAATTAGTTCAAACAGTCCAAAATGGTCAGAAATGGTAAAAAACAATAGAAAGTGGGTAAAAAATTTCTATAAATAGTAAAAAATTTAAAAATTCCACACCATTTGAAATTTCTACCCAACATATTGCATTTGACCTCAAAAATTCCAACGTGAATTCCGGGAGAATCATCCAACGAAATCTGACCCCATTTGATCCAGGTAACTTCTCATCTCCTCCCCTTCCCATTTCATGTATTTTTTTAAGGTTTTTATGGTCCAATCAATTTTTAGGCCATCCATAGTTGTGTGTTTCAGCACACGCAGAACTCAGGGTTTTTTCCAAACCCACGTACATACGCGACTATTTTGAAAACAGTCGCATATGAGGCCACAAATAAGGTTTTCAAAGGAAAATGCTAATCAAAACTCTGGTTTTTTGTGCAAGATGGTGTTAGAGTGGAGGGAAAGAGAACATAGTGATATGGAGGAGGTCTTGCAAGGTGATATTATGGCCCAACAAGCATTACGGGCATGTGCTTTGTATGATTTTTGGTGTCTTGGTAGCCCGAGGGCCAAACCGAGACTACTGCAGCTGCTAGTGGATTACTGGGATCCATACTCTAAGAATTTTCATATTGATGGGATGTCGTTCAGCATTGAGGTTGAGGACATATACTTTATCACTAGTTTATCCTGACAAGGAGAGGTGGTGAATCTTCGATCTCGTGGGACAGGGGGTAGATTGACTATTGATGAGTACATAGCTATGTACTGATTTTCGGACAAGAAAATGGTTGGGAGTCAAATCTCAACAAACTTTATCTAGGTTCTGGGACTGAAGGCCATACTATTGGCATTAGGCAAGATAGCCGGACTAGCTTCACTCCACGAGGCCTCTCGTCCATTGATGTTTTATGTGGTGGAGTGTATGAGACCCATTGTGTATGACTGGAGCACGGTGTTGTTGAGAAACATGAAACAATAGCTTAGTGATTGCAAAATGGGAAGGGTGCGGAACTTTGGTTTCGATAGCATACTGAGCACATTCTTCTTTGAGCAGGTACCAAGGATAATCCCTAGAGTGTTCATTCCTTCACACAGAGTTCGAGATCTATCCCAACACTTTTAGGAAAATGTTATGCACAGACTGGGCAGAGGTAGGGTGGCTAACCCCTACCCAGTAGACTTCTTTCCATGGTGGGGGAGGCAGATCATCTCCATAGATGACTACCCTTACGCAGGGATAGACTTCTGTGGAGATTCGGACATGCCCCTACCACCAGGAGCAACATATGGTGACATAGGTAACGAATCCCAAACCCACTCTTTAAGTTTTTTGAATTATTTAATTTTTTTGTGGTTTTTGATATATTGACTCAAAAGACATGTTTTTGATGTGACAACACATAGTAACAATCTGTCATGTGTATGCAGATGTAGGACCACGATGACCGGATGGTTTCTCTCATCATCGACGAAGGGGAAGGGGAGACGATATCATGGGTGCAGATGTAGAGCGGATGCTCCAAAGCATTGAAACAAACTTCGTACGCTTGACACATAGGGTACCCATGGCGCAAGTCGAGTACTTGCCTAAGGCTATGCATCACCAAGTGGTTGGTGTACCACGAGCCTGGGTTCAATTATTTCGATGGCTAGCTAGACCCGTAGTGTGCTACTAAGATCAGAACCCCCTCCTCCTCAGGCTTAGAGACCTGAGAGTATTCCTTTTTGTATGACCATGTATTATGTTTTGGTGGCTTGGAAGCCCCAATTTTGTATTATGACACTTATGTATTATGACATCACTTTTTGGATATTAATGAAAAACTTTTATGATGATCAATTTTATTTATTTACATGTGTGCAAAAATGTATGTTTGTAATATGCTTATGGTCTATGAAACAAATGCCAATCTAACACATAGTTAGCATATGAGTCATCAACTTGATTAAAAATTATTAGAACATGAATGTATGTTATATTCTCAAATTTTCGTTCTAGCAATCTCACACGTAAGAATCTTCGTAATAATATCAGATCCCTAATACGATACAAGCCATTAAGCTGTGAAACCACTAACTGCGAATCAAGACGTACCTCAAGAGAGAGAGCACCATGTGAAATTGCATCACACAAATAACTCAATAATGGGACTATATTCAACAACATTGTTCGAACAAGGCCATAAACATACGCCTCCTAGAGACAATACTTGACTCGTAGGAGTATAAATCACCCAAGCAGTCGAAGGTGAGTTTTTAGTGTGACGGCGGAAGACTCCATCGATATCTGCCATAAGAAACAGAAGCTAATCAACAAACTCAATCACCATAAGAAAACCTAACTATGCAATTCAAAAACTATACAATAATATACAACAATCAGCCCTAGCTAAAGACCATGCATAGTATTTTTTAAGATAGATCCCATTTCAAGGCTTCGCCAAGGCTATCCCTTCATAATCCACTAGCCTATAGGCACCCTTCTGTAACACACATTTGACCACATAACGACCATGCCAAATGGGATTAAACTTCCTTGCCCCCAAGGGTTCTTTAGCTTGATCCCACAAAAGGACCAAATCGCCTTCACTAAACCTCCTCGAATGGATAGAATTGTCATATTGGACCTTGATGCGATGCTTATTTACTTCTAGAGCCAGTAAGACATCTCGGCACTGCTCATCAAGTTGCTCTAAGTGGACCAAACGTTCTTCCAATGTGGAAGTGTCTGGTAAAAGCTCTATAGCTAGCTTCAGAGAAGGGATTTTGCATTCAACCAGCAAGAAAGAATCCACCCTATGTACAAGTTGTGGAAATTGAACTGAGTGTTAGAACAATTACACTCACATCATTTGCCAATTACACATGCAAAATTAGTCACAAAAGAGACTGAATATGGAGCTGAACACTAATCTGTATTGAATAAGTGTACAATAGCCAACCCTGTGAAGTCATAGGCTGTCACAATAAATAATTACATGAGGGATTCTAATGCATGAATATGCCATTCGAATCTAGTCAAAAGCAAGCTTACTAAATCTAAGCAAATCCCCCATAGGTGCATAAAGCAGTTTCCAAAACTGTCTAGGAGCTCATGAATTGGAAAAATCAATTAGGAAAGCTAATAGTGGATGGAAGGAAAACTCATATATGCTTTTCATAGGATAAAAGAGTGGAGGATGTGGAGGACAAAAAACAAGTTAACTTCACCTAGTCAAGCTTTCCCATTTGCCTTAAAACACTGAAAAAGAAGGCAATAAAGCAGAAAAAGAAGACATGCGCTAGGGAGGCCAGGAATAAACCAAATTTGATTCCAAGAGGTTTCCCAAGTGCTCCATGACTCAAAATTAGCAAGTTGGACCACTATGGATGTGTAGATGACAACTTGCATAAGGTGGAATATGGAAACTAGGCAAATAAGACAAAAATAGATTAATTAATGTCTAAGGTAGCTAACTATGGGTTGATAATTCTAACACCCCCCCTTAAGCCTGATTTATGAGTAAAATATCAGAAAATTATAGGGCTTGGCAACAAGGCTTATTCACCCTTTACATACTGCATGTCCATTTAACCAAAGAAAGAGGAAAAAACCCAGTGGGAAAATCCTCCCTTAAACATGGACTGTAAAACAAAATTTGGAAATCTTGTCATCACTCATGCCTCACAGCATGATCAACAATCCCCAGTAGTGATTTGAGATTACTGAATGTCTTCTCACAAAATGCTTTGGTGAAGATATCAGCTACTTGTTCTGAAGATGAACAGAAGAGTAGGTGAATGGTGCCATCATGCATAAGATGTCTGATGTAGTGCATATGGATCTCAATGTGTTTGGTTCTCTGATTATGAACTGGATCATTGTAGATTTGAATGGTACTTTAATTATCACAGTAGATAGTATTTTATTATTCTATTTCGGAGCCACACTCTCCAAGTAACCCCTACAACCATAAACATTGAGTTGCTGCATTTACAACTCCTCTGTACTCTGCTTCTGTAGATGAGAGTGCAATGGCACTCTGTTTCTTGCTTGACCAATTGATTGGCCCTTCTGTAAGCATGAACACATATCCTAATTTTGAATTTCTGTCTGTGTTGTCACATGCCCAATCACTGTCAGTAAACCCAATCAAATCAAGATCAGATTTAGCTTTATAGAAGATACCATGTGTCCTTGTTCCCTGAACAAAGTTAAGGATCCTTTTGGCTGCTTTCCAATGGATCTCATGAGACTGATCCATTTATCTTGAAGCTACACTTACTGCATAAGAAATATCAGGTCTAGTATGTGTAAGATACAACAAACATCCAATCAATTGCCTATACAGTGTATTGTTTACCATAGGTGAAGAATCAGCTTCTTCAAGCTTCACTCCTGAAATGAAAGGAGTCTTGCTTGGCTTGCAATCCTTCATTCTGAATTTGTTTATCAAATCCAAAGCATACTTGGACTGGTGCACCTTGATTCTATCTTTGGTTTGAGCAATCTCAAGCCCCAAGAATTGGCTCAATAGCCCCAAATCTGTCACGGAGAAGGCTTGGTTCATTGCACCCTTCAAGGAAGCAATTTCATCCTTTGAGCTTCCTGTAATGAGAAGGTCATCAACATATAACACAATGATCATTAATGAACCATTAATCAACTTCAAATAGACATTTGGATCTGATTTACATCGAACAAAATTCAGTGATAGCAGAAAGCTATCAATATTGGCATACCAAGCCCTCGGGACTTGCTTAAGCCCATACAATGAATTCTTTAGCCTGCACACAAGAGATGGGTTAGTAGCAAATACTTGAGGCTTCTGCATGTATATCTCTTCAGTGAGATCTCCATTCAGGAAAGCACACTTCACATCCATGTGATGTACTTCCCATTGATTTGAAGCTGCAATGGCTAAGGCTAGCCTGATGGAGTCCATCTTTGCCACTGGTGCAAAGGTCTCATTGTTATCTATGCCATGAACCTATGAGTAGCCCTTGGCTACCAATCTAGCCTTGTACTTTATAGCTGAACCATCAGCAGCAAATTTGGTCTTGTACACGCACTTACACTGAACTAGCTTCCTCCCTGGGGGAAGATCAACCATCTCCTGAGTGTTGCTCTTCTGGAGTGAGCTGAACTCTTCCTTCATGGATGCTTGACATCTTGGATCTCCTACTGCATCTTCAAATGTTTGAGGATCTAATTCCACCATCAGATAGCATTTCTCAGCAAACATACGATCTTTCATGCATAGAGCACTCTCAAATTAGGATCTAGTTCTCCTAGGGTCATTAGGATTTCCAGCTAGCTCTCCAGCTGCATGAATGGTATTGGCTGCCCATTTTGGCCTTGTAGGGATATTAGGATCTATAATAAAATCATCACTATTAGACATATCAGAATCAGCATGTTCAACTATCTCTTCACTTACATTCAGAGGTTCTGGTGGTGAAGAGGATTCTCCAACTTCCACTGCTGCTAGGGGTTCTTCTTGAAACTGAACACACCTTTCAATGAAGGATTTGTTTGTGCTCAAATTGATCATCTTGTACCCTTTTTAATCTTCAGAGTACCCAACAAATAGACACTCTTGGCTTTGGAGCTACAAAGCCTTTCTCTTTTCTGTTGGAATTCTAGCACAAGCCCTTGAGCCAAAAATCCTGAAATGGGTCGCATCTGGCTTGTGCCCACTCCATGCTTCGAAAGGAGTCATACCATCAAGCTGCTTATGAGGCACCCTATTTTGGATATAGGCTACACAGTTTATAGCTTCGGCCCAGTACTTTGGTGGCAAAGTCTTAGCCTCCATCATGCAGGTTGCCATCTCTTTCAGTGATCTGTTCTTCCTCTCTGCAACACCATTTTGCTGTGGTGTGTAAGGGATAGAATGTTGCATCTGAATACTTGCATCTGCACAATATTGAATAAACTTAGACTTGACATACTCACCACCATTTTCATATTTGAGGACCTTGAGTTTCCTCCCATACTGGTTTTCAACCAAAGCCTTAAAGACTTTGAAGAGGCCAAAAACTTCATACTCTGTGTTTCGGGAAGTAAACCCAACAAAACCTGGAAAAGTCATCTATGAAATTCAATGCATATTTGGCCTGACTCATGGACATATGAGGGAATGGGATAGCAACATCACTGTGGATCAACTCAAGAAGTGCATAGGTTCTCTCATGACTAGCTCTCTCAAATTTATGCTCTGGGTGTTTTCCTAGGATGCAACCTTCACAGACTCCTTTGGAAAATTTTATCTTGGGTAACCCTATGACCATCTCTTTTTAACTAAGATCAGAGAGATACTTGTAATTTAGGTGGCCAAATATTTCGTGTCAAAGCTTGCTTGCCTCATTAGCATGAATCAAAAGAGCAGAGGGGTTTGATTAGGGTAGGAAGTGTGAGAACATGTATACCTTCGAAGTATGATATGCAACTCCTTTTGCAATGACTTTACCACTTGAGATCTCTGTGATATCAACTTCATCAGGGGAGAATATGACCTTCTTTGGAGACCCTGTGTGGGTCATCTGATACACTGATAAGAGGTTAGAGGCAAGACCTGGAACATACAACACATTTCTTAACTTACCATGGTCAAGATCAATCCTCCCTTTGCCCAAAATTTCAGTGAGAGAGTCATCTCCCAGTACTATTGGTGGACCTTTCGACATGTCAAGTGAGGTGAATGCCTCCTTGGTCGAAACCATATGTCTTGAAGCTCCAAAATCAATGATGAAACTAGGTGAGCTTGATGTGCCAGCAACCAATGCATGAACTCTATCTCTGTCTTCTGAATTTGATCCTCCTTCCCTCTTCTTTGAGCTGTCTAGAAGGGAGATACCATTCTTCTCCAGGAGTTGGGTCAGCATGTCTATTTGCTTCTTCATGCAGGAGCTCTCAGAATGATTGTCCTTACTACAATATGCGCACTTGCTCATTTCTCCTTTGTTCTTCTTATTCTGGTAGTTCTTCTTGGAACCTTGAGGCTCCTCCAGAGACTTGTTCTTGTCTCTCTTTTGCTCAAGTGGATTTTTAGCTTTATTTTTTCTTTTTGAATCCACCCTCGAATCTCCAGCAACCAAAGATTGGTCTTTGGATGGTTTGATGGTGCCCATCATCACCAATTTATCTTGTTCTTGTGTGAGAGATTCAATGAAATCTGCAAGGCTAGGCGTCTTCTAGGATCGAGCTGTCAACTTTGTAGCATAGAAGGTCAAAACAAACATTGAATAGTTAGGGCCAAGCTTCGAGAGTATGGCCAAGACCAGCTGATCATCCTTCTTTTCGATCCCACATTATTTTAGCTGCAAAACAAGTGCTTTGAACTTGGAAAAATAGAGTTGCATGGATTCAAAGCTATTGGGACTCAAGGAGATCAATTCATTTTCAATTTGATGTCCCCTCATCTCATCTGTCTTTCCAAAAATATCAATAAGCTTCTCCCATACTTCATTCGGTGATGTCAATCCATCAAGATGGAAAAGGAGGTCTCTGGATATACTCAGACACAGGAGACCATAGGCCTCATCCCTCCTGTTGTGCCATTTTATCTTCTCTGTAGCTGCATTGGGCTCTGCTTCTGTTGCCATAGTCACTCTGTAGAGGCCTTTCTCTCTCAACAGTATCTCCATCTCTACTTTCCATTCAAAGAAGTTAAATGGAGTCAAGGTGATCTTCTAAGATTGATCCATAGCTCAGAAATTGTCCCGGCAGTCAGTAGAAGGCTCCCAGTCAATGATGTCGAACCTGAAAAACAAATTGGAAGGAGAGAAATTGATATACAAAGGCTCTGATACCATGTGGAAATTGAACCCAGTGTTAGAACAATTACACTCACATCAATTGCCAATTACACATGCAAACTTACTCACAAAAGAGACTGAATATGTAGCTGAACACTAATCTGTATTGAATAAGTGTACAATAGCCAACCATGTGAAGTCATAGGCTACCACAATAAATAATTACATGAGGGATTCGAATGCATGAAGATTCCATTCGAATCTAGTCAAAAGAAGGCTTACTAAATCTAAGCAAATACCCCATAGGTGCCTAAAGCAGTTTCCAAAACTGTCTAGGAGCTCTCGAATTGGCAAAATCAATTAGGTAAGCTAATAGTGGATGGAAGGACAACTCATACATGTTTTTCATAGGATAAAAGAGTGGAGGATGTGGAGGACAAAAAAAAAGTTAACTTCACCTATTCAAGCTTTCCCATTTGTCTTAAAACACTGAAAAAGCAGGCAATAAAGCAGAAAAAGTAGACATGCGCTAGGGAGGCCAGGAATAAACTAGATTTGATTCCAGGAGGTTTCCCAAGCACTCCATGACTCAAAATTAGCAAGTTGGACCACTATGGATGTGTAGATGACAACTTGCATAAGGTGGAATATGGAAACTAGGCAAATAAGACAAAAATGGATTAATTAATGTCTAAGGTAGCTAACTATGGGTTGATTATTCTAACACAAGCCAATATGGAGAGAAACCAGTGACAGTATTCACCGTGGTTCTATAGGCCCACAAAGCAGGATATAACATGATTTTCCAATTTGTCTTGCTTTGTGCGATGGTTCGTTGGAGAATGGACTTAAGTTATTTATTCACTGCTTCAACCTAACCATTCACCTGAGGGTAATAAGAAGAGGAGTGCTCCTTCTTATACCCCAACTTTGAAGCCAACTCTTCAATCATTTTATTCTAAAATTTCCTACCATGGTCAGTGACAAGCTCTTTCAGAATGCCAAACCGAGTAATAATCTGGTTGAAAATGAAATACATGGCTGTCTCACTGTCAAATTTAACCCTGGGCATAGCCTCTTCCCATTTCATGAAATAATCAACAGCCACTATAATGTGATGATGCCCCGTAGTCGAAGTTGGGTTGCAATCCATAAAGTCAAGCTCCCACTTGGTGAAGGGACCAGCGGTGACAATAGGATGTAACGGGGCTTGATGCGAGCGCATATTGTGTGCAAACACCTGGCTAGGGTGGCACTTCTTGACAGCATTAACACAATCTTTGAAGATCGACGGCCAAATATATCCTGCTCTCTAGATTTTTTTGGGCTGTAGAAAGCCCAGATAAATGACCACCACACACCCCTCTATGGAAATTATTCAGCACAACCTCAGCCTCCTCATGGGTTAAACAACGATGCAAAATGGAATCTATCCCACAACGATACAAAGTGTTATCCACTATAAGGTAGTTCTTAACTACATGACGTAATCGTCGTCGCTCATCCCATGAAAGGTGAGTAGGGACCTTCAACGTTTGCAAATATACAATGATATCCATGTGCCACGGGTCCAAAGTTGAGATAAGGAAAATATGCTCATAGACAAATGTATCCTCATAAACCTCTTCCTCCTCCAAAATTGGAAAATTAGATATGAGCTCCGCAAATATCAACGATTTCTTTGTTTTCTCCGAAATGAATTCGAGATCAAACTCTTGCAAAATAACAATCCATTTATTGTATTTCCCGCCAATCATCCTTCTAGTGAGGACGAACTGAAACGGAATGATATGAGCTACAACCAAGGTTTGGCGAAGGAGAATGTAATGTCTCAATCTATGAACCGCATGAACGGTGGCCAAGGAAAGCTTCTCCACATGGGAATAAGGGATTTCCACATCAATAAGGTTTCAGCTCAAATAATATATGACATGCTCGTGGATATCCTCATACTCCTGAACCAAAACCATACCAACTGTCTCCATAGACGCAACCACATAAATCAAGAAATCACGGCTAATGTTAGGTGGACTAAGCATGGGGGCCGACGCTAAGGCTTGCTTAAGAGCATCAAAGGACTATTGGGCTTTCTCATCCCAGTAAAAAGGAGTGTCCTTCTTTAAAAGACGCATAAAGCCTTTAGTCAAGTTGGAAAAATTAACTACGAATCTTCGCAAGAAATTTGCCATGCCTTGCAAACACTAAAGGTGTCCAATATTACGTGGGAGAGACAATTAAAGTATTGCCTCAACCTTTAAGGGATCGACTCTTATACCCTCCTTGGATACGATGAACCCTAGTAAGTGACCAACAGACACACAAAAGATGCACTTATGAGGATTTAAATGCACTTGGTAATGGCGGCATTTTTCAAATACTAACCTCAAATGGTATGGATGACACACTCTCAAACAAGAATGAGCAGCAAGGTCATCCAAATACACTTCGATGATTGTTTTGAGATCATGAAAAATTAAGGTCATAGCCGATTGAAATGTAGCTTCGATGTTTTTAAGGCCGAAAGGCATCTTTCTATATGCAAAAGTACCCCAAGGACAAATAAATGCGGTCTTATGTTGATCCTCGCGTTTGATATGAACCTGATTGTATCTGAAAAAACCATCCATAAAGGAGCATACCTCACTTCCTACACACTCATCCAAAATCTGATCAATAAATGGTATAGGAAAATTATCCTTAGGACAAGCACGATTTAAATCACGGAAATCAGTGCATATACGAATCGCTCCCTACTTCTTATCAACCGGAACGGGATTTGAAACCCACTTTGCCAGGGGAATGGGATAGATAAAACTATATTTTAACAGTTTCTCTATCTCAGCCTTAATGGCGGGTTCTTTTCTAGGATTCACCGCACGTAAACGTTGTCGAACTGGCTTCGCATTTGGATATGTCTTAATCTCATGTTCGAAAATACGAGGGTCAATACCTGGAATTTCCTCATATGACCAAGCAAAGATGTCACGAAACTATTTAAATATCTCAGTATACTCCTTAATCTCATCAGCGGAACAACCCGCCCCAATGTAGACATTCTCAACTTTGCCAGGCTCGCGAGAAATATTGATAGGAATAGTTGGTGATAAATTTGCTATGTTCCCATCATCCATTTGACCAGGAGAGCTTAATGGAACCACGGGACTACCAATCTTCTAGCTAAGAATCTCCCTAAATTCATCACGCTCCATACGGTCGAGTTCAAGAAGAAAATATGATCGATGATGTAACTCTTCCCAAGGTGGCTCAACCCCAGACATGGCCTCAATAATGGCTTCATTCGATGGAAAAACATAGTCGAGGCAATCATGTGTGTGAGAGGACTCAAATGCCCATACAGGCAGCACATACAGGTCCTCCTCCTCCTTCCCCGAAGAGGAAGGACTAGGATCAGCAACTTGATCAAGATTCACTTGATATGCTACCATTGTTGCAGCCAATGACACATCTGTTTCGATAGGTCCAATCAAAGGACTCTGTGAAGGAAGAATCCAAGGATCTTACATATGGGTAGTGTGAAAAGACATCGAATTAAACGAGGACGAAGCCCCACCAAAAATTGATCCGATCATAATAATGGGCACATGACAGCTAAAGGTTCCCATAAGAGACAAATACATACCCACATCCACACTCCTAGTTGCCAACTGAGAATGATCGATAATTGGGATAGAAGTTCCTGATGATGCATTAAAATTTGGATTATGGAATGATGTTTGATCAATCGTAACGATCTTACCATTAAATGGAAAGCATATCACTTGAAAGAGAGAAGAGGCTATGACTTGCATACTATACATCTAATTACATCCAAGCAAGAGATTGTAGTCAAGGGGCGCATCAACCATCTCGACCTCGATCGCAACGGTATTCCCTCCCAATTGGACCTTAAGAGAAGGAGGAATCCTATGCGGCCAAAACGATCTACCATCGAAAGCTGTCAACATAGTAGCAGATTGAGACAACTCGGGAGAACCCAAACCCTTCCAACATGACAAAGGCATCACGGAAGAAGCAACACCTTCATCAACGACAGTGCATTTAACGATCATATTAAGACACTCTACATGAATCAAAAGAGACACGTAGTAAGGCAAGCAAGGTTGTATTCCCATGGTTTCAAATTTGATAACGAAAGAAGAGTTATCATCATTAACCCCAAGAGAAGAAAGCAAGGCTCTCCTTTGTGAAGGACAAGTGTAAAGTACTTCAACAACGGACATTGCACAAGGAGTTTCGCCCAAATCCTTGACAATAGAATAGTTCTGGGTGGCTCGGGCATTAGGATTGTGCCCTGAACACTTTAGGACTCCCTTAGGAATGTGAGGTGGAACTTTAGGTTTATCCGTAGGTTTTTTGATATGCAAAGGGCTCTCGGGTAGAGCGGGTTCCTTTCCAAGGTCCGGTTGTGAGGAACCATAATCCTTCGCATCAGTCACAACCTTAACAGCACACACCCTGTTGATGCAACCATGACTAGTATTGGCCTCCGGTGGATTTTGATCTCCCCTCAATGCACAATGAGGATCAATGGTCCTCGAGTTCATATTTTGATTATTAAGTAAAGGATCAGTTAGCACAGTTGGGCCCTGTGCTATGAACCTTGAGGTGTCTTCCATACAAGGGCACAAGTGAGTGAGGTGGTCCTCCTTACATAACTTGCAAGGAAACTTTACCTTACATTTAGTCTTCTTGCCCCCCCCAGCATTACAAGTGTTCTTGTCATTATAATTAGCATTTTTGTTCTTACTCCCACCCTTATGATTATTTTTCCCTTTTTTCTTATTCGTTCTAGGCTACTGGTTGCCCTTCGGGTCTGACGATTGCATGGAAAGTACACTCGTCGATCGGGTAGGTTGAGATGAAGTCATGGCTTGTCCCAACACAGACTGATTAATTAAAAATTGGCTCACTTGTTTCACAGTTGAGTCCATAGGTTTGGTACTTGTAGATCCCACAATGCCATCAGCATGTGGCCCAGGCTTGACCTTGGGATCGAAACTATATCGCAAAGCATTAGTTATAATCTCATACAAAAGTCCAGATTGAGTGTAGATCAAATCCAACTCTTGTGCCCTAAAGATTGCTTGTTCCTTGTTTTGGACCCCAGATGTAGAAACACCCTTCGCGATGTAAGGTAACAACGACTTAAGGAACCACTCAAGGAGAAATTCTAGTGGTATAAAGGCTTTAATAAATTGCTTCCATCTACGCCACTCTTGAATATGATCCGAGATATGTGTGGCTTTGTCTTATGGAAATGTCGACAAGAGTTTGGTACCAACGTCGTAACGTACGGGTAGCTGAAAGTGATTAAGGAAAATCATGGAAAGGTCATTGAATAAAGCATATGCCCCCCTTGGTAACTCTATATACCATTTCGTTGCAGGCCCAGTGAGGGTGCGTAGAAATATCCTCAAACGGATTGAATCGTCATGTAAGGAATTGGAAGAGCACCAAAGGTCAAAAGTAGTGACATCCTCACTAGGGTCTTCTCCAGCTTTACCCTCAAACTTGGGAATGTTCGAAGGAATCTTGTTAGGGATCGTCAACCAAGCTAGGTCATGAGATACTGGATCATTCATAAGTCTCGATAAGTCAGGTAAGTTCAATGTTGCGAGGAAAGGGAGCCTAGGTTGAGCTGGTCTATGCCATGCTCCCTGGTAATTTTGATTCATGTAAGGTTGACTGCTATAAATACCATGGCCTTGGCCATAATAACCTCCTCCCATTTGACCCGTATAGGGCTACATGGAAGCATTGTGATGTGGGTTACCTTGATTATGCGGTGCTACAAAGCCATAATTGGAAGAGTAAGCAGGTTGTTGATACCCGTACCTATAGGATTGATAGTTCTGTCCATACTGTGGTCCATAAGACTATCCATGAGAAGCTCCATAAGGTGTCTTATGGAATGTACCATGAGAATGTCCATAGTTAGGGATATGCGGAACTCCTTGAGATGGAACATAAGGCGATCCAGAAATAGGGATATGACCTCTCGACACAATAGGAGCTACTTGACTCTGACATACTACCACGCGAGCAGTCGCATCATGAACTTGGCTAGTAGCGATATTCTGGCCCGAAGGACCATGTGAACGAGGGGAAGGAAGGGTTGTCAAAAATGCATTCAAAGGAGCAGGGTTCAAGGATGAAGGGACATGTGAAGGAATGTAAGTGGTGTTCCCCATGTTCACTCATCTTGGTTTTGGTATCCGCATAGGATTTCTAACACTAGGTCTACGACGGACATGTGATTTTGCTTCCACTGCTGGGATGGAAGGTGTAATGTGACTAGTGCTCCCAAATGTCTCCACATGAAAAGGAATTGGAGTGGCCCCAAGCGTAGTGCTAAGTTCGACTTTTGACTCGACATGATGTTCCGGACCAGGTGCAGGGATATCAGGCATGCCATAATGAACATGACTAGTGCTTTTGGGTTCATAATGAGTCTTGTCGCCTGGAAACCAATACCAGCGACCTATGAATGAGGGATCATAACCAGATTATGAAGGTATTTGCGGTGAAGGATCATATATGGGAGTAGGATCTTCCTCCCCAACCTCGTGAGGTGGAGAGGACGTCTCTGGAATCTCATCCTCATGATCTCCCATAGTGTGTTAATTTAAGTGAGAAGTAGTTTCTCTCTCCTAAAGGAGGAGGAGATGTAGAAGGCGTAAGTCCTGCTAAATGATGAGAATGACAAAGCGCCGCACCTGAATCCACAGTGACTCAAAAAATAAAAAGACTCAATCTAATTACGCAAACCCTAGGCAAACTAGCATGCACAGAGCATACCACTATAAAATGTAAAGCCAAATCACAAGCAAACAAGGGTAAGATATGTGAGCTCTCGAATGAAGCAGGTATGTCTCACCTAAGAGAGGCTTGAGAATCCCATACACAACAAGAGGAGGTTCATAACCAATTATAGTGGCCCTTAGATTCAACACATATAGCGACTGTGCTATTCGACCACTACCTGGCCAGGACACCTGTAGAATAACCTTTGCGAAGTACCCCCTTGATAACCTAGGTAAGGAAACTAAGGTCACCTCAATATAATCAATGCTCAAGTGGATAATTGCAGGCGGTATTGACCGTATGGGAAGGGTAGCAAAGCCCAAAACTCTCGAAAGAGCCCTCAGATACAAATACAATTCTGGAAATATCTCTGGTGCTACTCAGTTACAACCAGGGGTCATCCCAATCATAATTGGTCACACTGCCTCGTGCTTAACTCCCTTGTAAGAGGAGGATCTTGAGAACACTAATTATGTAAAGGGATTTCACACTCTCACTTGGATAGACACATAAATGTTTCATTTAGTGGTCTTGGAGAATTTACTCACAATGAACTATTCCAAGACCCTAAAATCTAGTCTTGTTGGTGAACCCTATAAGAGAAAAGAGTGTAATTCATTTTATTATGCATTGATTTTAATTGGCTTATTACTCAAAGGCAAAATGGTCATGCAACTAATGATGTTATGACGCAACAAGAAGTAAAATGAACACCTAACAATCAATTCTAATGCACTGTGTCAAATGAAGAACATGGTATGCTACTATGTGAAGTGCAAAATTTTCCTTCAAATGAATATGCAATCATTCCTATATGAAAAACTGACTAATATTCTTCAAGCAAACCTAATGCAAGTACCATGCAAATGCAAAATGCAAACAATGCATAATGATGCAAAAAGCAAATGTTTTTGTATTTTTTGAATTAAATGAGATAAAAAGCAAGAGTATGACTCTACAACCCTCAAACTCCGAAAGCACTACTAGACAACACCCAAGCAAAGCACCAAGGTAAAAGAGACCTAATGTACTAATCCCAAAACAAAAAATAGAAAATGAAATGACAAGAACATTTTAAAAAATTTAAACTAACAAGGTGTCTCTAGTCAGAAACAGGGATGCATACAGACTCCAGAAGCATCCAAGAAGACTCAACAATCATCCAAACTCACCCAGCAACACTTAATCTTCCCCAAAAAGGCAAAAATAACGGCATACATGACTATTCTCAGTAAATCCATGTATATACGCGACTATTCTAGGAAAACATGTGTGTACACGCAATTGTGAAATCAAAACCCACGTACAGGAAGAAAAAGAGATAAAAAGAAGGCAAATAGACAAGCTGAGACAAAATTTACTCCTGTAAGACACTACTAGGAAAACATGGCCCCAAACCCAACTCAGAAATAGAGAAATCATAGCAATTCAAGAAAATTGAATGCCGACAAAACCCCCAAAGGAAATGACTAGAAACTCCCTAGTATGGCCGCCAGTTCTGTTACGGAGAAAAACTCCTATGGCTTGAGGTGTACCACAAGAGACAGAGAAACCACAGAAATCAATCCCTTCCCAATATGCAAGAGAAATAAAACATTTAACACTAAAGGATCTCGAAACATACCTTATTTCGGACAGTTTATGTAGATCCCCGTTGAGCTTTTTCCAATCCCACTTGTGTTAGCAATTTTCTCTCTCAACAACAACAAACAAGACAAGCATGTTATATAATGGTGTTAGACCTACTCTAGAATATATAATCAATAATGTATAAGCAATTAAAAGCATCCATGGATTCAATATTCATTTAAATGCACATCACTCGACAAGAAAAGATATTTCTATTAATATAAATTAGAGATTACATGAATGACAACCTCTATCGGCACGTCTGTGAACCGGAGAAACTGAGTCCTCCACCTAGGCCTCCACCACCTCAATCCTCCATCTCTCGATAGCAAGCTCACAAGAAAAGGCAAGCTTGGGAAGAACACCAAGTGCTCGAAGGGACAAAGGGATGCAGACTCAAGTATAAGCAAGCTACGACAACAATGGACTATAGTTTTCTTGCTCTTCAATTCTCCTCTTTCAATGTATCCCAAGGGTTCCTTATATATTGCTTCACTGGAGTAATGGAAGGTCAAATCTGAGCGATCTCGAGGCATATGGAAGGCTAGGAGAGTGACTTGGATCCACATCAAGGAAAACTCCAAAAATATTTGGCCTTTTGCACACATCCCGATGTACATGGGTTTAACGGTTATATCCACGTGTATACATGAGAAAGGTTTTAAAAGTCATGTACAACAAATAATGAGTGTTTTTAGGGATGATCTTGGAAACATCAAAGGTACAAAAATTGTCCATGGGGTCCAAAGAGTCCGTAGAGGGACAGGGAAGATCATAAATGTGTGATCTACTATGTGTGGTAAAATCAGCTGTAACAAACGTCTTTCTCTGAGTGAGGTTTTATAATCATTATTCACCTTCATCGATGTCACTTTGACCACTCCAAGTCTGCCACATCTTCACAACAACATGGACTATGCTGCAACAGTCACTTCGTTGAGAAGAGAAGCGTTGGACATGAGTAGACCCCTAATATTTGAAATCATGGTTTGGTAATTCAAAAGACACTCCAACCTCCCTATTAGGAGCTATGTCCATGACCAAAATGCCATCACATGCATGGTCATGGACATCAAGGATAACTTGAATGCCTACTTCTTTGTCCATGACATGCCTAACGTCAAGATATCTGACACTAAGGTTAGTTTTGGATCTGGATATTTTCTTTCTTTTTCTGTCCATTAACGTTTTCATCTGACCCCGAATCGAATATCAGGACATGCTTGAGTTCTTGTGTCTGTATTTTCAGGTTCAATTTGAGGATCATCTTGTGCAAACGATTCGGGGGAAGTGAAATAGCACGGAAAACAACGAGGATACCAAATACATTTCGTATGAAGAGAAAATACACCAAGTATTTCAGGAAATTCGTGCTTCCCTCTGACGTCAATTTGGATGCAATTTGTGCCATTTGTGATGATGGGGTTTTGATTTACTTTTCCCAAGGTACCTTAGCCAGAATCCAAATACTATTATTATTCCCATCATTCGATTTGAATGGGACATATATACATCCACTATACACATTGTTAGAAACATGTGTTTTTCACTAGCCCCATGGATCTTATAGGTTTTCGACTGAACATTTCAATAATTCCACCATATTTTCTAACATTTATGTCTCATTTCCTCCATCCTCATTTGATTGTTTGGAATACTATGGATAGTGAACTAACTCCATGGGATTCATCCAATGGAAAAATATAGAGTTATTCAATAAGAGAACCTAAATCCAATAGTATCATTTAATTACACACCAAATCCTTTATGCTTATCATTGTTAAAATGATCACAACTTCAATAGAACTTATTAATTACACGGAAATGATTTACAAATATCATCGGATTTATCTATATGCAACATTCCCTTATTGATATGTGATCGAAACTCATATGCATAAGAGGGACGAAGGGAAAGAGAGAGTATGGGTGCAAGGTCTTCGAGTATGGCCGTAGGGTTGAGCATCGCTGAAAGATGGATATTAGGGCAGCGAAGCCACCAATGGGAGCGACTAACAAATCCTCTCAATTTTTATCTCCATAATAACATTCTCATCTACTAAAACCATTTTGATCCAACTTATGATGCATTCATCCACGACTGCTTTTCCAAATACGCCAACAGCTGTAAATATAATTGCCAGCATTTCTTCGATGATGTTGGATTAACAAAGGGACCAGTCGAATGAGGATACCGCTTTTCCAAATTCTGCTACACCACATCCTCCATAAATGTACGATTTTATTATCCATTATGGGTTTTTGTGCTTGGCATTGTGTGATGAGGTTGGCCCTATATGAAGTGTAATAGGTTTATGATGTTTCCTTCTCTCTGGGAAATTTTATTGCAGATTCTGCTTCATATTGTATGATGAGGTTGGCCTTCTACAAAATGTAATAAGTCAATGAGGTTTCCCCTCTTTGGTCAATTTTATTACAAATCTCACTATAGATATCTCTAATAGGTTCATGAATAAGGAAGAATACCTACAACAAGAAAAACAAAAATGCACGGAAATAGTTATGTCTAAAGGGATTGCATGGAAGAAGATAGAGTGATAACACTATATTAGGACAAGAAAGGGAGGATATGGCATCTGCATCATCGTATTATATGGTTGGAAATGGAATAGAATAGCAACTTTCGATGTGGCATTCAATAGCTAGTAGGGATTATCAGGAAATTTCACACACAAATGGGTAGGATTTTATTTCATGGGTTCTTGTGGTTTTGTTATCTTCTATTTACTAGATAAGTTCATGTTTCTATAGATGGTCACCATTTCAAATCCCCTTCTCGGAATTTCTATATATCTATCTTGTCACCGCCACCTCTAAAGTACTAAGTTCCCCTATTTACTACACCCCATATTAAATTTTCTATATTTTGTATTTTCCAGAAGTCATAAATACGTAGGATGTGGCCTAATTTAAAAAAATGACTATTACCTGCATGGACCTTTGAAAATGCATATGGCCATCTCCATTCCTCATATGTCCATCATTCTCTACCATGGGACCATATTCGACACTTTGGGCCTTTGGATTATTATTTATTATTAAAATATTGCAACGATTTTTTTGGGCATTGCACAAATATACCAAATATTCAACAGTTTTGTCAATGTAAGGTAAATTTATTTCCTTCTGGTATTCCTATCTTGGTGATACTCTTTTACCATAATACTAGAGTTATGTTCGGTGACACCTTTAAATTCTTGGTATTGCTCATAATAAGTATAAATGCACTTCAAAGCAGTACTACTTTTATTCAAAACGATATATTTATCCCAAATGGACTTAAGTGAAAAAAATTCAAATATTACGTAGTTGCATATCGTTTACACTTTTTTTTGCTTTCCATTCTATTCACAGGCCCTCAAAACCTATGGGGTATGGAGGAACTACTAGGCTACGAAAGAACTACACGAAGGTGTTTCTATGAGAGATGGACAGTTGAATTGTTGAATCTCTATGTGTTTCACTATCCCTCCAACGAATAGAAATTTTCCATGATCTAACCACTTTTTGAAATAAGAATCCACCACATCTTCTCCACTTCACTTTTCGCAAATGAAAGCCCGAACTCTTTTGTCTCAATACTATTGGACAAAACCACCATTTATTCCATGTCCATGAAGTTTCCCTCTGCTTCATTGTCCGTGATGCGCTTTATTGTGGCCATCATCTATAGACACTTACAAGATTCATTCTGCTACCTTCCACTAGAAAACTGAGAAGTGTGTACGTGGTATTTAGGTTTTATCCCATCACATCATCAAATCATCGACTGTTATTTATGTGTTGTATTGAAAAATTTTCTATGAACGGTTTTCTACATTTAAAGAGCTGCAAGGAGACAAAAACAACATGCACAAATCAAACTTGCATCCTTTCATTACCCAATTGTAGCAAATTGGATTTTATTTAGATCGTTCCTTTATATGAATCCCTTTTTGAAGAAAAACAACTAGGTTGCAACATGGACATCTACTAAATTTTTGAACTTAATACTCATTTGCAATATTTAACCATCGTCATAGTTGATACTTTTCCAATTCTTTTGAAACATTTCTGTGGAAATAAAATAAGTTCATACAAATCCACTTGAGTTGCATGGAGTTGTTTGTTGCATGAAAAATCATTTGTATATTCTATGTGCAAAAGGAAGCATAGCCAATGTAATCTAGAAAGTATTTGCAAACTTTTATGGTTAAAACGCCATTACATATGGGAAACAGTTAGCTTTGAATTTCTCTAGGGAAGAACTTTAGTTACATAGAATTCATAGAAATATTAAAGAGATTTGACAAGGATGGGGCTAAGAGCATAAGCAATGTACACAACTATTATCGAGATCCACTATCTTAGTAAGTGATACCAATATAACTATTTGGACTCCCTGTCCATTGAGTGTGTTTCTCCATGGCTATAAACACCCCTCCAAATTAAAAGAACAAGGTTTGACTCAATCAATTGAACCATCTACCAAAGGTATATTTTTTATATGTAGTCCATAGTTCATAGGTCCAACTTCAATTGGCTCCCTTAAGGATACTACTCCCTATTGTGGGGGGTTGTTAAGAGGCCCTCCATATGGATATTTTAGGGAATATAAGGGGATCCCATGAGATTTTCCTTAGAAAAGAAGGAGATTGTCAAACTAATGGATCAAGTGTGATTGAATATCTCATTCTTAGTTTAGATGAACACATAAGATGAGGTAAGAAAGACATTACCAAATCAGTGGGCCACTGAAAACCAAAGATCTTTTCCTTGGTCCCTTATGGTATCCTTAGACTTAGATCAGGAAACTATCCTTTGCATTTCAGTTAACAATTCCAAGAAATGACACATTTCCTCAGATGTTTATTGAAAAAATTGAAGAATTCATATTATATCTTCTTCTTAATCTAACAACAATTTATAGAATCTCATATTCAAATCTGCTTGTTTTGGTCATTACAACTACTTTTACTATGAAGATTCTATGTTCGAAATAGGATAGAAAAGAAATAAAATAAAATAAATGTGGAAATAAAAACACAGTACAAGAGAGACACCAATATACACGGTTCACTCTATATGGGCTACATACAGTCACGAAATAACCAATGCTTCATTTTATTTCGTCCAACAAAATAAAAAGATACAACCTGCAACACATCCATTGGAACCTCGTCCTCAATCTCTCACAATCTCTCTCAAACTCCACCATATCCTTCATATAATTCCCTCTCTACAAGAGGGTTACCTTCTAGGGAAAAAATACACAAACATGATTTCTACCATGAAATATGAAACCCTAAGTTGCCAGAAAACGTGGGTACGGGGACGGGTACTGGTACGAGGATGGGGACGGGGACGCCACTTTTTGAAACAGGGTACTTCGGTACGTCGGGGGCACTGTAGACATATATATATATGTATGTATATATATATTTATATATGTGTGTGTGCGTGTGTGTGTGTGTTAAAATTTATAAAAATAAAACATTTCACACTCACATCATACATGCATATTTGATATTTCTAAATTCAATGATTCATATGAACATTCGCATTGAAAATTTCAAACATAAAATAATAAATTTGATAAATCATATGACATAGACTCATATTAGATATCAACTGGAATACTGAAGTTATATTAATATAATTAACAACATAATATGTCCATGACACCATTGGTTCAAACTTCATTGCCATACTACATCCAAAATTTGCCTAAAGGCATTTTTAGACATGAAAAAGAAAGTTCAAAACAGTAAACATTGAACATGAACAAGATAGTTGATTTGGCTTCCTCAAGCCATGTCATCAGCAGCCTTAGGATCAATGTCATTAGCATCACTAAGGTCCTCTGTCATGTTGTCGCTGGAGTAGTGAGCACAGTGCACTAGCTGTGAGAAATGCAGTGTTGCACTGGTTTAGGTAAGGGGCAAGGGCTCGCATAACATGTGTTTTAGTTTTTTATTATTTTATTTTTAAAATTTTAAACTTCAAAATTTTCAAATTGACTCATCCCGAACAACGAGCTAAGATAAATTGTCCAATGGCTCTATCGACCGCGTACCCAATCACGTGGTACGGCGTACCAAAATCCACGCAAGTACCCTATTTTCATACATGAAGTACCCGGTACGTGAGATTGGATTTGGGTACGGCTGGGTACGGCTGGGGACGTACCATTGAAGCACCCAAGTACCCGGTACGTGTACCCGGTACTGGTTCGTGTACCCGACCCCCCGGTACGGGTACCCATGCAACACAGATGAAACCTAATGATGAACGATCAATATTGACTATGAAATTACAAATTTTACAAGGATTTTTTCCATAAAATTCCTTTTAACGATGATGTTTTTTTACAAGGATATGATTTCTATATGTCTATCTTAACTACTCTAATCAATATTGTAAAGTGCATTTATGAGAAGGTTTTCAAACAATTAAAGTATTTATAATTTTATTTTTATTTTTTAAAAAATGTACTTTCCAATATTTGATTGCTTGAATTGTTGGAAAGTGTTGATAAGTAGATTAATTATAGTTGTTAATATAGTTAATGTAATAAATGGTGGAAGAGTGTTTTGTTTTTTTGTCTATGGAAACCTAATGAATGTTTGGGTTGGCTACAAAAATGAATGATCACTATAAAGAAATTCATTTCAAGAATGAAAAATTTCATGATGGATGGGTTGGTGATGAATATTTTCATGTAGCCATACGCATCGACCATGAAATGTAAGTGTCACGATCATGTTTTGTGGATTATTTTGTGATTATGTTTTGTGGAATATTTTGTTTTTCTCTATAATGTAGTTTATGTAAGATTATTTCCACCATTTAAAATTAAAATACGATTACATAGGGGCTATGTATGTTTTATCCTATTTAGTATCCATGTTGCTTGCAACTTGATAGAGAAAAGAAGCTTATCGTCTTAAAGGGTGACTAGAAGGTAGTGTGGGAATGTTATATATAGAATTTTTTGGCCCATTGTGAAGAGGAATTTAGAAAAAGGATATCATCTAGAGTGAGTAATCAACCTTTTCATATGAAAATGGAATCCATGCAACAACTTAATTGAATAAGATGATGGACATCAACCAAAATCTTTAGTTCTAGCTCTTCAACAAATGTGCTATATTGTTTTTTATTCGCACTTGGGATCACTATCTTACATTTACCATATGCAAGAATAACTTTCAATTTATATATATGAAACTTGAAAATTGTATTTGCGCATTGTGCACAAGCTGTACGGTGGGTTATCATGGTTGGTTTGGACGACACTTTAGTTATGCGCTTTGACATATCATGGCTCATACACATAGTTTTGACTATGGTAGATTTCAATGCATGGTTAACTTTGAAGGAAATATAGACAATGGGCTCAATGAAAACCCAATATTTTTTTAGAATATTTACACAAGAAAACCTTCGATTCGACTTTTATACCATAACTTTGATAAAAGTATAGGTTTAGTTTGACCTAAGAGAGTATCCAAAAAATAGGTCTATAACCAAGTATAACCTTAAATTGTAGAAAATTATAGCTAAAACATTTAGACTTAATGTAGAGGTTTAATTTGTTCTAAGAGAAATGCTATCTCAATTCCAACTATATTTAATTTGTTGTTAACTTCGTCTACATATATTTGATCCTATTTGTGATATTTGAGATTTTAAAGTTCAACTTTTGTGATATTTGAGATTTTAAAGTTCAACTTTCCTTGGCTTTCCTTGCAAATCTGGTAGCTCATTTGTGATGGTACTCATGGTATAAAGCTAGATCTACAACATGAAAAAACTTTAGTCCATGCACTTTATTTGAGACTTTTTCCTATAACACCGATTCTATTTTAATTTCTTTTTTTTTCAACCATTTCATTCTCGAACAAAACTTTTCAACGTATTATTGCTCCTAACGTTGCAACTCCTCCGCAACCATCAATTATTTGTTAAGCGCTCCAAATGTTATTTTGGGGTTTCTGAGGTGAAATACTTGGGTCAAATTGTAAGACCGGAAGGAGTAAGAGTGGATCCTAAGAAGATTCAAGCAATGCAAGGCTGGCCACGCCCCAAGACCTTGAAGAGCCTCCGAGGGTTTCTAGGCCTCACAGACTACTATTAAAGTCGTTTGTAATATTATATGGAAAAATCGCAGGTCCTTTTTCCCAACCGCTCAAGAAGAATGCCTTTGCCTGGAATGAGGCTGCCAATCAATCTTTCTCTCTTCTAAAACACCTTTTTGGGGCAGGACACATTATCTTTTTTTAAGCATTGCATATCTTTTCAGTGTAATGTGTTACTTCTACTTAATAAATATGAAAAAAAAACACAGAACATAAATGGTAATAAATAAATAACGAAACCTCTGAAAGCCTGAACCTGACTCTCTTTTATTATTGAAAATACAAAACATATACGACGAACATGGATGTGGATGTGATGTGCTGAATGGGATGGGAATGGATGTATTTATTCTGTGAAATGGACAATGGAGGGACTCTTGAAACACACATCTACGCAATAGATAACACTAATCTATAATAACATCATGCCCAGTATCATATCCTCAAACCCAATGAAAGGTCAACCAGAGATCTCGATGGATTTGGGTTGAGGAGGTTGGGGTTCAGGCTGCTTCGGCACTGTCACAGTCAGCACCCCGTTTTCCATGGCCGCCTTGATCTCTTCAACGTTCGCATTCTCCGGCAGCCGGAAGCGCCGAAGGAACTTTCCGCGGGATCGCTCAATGCGGTGCCACTTGTCATTCTTTTGCTCTTCTTCTTTGCTGCGCTCCCCGCTTATCTGTAGAATTCTTTGGCCTTCCTCCAATTCTATTTTGACCTCCTCTTTCTTCAGACCCGGGAGATCAGCCTTGAAAATGTGCGCTTCTGGCGTTTCTTTCCAGTCGATCTGTGTATTGGCTACGGCCGAAGCTTCATTTACAAATTGGCCAGATGGCCCCCCGGCAGCCAAATCTGTGAATGCTCGGAAAGGATCCCATACATCCAACGAAAACGGGTCGAACGCGCTGGATGATCGCGTGCCGGAAAAACTGGGAATGATCGACATTCTTCTCTATTAATTATTGCAGGATGCAGCTGTAAAGGATTCGAATGAATACAGAACAACAACACTATGATATCGGATACATAAAAAGCACGGCTAAGTTTCTATTTTTATAAGAGGAAGAAGAAGAGTCTAGCCTATTGTAGAAGACAGCATCTTTTTAATTCGAGACAATTGGGTAAGCTCCAGAGGAGTCTAGAAGCCGAAATTTTCACTTTACCATATTATTATTAATTATCCTCTATCCATCCAGAATCCCGCTAGAACCATCGAGCCTTTGACGCATTTCAAAAAGTATAGGCTAAGCCAATGCGGTATATGATATCCTATACATGGTGGATTAATATTATTATTTATTTATATTTTTCTCCGTTGAGAATAATATAAGATCATGTTTGTCCAGAACCATCTTACTTTTCATGTCACTGAACGTATATGTGATATGGAATGTGGATGTTGAAATTATTATAAATATTATTTGATGTATTGAGATTTATTTTATAATTATAAATATTATTTGATGTATTGTGATTTATTTAATAGGGTAAACTGAAAATTAATATAGATTTATTTAATTTTTATGAGCAAATCTCTATATTATTTTAGAAATTATTAAAAAAAAAATTAAATATTAAAATACTTTATGCAAAATAAATAGGTTTATATAGGTTATTATTTTTGTCTTAATAACATGCAAATGTTGGGCTATGTGTTATTGTTAAGAAGTAATGAAGCTACACAATGCCTACCAACATATGATGTTTATAGGAATTAACTCTATGTGAGGGCCTTTAAAAAATAAACATTTTTAGAATCGTTATAATCCAAAAGGTTTACAAACTAGATTTTTTTAGTTGCATATTATATGACCAATGAATAACATATTCATTGCAATATACCCTATGAGTAATGACTAACATACTCATTGCAATATACCATATGAGTAATATATTTGAGTCTGCCTTTTTACTGAAAAGAATTTTGCTTTTTAGTTTGTTTATTGTGAGCATTCAAATCTCATGTTTCGTGTAGGATATTGTCAATACTAACAATTTTAGGTGTCATTCAACTATCACTTTTTATTTGGTTTACTTCACTTTTCCAAAATCACATTTAAACAAAACCCAAAGTTATTCTCCACACAACAATGATGACATCTATTTGTTGCTACCTAAGAACAAAATGCATATAGTGCAATGTCAATCTTTAGGTGAGCTATAGGCTCCAGTCGAGGAGACTTTCAAATACTGGGTCTCATTATGACAATTATGAAGACTTAACCACTTCCCACTATCATAGTTAGTTTCTCTATATCCTTCATTCGAAACATTTTGAGTAGGGATCTTGTAGTGTAGGGACTAATAGTTTCAAGATTGTTGTTGAAGGACAATAATGTAGACAAGAGTCCATTTGCTTAAATGTATTTAGTTTCAATACACTTCAAAATTAGATTATTTTTATTTTTATTATCAATTGTATATTGACTTCCAATTGTTATTGATGTATTTAGCCTAATCAACACGATTCTATAGAAAGATCTCTATAGAGTTTGGTTGCTTATTGCAATGACTTGTAAATCCAACCAACATCAAGTTGTGAAGGATTGTAATGTTCACCTAGATTTCAAGGGGTTTTGGGTGAAGCAAATTTTGTTGATGTACTACATATTTCACTACAACATTAACATATAAATTATTATATTCTACTAAGATGGAAAGATGAAAAATGGATTTCATATTGTTCAGTTTTTCTTTGTTATTTCTCATTATATAGTTTTTTTTTACTGTTATAGTTTTTTTGTTATTTATATTGTAGGCTGGGCCTGTTTCTAAAACCATTACAAACATTTTAAAACTTTGACATGGTCAAAATATTGAGATGAATGTAAATGAAATCGATATGAATGCATTTCTATTTTTTTAATTATTAATTAATTTTTACATGTAATCTAGTTTGAGTTGTATACATATACCAATTTATGATCTTATGCCTAGAATAAAGAATATGCATCTCCCCAAGTCCTCTGCATATAAATGATGCTAAGCATGTGACCCCCATTTTAGAAATCCACCAAAATTCACCTTTGCTTTGGCCATTATGGAGTTCTCCTCGGTTTCAAAGAAATTCAGTGATTTGGAAGACACGAAGTGCATTATATCATTACAAACATTAATATCGTCTAATTATTCTAATCTAATTTTGAACAACACCCCTCTATTATGTGAATGCATTAATTTAAGCAAAACTTATTAAATGAAGTTGTTAACTAGTGTTTTCAATGTACTTTATGAAACATTTACCATGAAAATAATGAAACATTGAGAGTGCAAGCATAACAAACCAAGACATTTGATGACAGACTTCACCATGCTTCTTAGCTATATCTTCACATGTGCTTCAACCAATAGGACCGCTAAATTAATGTTCACTTGCCAAAAAATACATTAACGAATGACTTATAATAGGTGCAATGATGACCACCTTCATTTCTAGAACTCTATTGTAGCAGTAGGCAACATATTTGGATGCCTTACGAAAAACCATGAAATTTGAATATAAACTTGATACCTTCTTGTGTTGAAAGTTGAGACTTCACCGTGGCTACTAAATTAAGAACACCTCTAACAAGCCCCTTCTAACTAGCTATCCAAATAGAAAAACATAATGGAAATATGGATTCCTTGTGAAATTTCATGAAATTGAGTATAAAATTGACCCTTTTTTTACTAGTTGAGATATACCCTCTCTGAGCCTTAAGATATGTAACCTTTCTCCTAAGATGGAACTTTAGCTTGATTTTTGTTCAATGTACAAATGCCTTATGCTTACCTCAAAATTCTTGCCACCTTGGCCTCCTGTATTTCTGGGATTCTCTAAAACCTTCTCTACCCCTTGGTTGCTAAACTAACCCTTTTTAATCATGCGTGGAAAGTGGCAAGGCCTAACACCTTTTTTGATAATGTTGTGGGTGTAAAGTTAGCACTGTTGGCATCCTACTAAAATGGGAAAAAGTTTGGAGACACCAAGCTAAAGATGGAAAGAGTTTACAGATGCGAGGATAAAGTTGGTGGTCTACTGTCGCTAGCTAAATATGGTCGAGGTTTACATAACTAAAAGGAGAATAAGTGGCGCTTTTGGTGGGTGCCAAATTATTGCTTTGTCCATATGCCTTGCCATTTGTTTAGTACTGGCCTTATTATGAGTTGGGTCGGTTGGGATACAACCTTTCAGTATTCATCAAGATAAAACACAAGGAATACAACATGATTGATGACCTACCGTAGTACCACTTTGCAGCATTTGTTGAGTACAAGTTCCCATAAAGTTACCCACTCCATCTTTCACTACTGGAATTACAAGGTACTGAGCATATAACTTATGAATGATACGCCACCTTTCCACACTTAAAATTACCACTTCGAATAGGTCTGATAGGCCTTGCACAGGCCACCTTTGAGAATTTAATTTCCAAGGTGCTTATGCATCCACTTTTATGAGCATTTTCACTCTCCAATTAACCAAGTACTAGGGCATAGCATATATAATTGATATGCAACCTTTTAGCTAGTGAATTTCCCACCCCATAGGCCAAGTTCATAGAGAGGAATTTACCACATGCTAAGCTTAATTTTTAACTTGGGTTGGGATTGGTTGGTTGAATTGCAAGAATTATGAGTCAATGTCTCTTACAAGATGATCCAAGTTTATTTTGGTCTCCGAGAGTAAATTCCACCACCTAGAACTTATACGACTAAAACTCGTAAAACTAGTACATATATTCGAGAATGCACTAAATTCTCCCCATTAGGGGATGCTTCACGATGTGTTTGCTAGTGGTGGAGAGAAAATTTGGTGCACCCATCAAACCAATCCCGACTACCCTCTACTACCAATCGCATGTAAGATAAAACCCCTACGGGTCTATTTCATCAATGGAATTCACAAAACTAAGAGAAATTGTGACGACTATATTTAGTAAAACTGTGCATTTATTCTTTGTGAATTATGATGGTCATTTAGACTCAATGTTTTGGGATTTGGTCAAATAAGAAGTAAGGATATTTAATTGGAGAGGGGTTATATTTTAGGGGATAATTTAACTTATATTTTAGAATATGTACACAAGGCCAGGGATTTTTTTTAAACACGAGATAGTTCCTATTAGTACTAGTTTCTACTTTGTAGATTCTACTATATTTGGAGGAGTTTTCTTAGTCTGGTCACTTGCACACATAAAGAGGAGGCCATGTTTAGGTTCTATGTGGCACCATGTGATTTCTCCACATCATCCAAGTGACACATCATCCTATGATGTAACGTTTCCACATAGAAAATGTCACATCACTCGCCACATCACTTACCACATGGAACAATTATTTTTGTCCACTTAGTTCCTCATAAGGCCAAAAATGAGTGATAATGGCATTTTCTAGTGCTACTGTGTGTGATATGATGATCTGACAATTTGTGTGGTGATTCCACATTGCGCTCTATAGAGATACCACATGGAACCTCTATAGGCCCTTTTCTTTTCATGATTCATACACGAGGCTTCACCTTGTTGACCAATATCTTATCACGTTCATTCATAAAGGGGCATTTTTAAATTCTGAAAAATATTTCAATATATTTTAGGTATTGAGGGGGGATGTAGGGTATAAATGGGGTTTGTATGTATTGGTGGGTTATAAGAAAGGGAACCTGGTAAAAATAAAGCATTGTGGTTTTTTTAATTAGAAAGATGTATTTGGAGGGGGGGTCAACAAAAGGATTTTTGTAGTTATTTATCAATATATGGTGATATTAGGGGTATTCTTTAATATCCCATGAACGAAGGCGCTATGCCATAGTTTACTCAGTAAAGACCGTGTGGTTTCATAAAAAAACTTCATTCTACAATATATCTCTCATTTGAGGTCCATTTGAGGCGATTCTCATGTTGTTGTCAAGATCTTACCAAGTCTAAGAAATGGTGTTTTTCTTTTTAGTAATTGAACACTTTGAATTTTTAGCAATCTTGGATACTTTGAATCAGTCTTCCCCACTGGAAAGAATTTGGACCTTCCAAATATTTACAGCAGAAGAAACTAAACCCACATATTTCAAAAGTAGCCACATTGAAGTAATTATTAGAATGATGGTTTTTACAATAAGTGAGAAGACCTTATATAGGTCAAAACACATTGTTTCGATGAACTAGTGTGACCCTACGTTTAGTTTTAACTAATACTACATTTAATATTTGAATTAATTACTCACAAATATTTAGATACTTAACATTGCCGTTGTCTTTTAGAATGCTTTGTCCTCAAAGTAAGTGTAAGGGAGGGAATTGTTGATGAAATTGTTTTGTCTCCCATGATGTGTCTTCATCTGGAAAAAATTTCCACCTAATGAGATATTCCTTAAGTGTTGGAGAACGAATCCTTCTTTCTATGGTTGCAATGATTGACTCTAGTTCCCAAATTATCCTTCCTTTGTCATCTAACATAGGAAGTATTGTTTGCACTATTTGATGTTGAACCAACATTTTTTTTAGACATGATACATGGAAGACATTGTGGATACGACTTTCATCAGGTAATTTTAATTTATACGCAACTTGAGTAATAATCTTGGAAATATGGTACGGTCCATTAAAAAAATTTAACAACTTGTTTTTTCCTCCCATTTTAAGGGATACCTATTTGTAGGGCTGCAATCTTACGAAAACCCAATCACCTACATCAAATTAACTTTCGGTTCTACATTGATCCACTTGTTGCCTCATGCGGTTTTTTGCAATGACTAAGTTATCCTTGAATAATTCAATCATTTTTTGAGATTTCTCTAGTTGGTTCCTTACTTCTGGAACATTAGTGTTGTTTAGAACTAAATCCTTCCAATTTGCAGGTTCATACCCATATAAATCTTGGAAGGGAGGCATTTTTGGATAGGTGTGGTATTTTGAATTGTACCACCATTCTGTTAAGTGTAACCATTGAGACCAATGGTTTTTCTTATCTATTACGAAACAACGTAGATATGCTTCTAATAATTTATTTACAACTTCAGTATGGCCATCTATTTGGGGGTGGTAAGCTGAGTTCATATTGAGTGACGTGCCTACTTGTTTGAAAAATCCCCTCTAAAATCTTCCATTAAATTTTGCATCTCTGTCGCTGACCATGACTTTCGGGAAGCCATGTAATTTGTAGAATTTTTTGCAAAATATATCTACAATTTTTTTTGCCATGTATATTTTTTTTATTGCCATGAAGTGTGCAAATTCGGTTAATAGATCGACCACTACAGGGATTTTGTCCTTTCCTTTCGATGGAGGTAACCCATTGATGAAGTCCATTGATATCTCTTCCCATTTCTGGTTTGGAATGTGTAGGGGGTGGAGTAACCCTGGGGTTAAAACATTTTCTCTTCTGTACCTCTAGTATTTGTCTCATTTTGCCACATATTGTTGGATATATTGTTGCATTCCCTTCTAGAAAAATGACCTTCTTGCATTATAATAAGATTTGAAGAATCCTACGTGTCCTGCGGCCGGTGAATCATGGGATTCCTTCCTTACCTTAACCTTGAACATAGAGTTTGAGTTTAAATAAATCCTCCCCTTATACCAAAGGATATCATTTTTCCATTCAAACTTAGGGTCATGGTTGGAATTGTTAATTATAGTGTTTTCCTCTGGGCACTTGGCGTATTCCCTTCGTATTTCATCTAGCCATTCTGGAATTGCGATTGGGATGGAGTAAGAGTGATATCCTCATTTTTTTTGGAGAGTGCATATGCAACTACTTTTTCCTTCCCCTTTTTGTGTATTATTTCCATGTCGAAAGAAACGATATTTTCTATCCAATTTTGTTGTTCTGTGGGAAAATTTTTCTATTGAAGTAAGTATTGAAGACTATTGTGGTGTGTGCAGATCATGAATTTTCTCCCCAGGAGGTATTGTAGCAACTTTTCCAATTTCGACATAATTTCCAGCATTTGCTTATCATATGTAGACTTCAATTATTCTCGAACGTTTAATTTCCTTCTCTCAAAAGCTATCAGGTGTTCATCTTGCATTAGTAATGCTCCCTAACAATAACCTAAAGCATCACATTCTATTACAAATCATTTGGGGAAGTCTAGGGAAGCTAGTAGAGGAGTGGAGGACATAATTGCTTTCAAGGCTTCAAAGCATTTATCCGCTACTTCACTCCATTATAATGCATTCTTATTTAGAAGGTTGGGTAAGGGTGCAGTTATGTACAAATAATTCTTGATGAATCTTTTGTAGTGGCCATTCTGTGATTGATTTGATTTTTTTTTAATCTACCTTGACTCCTTCTTTAGATATTATGTGACTAAGAGAGCTCACTTCTTCCTTACCAAACGTGCATTTGAAAATATTGGAGAAGAACTAATTTTCTTTTAAAATAGAGAGTACTTGTTCTAGATGTATGAGATGGTCCTTCCATGTCTTACTGTATATAAGTATGTCATAAAAAAAACTAGTACAAACTTCCTTAGGAATGGATGAAATAGGTTATTCATGGTTTCTTGAAGTGTCGTTGGAGCATTAGTTAGCCCAAAAGTCATTACATTAAATTCATAATGTCCTTCATAGGTTCGAAAATCCATCTTTGCCACATATTCTAGCATTACTCTAATTTGGTAATATCCCAACCTTAAGTCTAATTTTGAAAAGTACCTTGCGCCATGCAGGTCATCCAACATTTCATCGATAAATAGAATGGGGAACTTATCTTTAATAGTTATCTTATTTAGTCCTTTCTAGTCAATACATAGACTAAATGACCCATCCTTCTTTCATACCAGTACTACTGGTGCAGCATATGGACTCTGAATTTTTGTAATCACTCCACACTTCAGTAAATCGTGGATTAATATTTTAATTTCTATCTTATGATGGCCTGGGTACCTATAGGGTTTAACATTGACAGGGCTTGATCTAGACTTGATTTTGATGACATGATTGATCTTCCTTTCTGGTGGTAACTCCATGGGGATATATTCAAATACTTTTTTGTACTTTTTGATTAATCCTTGGATCTTTGATTGACTTGGTTTAGCTACTTCTGAAGTTAATAATTCCATCTCTTGGCATTGTACGAAATACGGTGGTGCTCCCTTTTCGAATTAGCTTCTCTGTTTTGTCGGATGACACAATTTGTGTGCGAGTGGGTTGGAAACCATACAATTTGTATTTTTCTCCTTTCCATTAAAACTTTATAAAGTTTTCTTGGTGGTTTTCTGAGTAGGTACCTAGTGTTTGCAACCACTGAATTCCTAAGACTGCATCAACTCCTCCTAAGGGTGTTGCATAAAATTCTGACTCAAGGTTATAGTGTTTTATTTCCAGCTTAACTTTGTGCCATTTTCCCACTTTTTCAATCTTCTTTCCATCTACGACCATTACCTTCATGTTGGGTACTGGATATATGAAAAGGTTAATCCTCTTTGCAACACTTGCATCTATGAGATTATGGGTACTTCCCGTGTCGAATAGGACCACAAATTTGTTATTTTATATACTTCCTTTAAGTTTTGGTGTCCATGGTTGATGTATTCTCATTATGGATGCAATTGATATCTTGGGCATTTCTTCATCTTTTGAATCTGATGGAGGATTTTGGATGTCACATGTTTCTTGTATGTTAGATTCCTCCCTATCTGGCTTGTCTTCCTCTTCTTCTTCACATTGATATAAGTTTTTGGTGGTATCTTTTGTCAAACATCTGTGTCTTGGGTCCCGCTTCACTCCGCAATATTTACACTTTCCTTCTTTCATTTGTTGGAGTTGTAAAGTGGGTTTGTTGTCACTTCTTATATGTGGTGGCTGGTATTTGGTGTCTGTTTTGGTTATTTGGGTGGACCTGCGATCTTTATCATGGTTCCTATTCCACGTCTTTTTCATTTTTTCCTTAATGAATTTTTCCTTGCATCTGGCCTTGCCCAAGCTTGATACAGTTAGTAGCTCTAGTTCATCTTTGATATAGGGGTTTAGTCTGTACACATAAGTTTGTAAGCATTGGCTGTCTGTAAGTTTCAGCACATGTGTCGCTAAGGATTCCCATTCGTTGGTGTATTCATGGACGTCACCTTTCTGCTACAGTCTCGTGAGTCTTTCCAAGAATTCTTTTTGTTTTAAATCTTCAAACCTCTTAAAGAATTCATTTTTGAATGTGTTCCAATTGTTCTTAGGTGTTCATGTTGTAACCTTCCACCACATGTACCAGTTTTATGCCCAATATTCTAATTGCACCGAGGCATATTTTATCATTTCTTCGTCGTCTGTGATATTGTGTATGGAAAAAAATTCTTCTTCCTTGTAGATCCATGCCACGCTCTGTTTTGTGTCTCCATTGAATTTGGAAAATTCTAACTTGGTTTTCATTTGATATCCACTTATTTTTCGAGGAGAGAGCGATTGTTCATGATTTGGAGAGTGATCAGGATCAAACTCTTCTTTTGGAATTTCCCCTCTGGCGGGTATTGTATTATGATGGATTGAACTTGAGGATGGTTTCTCTTCCTTTTACACCTTTCCAACTAATGTGGTAATTGTGTCTTCTAAATGCTGCTCAATTCTTCTTAATGCGGATTCCAACAATACTGATATTTCCCTTTTTATTCCTTCCATCTCCCAAGATACCACTTCATTAACTTCTTTTTTGACAGTCTATGATAATTCTTTTTTTTGTTTGTGTAGTTTTTCTTTGATTTGGTTGAGTCTTGCATGTAATCCTTCGAGATGTTTAGAATCATGGGATTGGTTTTTTTCCAAAATCTCCATTATATCCTTCATTTCCTTCATTTCTAACACACTTCTTATACGAGGAGTATTTTTTCTTGTTTTTACTAAGGACAATGAGATTTTTAATATAATAAAACAAAATTGAAATATTAGAAATATATTATATTATAATATATTGAAGTAATATATTATATTATATTGTATTATAATATATTATAATATTTTGGTTTTGGTTTTTTGTAGGCCGCGAAGGTGGGAACGACGGTGCGTGAGGAATAGAGGAGAAGGACGCGGAGAAGATCATCGTGTGAGGAGAATGACGAGGGAAGGTGAAAAGAGAGACACTGTGAGGATGACGATGGGAAGATGGAGCAATGGATGAGGAGTAACAAGAGTGGAGCAGGTGAGAGGTGGAGAAGATTGGAGCCGCAGAAGCCGTCGAGGCATCGTACAACTCTTATACCACTAGGAGTAGAAGAAACTAAACCCACATATTGATAAATTAGCCACATTGAAATAATTATTAAAATGATGGTTTTTATAATAAGTGAGAAGACCTTTTATTAGTTGATACACATGTTTTGATGAACTGGTGTGGCCCTACATTTAGTTTTAACTAATGCTACATTTAATATTTGAATTAATTGCTCACAAATATTTAAATATATAACAATACTTTAATTATCAATCAAGTCAGTGAATTTCCTCCTCACTTGGCCTAAGTCCAACCATCTTGTTTGAATCATGAATTCTTGGTACATCACCACACATTTTGCAAACATAATAACAAGTGAAATAATACAGTTGAAATCAATGTTCATTCACTTATTCATACAATCCCCTGCATTCATGGCCATGCCAATTAACCAAAATAAACTATATAGCAGTAGGAAAACATACATTAGTGCTAAAGGAAATGAATCAACAATCATGTTCTTTTCTTGAACAATTTTACAAGATGTATTTACAACATCTTGTTAAAGATGTAAACCGCAACATTGAAGAATATATGATACATCTTGTTTGTTTACATGAAGAGGTTTATTTTTTTCTATATCATCAAGACCATTTTCCAACTTAGGAGGTTGAATTAAATAACTAGAGATAGAAAATGGTATACATTTGACCCTCATGGTAGTAATCAATGCCTCGTCCCCTTAATCTGATCCTAGATCATGTTGGACTATCACAATACTTTTTTGCTTCCTCTTATTTTTGAACTTCTCTAGTAGCAACTTATGATGTGGTTTCTATTAGTCATCCTTTTCATGTACCTTCTTATTTCTATGAGTATAGGTATGCTTCTCTTTCCTTCCTGTAGCTTCCTCCTTCAATCATGTCTCTATAGAGACATCCTCCATACAAAAGTTACCCTTTCTAGATTGAAAATGTGTTGCTTGTACTAAGACTTCATCCATATTGGTAGGGTTAAAAATTAAGATGGTATATCTCAAATAAGAATGCAAGCCTGTTGTGGATTATTTTCTTTGGATTTATTTTGTGCTTGTAGGGGCTTCCCCATGTGGCAAACAATGGTCTATGTTGTTTGTAATGCTGACTTGATGAGAGTAGGGGTCCAATAAGGGTGCTTATGCTTCACCAAATATGGAATTCCAATTATATGTGGTGTTCCCATGCTTGTTCTTGATATCATAGAAAATCCTTCCCCTACTTGTAGAAAAGTAGAAGATACAAATGATTAGTATGCTTGTCAAAGGCCAACATTTTAAAACAAGTGGATTCAATTTTCAATGGCCAAACAAAAATTTCTACTCAATTTATTTTACCAACTATTTAAAAACAATCCATCCTTCATACGTTACCAAAAATGTATTCTTCAACTTTGAATTTTACAAACTTCTAGGTTAATAAGATTAGAATATAAATATTATCTCTATCATAAACTACAAAATAATTGTAGGGAATATCCCAAATATTGTATTGCAAATCTTTTATAAAACTCAAAAAGTAAATAATGTTTTCACGTAGATAATCACCCTCGTCAATTCCATTAGGAGACAATGTTGCCCATATTAGAGAACGAGGAGCCAAAATATTTGACTTTAAAACATTAATATTCTGAAAGTTGTAATTCTTACCATCTATCCCTCTCAAATAATGGAATTATATTAGAGGAGCTATACCTTAATATATGTACTTCAACCCATTTCCAATAGAAGCTTTTGATTCAAATCTTGTGATTTGACCTCATGAATATTGACATCTATTGTAAATAGATTCAAGATAGTTATGCTATATTCTGAAAGTTCTAATTTGTGTTCATAATACTAGATGATAGATAAACCTATAGCCTTTATGGGTAAAACCATTGGAGATGCGGAATTTTAGTATGTCATCATGAAAAAGCAGGAATATGCGTTGGTCCAGCCATTGAAGTATTTCAGAGGTTATGTGGGATATTTTAGGATCATTGCATATGTGCCTCACAAAGCAGTGGAGGATATTCTCTTTCAACAGGATTCTCTAGATTTTTTCTTGGGCATATTCTTCCACCTTCGTGTAGTTGCAAAGCCACAATACAACTTAGTGCAATGTGGGATGCATAAATCTATGTTCTATAATGAATCATTGAGAAAGATTGCACTTTTTTCAAATAGGATTTTCTTGAATTTATGCTTGAATTAAGATTCTCCTCAATCATGTTTCATATAAATGGTTTCTATTGGATGAATTGGAAGTTAAATGGGACTTTCATGGTCCAAGATTCACAGAATTGGAGGTCTGTCAAAACTGGATGTTTAGTATGTAATATTCTCTTAGAGTACGAGTTTTTAAAAAAAAATGGTAATTGGATTTTGTTAGGAGGGTTTTCATGAAAGCGATATTACTAGTTTAGTATTATAATGGTAAAGTATTTGCATTGATATCAAACTCTTTTTTGGACAAAACCTTAAGGGCAATATAGCATGGGGGCTTCACTTGTTGACCAATATGCTATCATGTTAGTTCATATCATGGGTTTAAAAATTGTCAAAAATATAACCAATATATTGCTGGTATTGTGGGGGATGAGGGGTTTAAGGTGGGTGTGGGTAGGGTTGTTTATAAAGATTGAGGTATAAGGAAGGGTGGGGAGGAGGTTTTAAGTATTGGGAGGGGGTTTCAACAAAAAGCGTTTGGTTCAATATCTCTCAAAATTAAGGGTATTCTTTAATATCCCATGATAGCACATGCTATGTGAGAGGTTCACTAAGTGAAGCCCCCATGCAATATAGGAAGGAGCTCTGAAACTATGTAGACAAGGGTTCTAATAGTCGATTTGGGTCAAGAATGAAGCACCAAAGAATAAAAAATGTACACAAAACATGGCCATGCAATAGACGTGGCATATTTCAACAATTACATGAAAAGATACAAAGAAACCTTATAAAGCTCACCTTTGAGTATATGAAGTTACAAATAATGAATGGGCATGAGGCTACTGCCTAGTAAGTTATTATCAACTTAAGATTATGATGGAAAATTTTATACATTTTGCATAGATATTAAAAGTACAACCCACCATGGCAGTATTTGTAGATAAAAAATAAAATAACCAACGAACATTAAAGAAACAAATGCAAAAGTATTTGTAGGGTTTAAAAACTAGAAAAAAATTTAGGAAACAACATAGGCAATATTTGATGACAATATTTTTTGAGTAAAAGAAATATATATCAAGGACTAATCCATTACCATGGCATAATAGTATATGACTCAAATTTGAGGGAATAAAAATATTGCTTAACATCACACAACGATGTGTATTAAAAGAAATCCCTTAATCTTGGGCATAACAAAATCAATCCAATAATGAATACATACATTGTCTTCGCTAAAGCACCCAAAATTTCAAATGTGTTTGAATTTATCCCATCCAAAATCCTATTANGTGAGTGGGAGTCATCAAAACCTGAATCAAAAAAAAAAAAAAACTAGGAATTTATCATTGGATTCTTTTTCCACCAAATGTAGGGCTACAATGAGGGTTCAAAGTCTTGAAAGAGTGTTGTGATACTAAAATTGAGTTACTACACAATAAGAATTTTTATGTACTTTACTTTTGGATTTGTGACACACTACCTTTGGGAAACCTCGCATTTTTCTTCGATGGCTTAACTTGACCAAAATACCCGTGACAATATTTTATTGCGAGAGGTTTTTGCTGTGAAAATTTTTTACCGCGATGCAATTCACTTTCACTTTTTGTCAACACACTTTTTACAGAATTTTAACCCGACACACTTTTTCCTCGAGAGACACCCACTTGACTTTGGCAATATTTTACAACAACACACTTTTTGTTGTGACCACCTCTCACTTCGACAGGACCCCATTTAACTAAATTTATAAAAAGAGATATCTTTGTCTATTAACTTATAATATGAAAAATTCTTTTCACCACTCTGTAACTTGGGATAAACCACGACAAAACATTATTGTGACATGCTCACAATATCATATAACCAAAATATTAAATAATACTTGTGTCAAGCACTCTGAGATAAAACTTGAACATTTACACGGTGAAATATTTGAGGATTCTTTATGTCTTTCACAAACAGTAAATGTAAAAAACATTCACACAAGTAATTCTAGAGAATATTCATAAATAAGACATGCATTCAACCATAAGATATGGGTTTATATATTATCGTGACATAACATAAGATATTGGTTTATATGGTTTATGCATTCAACCATAAGATATGGGTTTAGATATGGGTTTATTATCTTCTAGATTGTATTTGGGTGACCTATGGTCTTGTTACTAGGCCCACAGTTTTCCAAGTTAAGATTCAGGGGGGTGTTAGGATTATTAATTCTCCCTTGGTCAAATCTCTATTAGATTAATTATTTCCTAACTTAGTAACCTTAAATTAATTAAATGAGCTCACTAGTGAAATTGGGTCGACATGGCCTAATGGGGCCACATGTACCAGTCATTGAAGTGTGGGGAATAGTACTAGAGGTTAAATGCCACTTAATGCATGTGCATGCATCAGTTAGTGTGCCTCCTAGACCAATCCATACATTTTAGGAGCCACTGGGAGTCTTGGCACCAACCTATTTCAGTGAGTTGGAGTTAGCAGTAGTTAATCTTAGTTATCCCTTAATTACAATCAGTTACTTCAAAGTCAATTAGGCTAGCTCTACTATTGCATGGATAATGCATGGTTGCATTGGGAGGAGTGCTTTTCCTACCTACCACACTCAGTTGCACCGAGTTAACTAGTTGTTCAATGCTTGTTGGAGTTATTGGTCATCGAAGAGTTGTCTATTTGGACTTTGATATTGATTGGGAGAGCTTGAGTTAGAGATTCAGTTATATATAGCCTTATCCACTTGGAGGATTTGACATCATTAATCATGCATTCGAATTCTACCTATGTAAACTACATTGTACACCGGATATTATTATTATGAATATACCGTAAATTCCTAAGCAATACTTGTCTGTTTCCTGTGTGATTTGTTTTTCTTAGTTTGTATGTTCATTCTACATTCAATTGCTAAAACATAATAAAAAATCTCTACTTGAAGATCTTAATGGCATTTAAATTATAATAACTACCATGTTCCTAACTTCCAGTAAATATAAAATCGTCCCCCAATTCGATCCAACAACAACGCAAACGTGTTGGTGCTCCTACTACATGGATTCCTTTTACAGTTCATCTACATTGGTTATTCAATTCATTGTACAATTTCCTTAAAGTTCAACAACTATTCCCGTTGTAGTTTGCAATTCAAATTTTAAACTGAATCTCGGCTATTGAAATTGTTTGTGTTTAAAGGTCGATCAGAATGTAAAAAAAACAAGACCCTGAGTATGACAAACCACAAATTGCCATTCATGGATTATTACTGCAAACTCTTTTGGGATTGAAGTTCTCATTAGATAAACTTATGATATGCCTCTGGTGTTTTCCTTCGATACCTTTGATATTGCAGGATTTTGATGTTGTTATTTCCAATCTATAGGTTTGAGCGTTTGACTTGAAATTCCACAACTACTTGTTTTTCTTGGAGACTCACAGGCAGAGATGGTTAACTTGAGTTACCACTCTTTTTACTTGTTGGTTAAATCTTCGATAAAAAAATTAGATAGGTCAAAATTCAATAGACACGTTGAAATTCTACCAAAATATTTTGATAAATTTTTATTGTGACCGAGAAGTTTTCACTAGACTACTTTTGGCTGGACTTTCGACCCGACACCTTTTAACCTCGAAAAAAAATTAATCCACTACGAGGAATTTTAATTCAACCAACTTTTAATTCTGACCAACTTACTCAACTTAACAACTTTTAGTCAAAGTTTTGCAAAAGGAGATTTCATAGTCTAAAGACTTTATAAAATGAAAAACACTTTTAATCGACCTCTAACTTGGAGTAAAAATTGACACAATTTATAATTTGATAGACTTGCAGAATCATATAACCAAATATTAAGTAAGACTTGTGTCCACCACTTGTCGTAAAAACTATGTTTTACTCGGTGAAATGTTTATGGACTCTATGTGTCTTTCACATAACCTGTAATGTAAACAACATTTATTCAAGTAATTTTGGAAAGAATGTGTGTCTAAATAAAACATGCATTCAACCATAGCATTGGATTTATAAATCTTGTCGAGACATAAGAATAACTAATGTTGTAAATATAAACTTGAAAATTTACAAGGATGTTTCACCTTTTATACAGCTTCGGATCTTGACACACAAACACACAGAGGTTGATCTCTTTAACTCCCCACATATTTTTTCCTTCTTCTTCAGTATTACATTCTCACTTTGCTATCTTCTACTGATTTACAATCCTGTTTTTCATTATATAGAGAAACTAAAACAACTTCATTGTGAAGCTACTGACTTAATCATTAAATACTGTAATAATTAACCACCTAGAAACTTATCATTAGAAATTTAATTCAATTGGTTTACTTAAGAGAGATGTGAAATCTTCAACTTGTCAGAGAGAATGACAGAGCATGACCAGCTACAGACTTCGACAGAGTCAGCTAACAAGATAAGATGATCAATGAGTGATTAATATTTCCAACACTCCCTCTTAATTATGAGCAGATTGGGATCTTAAAAAAAATATTACAAAATGTTTCAGACAGTTAAAATTACTCTTTTCATGACAATATTCATTATGTAGAACTTGTCATTCGAAGATAACTATGCAGATAGTGGAATGCATTGAAGTACACTTAGTGGGGGTAGGTGTTAATAGTGTAATTTAATATTGCAATTGGCTAGATTTTAATAATTTCACCCTTCAACATACTCATACTTTTGATCCAAATATTTCAAGTAATACCATACTTATTTTCAGAATTTTGCAAAAGAAAAACATGAGAATTTGTAAAAAGATTATTTGAATAAGAAACAGTATTTACAATTGGAATGTGTGCTCCAACAGAAAATATTGCACTAGCGACAACTAGTGATGGATGCTACAACCTCGATCTATCTCTCAGCTTCAACTGATTGTAATATCCCAATTTTGACCCTATTGCATTAAAATTATAAATGATGTAAATATCGTCAGTAAATCATGGTGAGGAGATCAAGGCCAAGGATGCACTATCGATTTAGTGTTTTATGTATAGACAAGTAAAATCGATTCCTACGGTTCTCGTGCTATCCAGGTGCAATATAAATTGATACATCATGTGAATATGAAATTTAATAAAATACCCACAACTAGCCATGCAATGCAACAAGAGTTGGGGGCATGACTTTCATAAGGAATAGGGAGGGAAATTATTCAAACCCTTGAGCCAATAGTGTTAATACAATTGTCATTGAGAGAACTCATAAACTATCAACTACCCATTTTAACTTATGCACCCAATTATTTAATTCTTCCAAGAGTTGGTTGAGGCAGCTAATGCATTGGCAATGGAGAGGTATGGTAGCCAATTCTGTGTATGGGAAAACCATGAATTCTGAAAAATCATGTTTTTTCTTATGGGGAAAGAAAACACCCAAAAATGTGTGCCCAACCCATTCCACACCCATGATTTTCACTTCCTCACATTGCTGGACCTAGTTGGGGCGTTTTCTTCACGTTTTTCTGCATTTCCTTCATTTTTCCATGGCTGGAAATCTATTTTTTTGTTGCACAGTGATTGGGAAGAAGAGATTTATGACTTGGGGGTTTATAGAGGTCATTTATAATGCCCCTGTAAGGCCCATTAACATTTTTTGAAAGTGAATTTTCTCTCCTAGGGTTGATTCCCCATCTACCATTTTGTTTCTGGTTTCCCACAACTGCTGAGACTAATAAAAAACCCATCTTGGTAATCCAACATCCAAAATGTTTTTCTTCATACCCAACACTTGTGTTTTGATGTTATGTCTATCCTTGTTTTGTTTTGAACTGTAAGTAAGAATTAGGAGTTGAAGAGGACCATACTTTGCTTGATAAACCTAGTGAAGAGAGTAACCTCACAAAAGATGAAGTGGGGTTGGTTACTCTTCTATGCACACCTTTGAGAACACTAGAATGGAAGGTATGGCATGAGGGACTGTGTAGCAATGAATGGACTACTTCCTTGTGTCGGGTGTGCAGATATTGTGGGGAGAAAGCTAGATAGATATTGTAGAAGTATCCATAGCTTTGTGGTTGAGCTCACTAGCTTAGAAATTCATTCTTTCCACTGCCTTATCAACCTAAGAAACCCAATTGTGGATTGGCTTAGCCGATCCGTGGTGTGTATTTGGCTATGTGTGAGTGTATTGTTCCCTTTTTCCTTGTATAAATCATGCTGAGCTCGAGGGTGGCAGTTTTGTTGAAACATTAATGATCACAACTGGCCCAAGGTTGGGTGGAACTTTGCAGCGGCATAGCTAATTGCTCGGGGAAGCTCATTTTCAAGATAAGTACTCTCTTGTATTAATTCTAGAATTTATTGTTTTTAAATTTTTTTATGGATGTATTGAATGCTTGCTAAAGGTTCAAGTAGAGATTTACTTCTATTGTATTTAACTACATGATACATATGCATATGTCTTTTAATTCCAATGCATTTTTCTTATGTTCATGGGGATAAATGCCTAGTTATAGCGTCGCATCCTATCCATCGCACTAGACTGACGAGAGGGGACGTGACACTGATGAAAAAAAATAAGATAAGAAGCTTCTACTTGTAGAAAACTATGTTTTCTCCTCCTTTTGTGAACGGTAAGAATTGATGCTGCTACCTGTATTGTTGATCCAAAATGTGCTTGCTAGAAGTATATCTTATCTACTCTCGTTTTTTCTATGCTTAATGAGTTCTTCTGCATTGGGAACTGACGCATACTTGAAAAATTTTCAATAACCTATAATGTATTCAAGAAACTGACTTCTCCACTTAGTTGCTTGAGTCCTCAACTTGCAACCTCTAGTCTACTTTAGTTTGCTACCTCAAATAACTCTACTTATCACCACACCAAAATGCATACATCAAATGTTCTCTAACATGCCTTATTATACCTAAGAAGGCCATGGCAGGTATATTGTAATCGATATGGGGTTGACTGCATATTACTTTCCTAGTTGACCATAACATTAGAGGAAATTTCAACTCAAAATGGGCCTTTTAACTTTGATTCAAATTCCATGTCATCATGTGTTAGCCAATGAAATTGCTTTAAACTTTAAATACCGTATAGGTATTAAACATTTTT
>LPNX010272275.1:0-11998 GCA_001517045.1 Pseudotsuga menziesii | reverse complement strand
TTAATATAAAATTGGGGATAGGTATCATAAAAAAAACTACTTTTTTGTTTGTATTTTCGACATATCTCCTCGTGTTTTTACTCAAATTTTGATCGGGAGAGCTCGTTGNCATCCAACGAGTACCCACTCGGCATACTTTTGACGGACCCCGCTACCCCAAAAACAAGAAATACCTGAAAAAATGTGATGATGACATCATCATCACATTTTTCCAGGTATTTCTTGTTTTTGCGGTAGCGGGGTCCGTCAAAAGTATGCCGAGTGGGTACTCGTTGGATGCGTAATTTAATTTTGCATCCAACGAGCTCTCTCGATTGAAATTTGAGTAAAAACACGAGGAGATATGTCAAAAATACAAACAAAAAAGTAGTTTTTTTCTTTTGTTCCTCCAAAATTAATAAATATTATTTTATTATTTTAACTATTATATTATTAATTCTTTTTAGGAGGCCCATTTTGAGTTGAAATTTCCTCTAATGATTTTTTTGCGTTTTGCATAGTTTTACATGAGGCTAAACATTTAATTATTTTTTATAAATATTTAATTTTAATTAAGTCCAATTTCACTGGCTAATTGGATTGGGGTGTTATTGCAGAGGAGACAACGAAAACCTTGGGTTTGAAGAATATATTTAGTGTAATATTAATTGCATCCAACCATTGTTCACCGCCAAATAGCCAAAACCTCGGGTTTGAAGAATACATTAACTGTAGCTAACCATTGTTCATCTATGCACGGCGAAATAGTGTCCTCGTGGCCTACTGGCCTCCACCTCCAAGCAATATTGAAGCATGAAGTGGCTAAGAATGCGTCACTCAAGAATGTCTCACCGAGGTAGTTGCAGTTGCACTTGCCTTATTCTTCAATATTGATAAAAATAAAGTCCTCAATTAAGCTTACCATTTCATGCATAGTTTCTATCCTTTGGATGAAGTCATCCGCTCTTGGCTTGTGAAACCTGTAGCCTATAGGTAATTAGAAAATTTTTATCATTTATAAAATATCTGACATAGATAACACTATGCACAAATATTAGATATTATGTTGCAAACATATTGCAGGAAAGCAGGTTGTGAGGTTAGATTGTTGATCTTAAGGTTGCTAGCTACAGTTTCAGAAGCTATAGAGATTGATTTCGATTACTAGAATAAAATTCTTGTAAATCGATGACAATTGATGGCCATTAATTACTATCCATCACGCTCAAACCCATATCTTACTATTGGTGTAGCAATCCATTCAGATGCAAGCATCATCACTCTTTTAATGCAAAGGGATGTAAGCGACCTGTAAGTACTAAAAAATGGAAAGTGGGTTGCAGTAGAGCCCACAACTAATGCCATTGTGGTCAATTTGGGATATCAGTTGCAGGTTAGAAAGACAAATTAGATCCATTTATGTTTCCATATGTTAAGGATTTGATAGTATTCATTCTAAGTGGTTATGTGTGTGGTTTGAATAATAGGTTGTGAGCAATGGGAAGTTTAAAAGCATGGAGCATCATGTAGTAATGAACATATCTATTACACGCATGTCAATTCCTACTTTATATACCATTGGAAGACATGCTTTTATTGCTCCTACAACGAGCATGGTGGATGAACAACAACCCTCTCTGTATAGAGGATATCATTTTGAATATTTTTTGAAGCTTTCTTGAGCTAGGAATACGAAGAATTAAAGGGAAGGAGTGTTCTGGGTCATTTCAAGATCAGGTAAACAACGAATTTTTGTGGGGCCATCCAGAATTCCAGTGGTTGTTTGCCTTTTCATTTAGCTTATGGCCTGGCATGTTCATTACACATGCTTGTTAGAATCCCTTTCTTACATTCAACATGGCAAGATTCGTACAATGTAAAACCAACAGGGATCTCGGGAATCCTCTGAGAACCCACCAAATCAACAACTTCCTATTCCATGTCCCTCCACCTTTGGGGAACTTATGCAATGGTAGTAATTCCATGTTTTAGTAGCCAAATTTTAGCAAAAGACTCATAGACTTCAGGCACCACATATCCTCTTCTTTTCTATTTGCTTTATATTTTTTGATATAGTTTTTCTTTGTCTTATTTGGCTTAATATTTTAAAGAAAACTTGACAATTCTCATCTTTGATTTCCACACATGATGGAGATCCAAATATTGTCCTCCTCCATACCTCACAAATCATTTCCATAGATGTGATTTTGAAGCAAGAATGAATAAAAAGCATGTGAAATTAATTATTCTTCCTCTAATATGGATGTTTATCATAACATGTTTCCCCTGCGCTCTTATCATATTCTGTCATAAAGTTCTAGTAAGGTATGAGGCGGGAGTTTTCCAAAACGTTTTTTCCAAAGGGTACTAAAATTTTGATAATATTAAAGTCTTCCATAGGAAGGTATATTTTTCAGTCTATTCCAACCATCCAAGGAGTGGCTTGAATCATTATATATGATATTATGTTACAAAATAGTACTGTGGAATTCTGGCCAAGTGACTCCTTTCTAAATTTATGATCAATCAATTTAAAATTGATGAAATAAAGAAGGAAAAACATAAGTATTGAAAGAATTATGTATTTCACTGTATATTTGAACTGTACATAGGGGCTCCTATTTATAGGAGGAGAGCTATAAAATATATGTAACATAAGCAATGTGGGATATTCTAACATCCCCCCTCGAACTCAAGATGATGAAATCAACTGGAGTTTGGAAACAAGATCACGTAGTCGACCAGGTGGATAAGACTTTGTGAAAATATCGACATGTTGATCTTTAGAGGAAATCGATCAAAGATATAGTGTGCCCTGCTGAATGTGGTGTCGAATGAAGTGACAATCAATCTCAATATGTTTGGTTTGCTCATGAAAAACATCGTTGTGAGAAATCTGGATGGTGCTCCAATTATCACAATAAAGAGGGGAACTAGTCGTCTGAGGGGCACCCATGTCAGCCAAAAGCCATCGTAACCACAAAAGTTCAGCTGTAGTATCAGTGAGTTTACAATACTGAGCCTCAGTACTAGATTGGGAAACAACAGTCTATTTCTTATTGCACCAAGAAATAAAAGAAGTGCCGAGTAAGAAACAATAACCCATAGTGGAGCGACGATCAGTAGGATCACCAGCCCAATCAACATCAGAATAGGAGAGGAGCTCAAGAGATGAGTGCAAAGAAAAGTGAAGGCCACGAGACAAAGTCCCGTTTACATAGCGCAAGATACGAAGAATTGCAGCATAGTGAGTAGAGGGAAGTGCATTCATAAACTGGCTAACCAAGTGAAGAACGTAGGAAATGTCTGGGCGAGTAACGATGAGATAGATGAGACTACCGACCAATTGTCTATACAAAGTAGCATCTCGAAGAGATTCACCATCAGTAGCAAGAATATTAACATTAGGTTCAAGAGTAGAAGTGCATGTTTTGCTGTCAGTCAAGCCCGCTTTGGAAACCAAGTCAAAAGCATACTTAGCCTGAGAGAGATAATAACCATCTGAACCCGAAGTAACTTCAAGGCCAAGAAAGTAGTTAAGCTGCCCTAAGTCTTTCATCTCAAAATTCTGACTCAAAAAATGCTGAAGATCTCGAATACCCGAGAGATCATCTCCTGTAATGATCATGTCATCAACATAAAGAAGGATAAGAATAGTACCAGCACCAGTTGTCCGGAGAAAAAGAGCAGAGTCATATGCACTAGGGACAAATCCTTGTTGAGCAACAATGTAACTAAATTTGGAAAACTAGGCTTGGGGAGCTTGTTTAAGACCATAGAGAGCACGAGGAAGATGCCATACTTTGTGAGGAGGATGTTCATAGCCAGGTGGAGGATGCATATAAACTTCCTCAGCAAGATCACCATTCAAAAAGGCATTTTTGACATCCATTTGAAACAGTTTCCAATGACGCACAATAGCTATGGCAAGCAAAGATCAAACAGAGGTAAGTCGAGCAATAGGACCAAAATTCTCCTCATAGTCAATAACATACTCCTGAGAAAAACCCTTTGCAACAAGGTGAGCTTTGTATCGTTCCACTGATCCATTTGCCCGAGTCTTGATTTTGTAAACCCACTTACATCCAACTACAGACTTTCTAAAAGGAAAATCCACCAAGTCCCAAGTATAAGTTTTGGTGAGGGCATCGAGTTCATCAAACATAGCTTTCTGCCAAAGAGGGTCAGCACTAGCCTCATGATAACTGTGAGGTTCGTGAAGAGTAGCAAGGGCATAAAGACAATGATAATCTTGAAGATGAGAAGGAGAGGATCTTACTCTAGTGGAGTGACAAAGTTCATTTACCTGGATGGGCTCAGGGGCAGTTGATGTAATAGCCGTATCAGCAGCTTCACGTGTAACAAGAGTATCAGCAGACGCATCAGTTGAATCAGTAACAATTGAAGAAGGAACATCTGAGAAGCTTGGAATCTCTATAGGGAAGTTAGGGACTAAAGCAATAGATGGATTAGTAAAAATAGGAGCATAACTGGAAGAAGACTGCGGAAAAGGAGAAATACTTGTAAACATCTTATGTTCCCAAAACTCCACATGACGAGAAACACAAAGACGTTTGGCTATGGGATCATAGCAACGATAACCTTTTTGAGTGAGACCATAACCAAGAAGACAACAGATCCTAGATCGTGGTTCAATTTTGGTGTGTTCGTGTGTAGGAAGGCACAGGGACTTCACTTAGTGAACATCTCACATAGCACATGCAATCGTGGGATATTAAAGAATACCCTTAATTTCCAGAGATATTTACCCAAACTCTTTTTGTTGAAACCCCCTCCCAATACTTAAAACCTCCTCCCCACCCCTTTTTATACCTCAATCCTTATAAACCACCCTACCCACCCCGACCTTAAACCCCTCATCCCCCCCGATACTTGCAATATATTGGTTCAATTTTTAATAATTTTAAAAACCCACAATATGAACTAATGTGATAGGATATTGGTTAACAAGTGAATCCCCCATGTAGGAAGGGTGACAAAACAAACATAGCCAAAAACTCAAAGCAAGGAATAGTTAGGGACTTTACCATAGAGAAGCTCAAAAGGAGTTTTATTGTGGATAGTGGATTAGGGAACATCATTGATAGTGTAGACAGTAGTAAGAGCAGCCTCACCCCAAAAGCATTCTAGAAGAGAAGCAAAAATGAGAAGTGCTCTTACCGTATCTAGAATATGGCGATGTTTACGTTCAGCTCGACCATTCTGTTGAGAGGTGTAGGGACAAGAATGATGAGAGACTGTCCCATTTTGTTGTAAGAGGGTAAGAAACGATTTAGCTTTGTATTCCATAGCATTATTTGAACGAAAAGTTTTAATGGTATGAGAAAATTGAGTTTGCACCATTTTGTGAAAATTCTAGTAAACTTCTATAAGTTCAGACCGACGCTGTAAAATATAAATCCATGTATAACGACTATAATCATCCACAAAGATAAAAAATTAACGAGATCCCCGCTCAGTTGGAATTGGGTCGGGACCCCAAATATCAGAATGGACCAAATCAAAAGGTGTAGAAGAAAAATATTCACTTTTATTAAAGGACAAATGTGTTTGTTTTCCAAGAAAACATGAAACACAATCAAATGACTGAAAATTGACTGAACCTAGATTATCTTAAGAGGCCAAGAACTGACCTCGTGGAAGCGAGGCATGGCCCAACCGAGAGTGCCATAAACTAGAAGTGACAGTGATAGCAGCAACGGAATTCATTGTGTAAGAAGGAATTTGCAGATGTGAAAGCTCGGAAAGATGTCCAATTTTATGGCCTGCCCCAATTAGCTGACCCGTCTATGAATCCTGTACATCAATACCCTTGTTAGAAAATGTCATCTCAAGACCCAACTCACAGAGCTGTCCAACAGAAATAATATTTAAGGATAACTTATGAACAAGATAAGTATCACCAATAGATAAATTAGAGGTAGAAACAGACCCTATTTGACTAATAGGCATTTGAGAACCATCGGTAGTGTATATGGCAGAATTGGGAGAGAGAGCAATTTTCTGGTAGAAAATAGTGGAATCAGATGTCATGTGATTACATCATGCAGAGTCTATAAGCCACTGAGATTTACTTGGGGTGACAGACAAGGCAGTTGATGATTGGAATAGAACCTAGTGAATTAAATCTTTAGCGTCTATTGCAGTGAGAGATGTGGCCTGAAGTGAAGTCTCAAGTGCAGAAGAGTCAGAAGAAGCGACCGCAACTATCTGTTGGGAAGCTTTTTGCTGCTTATGATACTGGAACTTGTGACATTCATTGATGGTATGACCATTACGTTTACACCATTTGCAAAAACCAATCTTTGAGGTGGATTGGAATGAGGAATGTCTAGCATAAGACGGAGAAGCACCATGAGGAGCAGCAGCCATAACCATGTCAGAAGATTGCATCTTCATGGTGGAACATCGAGTTTCTTCAGAGATAAGTTCAGCAACTGCAGCTTCCAAAGTCGAAAGTGGTTGACAATGAAGAAGAGAAGCTCGAGTAGATTCAAAATCATCCCGAAGAGCCATCATAAAGTGCATAAACTTTCGTCGATCAAGCCAAGTTGAAAACGTTTGAATGTCTTTAGAACATTCCAACTTAGGGTCTGTGGAAGATAATTGTTCCCAAAGATGGTTAGTTTGTGAATAAAAATATGCAATAGACTGACCTAGTTCTTGATGCATATAATAGAGTTTAGCTTCCAATTGAAATTCCAATGAAGCATCATAGGTGCAGTTGTATCTTTTTGCCAAAAAATCCCAAGCCACTTTAGCATTCCAATGTCAAGGAAGAAGACTATGGATGGAGGGAATGGAAGTGTTAATGAACCAAGACAGGATCTTGTAGTGAATACTATCCCATTCTTCCAGTCGTGATGCAAAAGCGTCTTCTGTCTCCTCAGGTTTAGGGGCTGATCCAGATACATAACGCCATAAGTGGAGTCCTTTAAAAAAAACCTCCATATTCTGAGACCACATACTATAATTGGACCCATCCAATATCTGATCAATAGGGCGAACAATCGAATCGAGATTCGAGGCAAATTGTGACATTTTGAAGCTTGAAAGGCAAAAATAGACTGTAAAAATGAAATCAGGAAAAAAAAATGGGTAGAAAATACCTGATTCGGAAAAAAAAAATCAACGGTCGTTGACGTTGGAAAATAACTTCCTAGGTTTACCATGAAGAAATAAAGAAGGAAAAACAAAAGTACTGAAAAAATTATGTATTTCACTGTATATTTGAATTGTACATAAAGGCTCATATTTATAGGAGGAGAGCTATAAAATATATGTAACATAAGCAATGTGGGATATTCTAACAAAAATGTATATCTCCTAACAAACCTGAGTATGCCCGACCATTAAAATAATCGTGTGAAATTTTATAATATGCAAAAAATTGAATAGTGAAACCTTTATAATATTTTTATTTTCCCTCATAAACCATTTCGAGCAGCTCTTGGATTGTGAAGCCAAAGAGAGTAGAATATAACATACATTTTAAGCATCAATTACTCTCAATAAAAATAAACTCAAGAATTGCATACCAGCAAAGCTATTTACCCTGGCCGAAAGTCCTAAGCTAACATCGTTGCATAGCTGAAAGTATGACATCTTCAATTGTGTGACAGGGTCTTCGTTCTCCACATAATCAAACAAAGACTGGTCGGGTATTCCTTTGATTCTAATGGAATTTTAACGTATTTGCCAAAGTATTCCAGAGTATCGAATTTGGCTGCCTCTGGCCTTCGAAACGTTCTACTTTGTTCCTAAAGAATGAAAACGAGGTTTAAATGACCTCTTTCTTGATAGCACAAACCATCTTGCTTTTATTAGGCTGGATGACAAGCTATCCACACTGTGAACATTCTGTTGTGGGTTATTTCCAACAAAAAAGAGCAAATCACAGGGATATAATCATGGCGGGCAGCACCATGAGACCATGAGGCAATGAATAGTTTGATAGACCGATGGTACGTGGCTTCAATGTGGCCACGATTGCTCTTGAAGGTTCAAACTCGGCTTAAACTTGGCGCTGGTGGTTCCCTTTTAAACATATGTATGTTACATAGCTTCAATGTGGCAATGATGGTTCTTGAAGGGTCATAGTCATCTTAAAATTGGCCGTGGTGGTTCCATTCGAAACTTACGTATGCTGCATGGCTTCAACGTGGCGGTGATTGTGCTCGAACGTTCATACTTCATACTCACGTATGCTGCATGGCTTGGCTTCAACGTGGCGGTGATTGTGCCCGAAGGTTCATACTTCATGCTCTCAGGATGAACCAAAGTTTTTGATATTTAGTGTCACTTTATTAGATCCTTTACGATCCTTTCATCTCCATGATCTCCTTCGACTAGGAATCCAGATTTCCTTCGACTACTAAGCTATCACAAGATTACAGGAGCCTTAAACTTTTATCTCGATAGCCACAACAAACAATCATTGTGTCAAAGGAATAATCAGACACGGCTTCTTAAAAACATCATTTCAAATATGTGCATTGGACATATTTATTAATAAGCATTTTTTTAAGAGGTTTCTTAATCCTTGTACCTAAACATCAGCAATTTGGCAAAGAATCCGCTCCCTTTCATCATGATGTGATACGGTTATTTTACTGTAATGACAATTTATATCGGTTTATTTCTAACCTTGGTTCAATTCTTTAATTGTTATAGGGGTCAAATATACTTACATAAATACTACATATGATGTCAACGATATGGACTTATTTGAGATCTCTTTCTTAATGTGTTTGTCATGGCTCTGTATCAACTGTGTATCATAAACATGATATAAACAAGTACTGGCATATTTTAATAGCTTTTTCGTCACAGATTTGCTTTGTAATTGTTGTTCACCATACATCGATTGCATTGCATGTCGAGTATACACTGCCATCTTATTACTAACTGATTTCCACGCAAACAACTCAACCTACCCACCTCGGCAGGTATTCGTTGACTGCAGCACTTGTTTATAAGGTTCTCATCCAATTTCTGAGCCATCACCACTTAATTATCTATTCATGAACTGAGTAAGTCGACTCATTAAATTTAATGTAATTATATTTTTTTTAAGGGTATGATCCCACGTCTTGGGTGCATTTCAAGGGTATTGACGTTTCTTGATTTAATTTATCTCCATACCTCAAAGCTTGTGACCCTATGTCATGTCATTTCTTTCACATTTTAATGGCTCCAAAGCCTTTTTCTTTATATAAATTCCAAACTGATCTTCTTAACTGATCTTGCTTCGGGTGGCTACAAACTTTAGGTAATACGCCCTGTTTTGTTTTTATATTACAAAAGAATTGTTACGGCTTCACATCCTTTCTCAGAAAACAGGCTTGGGGCTTCCATTCTTCAAACTAAGGCTACGATCTCCATTTAAGATGTATCCTTGAGGTTTATATAAAATAGACAACTTAATTTTAATCTATACGTCGGTTGAGATATAATATTAATAATCTATAAAAATAAAATACACTTCAAAATACTATATAGATTTGAGATATAAAATATTAATAATTTGTTCGTAACTTCAATTTTTATGACATTTAATTTTCTTAAGTAATTAAATATAACCCATATGGCCGGCGTGGGAACATGGGACTCCAGATCCAAAGGACGAAATGACTGTTCGCCGCTTAATCCCTCGTATTTCCTAATTATTTAGGTAAAATAATTAGCCTCAGCTTCACATTCAATTATTTCCGCTTATTTCTTTGGTGTTCTTTTGTCGTCTTCAATCAGAATTGTTGAGCAATCCTGTTGATCACCAACCTATGTTCTCCAGTTTGAGGTAGTTGATAATTCTTCTGCCTATGAATATGAATGAATGTTGGTACACCCAAATTGAATTCATCATATGTCAAATTTACATGGTCTTTGCAATAAACGTTAAAGCACTGACCAATGTTATTTGACTGACCTGACTGATGTGCAGTAATCCCCTGCAGTTGGCTTGCGGATTCTTTCACCTTCTGAGTTGTGGTATAAGCTCATGTATAAACATCACTAAAATCCACTGCATTTGAAGGGGGATAACTATCGCTCCATGCATTTATTCGAGAAGATTCTGTGAAAGAAAGAATAGTCAAGCATGATCTCATTGTCATTTTCTTTAATGATGATCTGGTGAGGGTTTTCAATTTCAAGGACTTTCAACGAGTCACCCACACCAACAAGAGTAGGAGTGTTATTGGTAGAGCCCGACGCTGGCGATGTAGTCAGGTAGTCTATTAATTGATCGAATATTCTCGATGATTTTGCAGTCTTACAAGTATGATCTTGCGCTTCATGCAAGATCGGAGATCTAAAACCCTGAGAGAAGGTTTCATATCAATGAAACCTTCTTAATTTCGTTGATATTCCACTTATCGGAATAAGAAATTGGCTTGTTGCTACAAGGTTTCGATCAATTTGAAATACATTATTTCACTCCTGTATTTCTTTATATTTTAAATCCAATACCTACTGAACGCTAGACTGATAATTTTCCCAGCGGCCACTAGAATAAAGTTGTTATCAAGTGATGGGCTGTATCCTTTAGGCATGATGTCCAACTGTGTGGAATCGTGAGTTAGACATTGAACATGTATTGGATGTATGGTCGAATTGTGAGTGGATACTAGATTATCTGTTGTTCTTTTCGTTGGCTTCAGAGGAGAGACTTTGTTTCATGTCGAGCTTCTTCTTGATGCAAGAGTTCCAGTAAATGTCGAGTTTCTTCTTGATGCAAGAGTTCCAGTAATTCTTGATCTTATCAGTAAGTCCAGGCAAATGGACAACAATTTGAAACCAATTTCTACTTCCTTTGTAACTAATATTTAACTCAACAAGAAATGAGACCCTATCGAATCGGATAAAGTCACAAGATAATTAAAATTGCTGCTGAGATCCAGGTATTGCAGATTCATCACGTTCTCAAGATTTTTTGGAAGGCCTCCAAGCCTGTTCATGTGGACATCCAAAAAACGAAGAGACATTATGTGGGAGCTGGAGTAAGGAATATGTGTGAGCTTGTTCAAGTGAACACACAGCTCCCTGAGGTTTACGAGTTCTAAACCCGGCCCTTTAGGAAACCACGTGAGTTTATTGAAATTGGCCATTAGCTGTTTCAGTGCACTGAATTAAAAAATAAATTTCAAGTTAAAAAATCACGACGACTGGAATTGAGTATAAAGAAACTATAATGAAACTGTGAGGTTTTTTGTATAGCCTACTGGCAGCTTTCAATACTATCCGGAAGCACAACAAGAGAATTCCCAGAAACTTTTAAACCCTTAAGCTTCTCTTGCCGCAATCTGACATTCGAATGAAGATCCAGATTAGTAAGGTTCACCATATTCGTCACAGAGTCAGGAAGCTCTGCAATGCCATTAAGCCTTCATCACTCTATCAAAATATATAGAGATTCCTTCCCGAACTACTACTAATTAGTATTCGTGAAATTATCCTACATTTAGGGAATTATTAGAAAGGTCAAGCTTGACAAGTGTAGAAAACAGTTTCTGTATTGCTTCTGGAACGCTGTGGATGTGGAGCCCTCTTAGGGGCTGATGCACAATCATGGACTCCTTTAAGGACACTTTAGATGCCACATAATACTGAAATAAACGGAAAACTCTGATTTTAGGTGACAATTAGGGGTACTTCCCTAACTTATTTCAAGATGAAGTAAAAAGAGAAAAGATAGGTAATTGAATCAGCTTTCATAATATATAGGGTTTATGCAAAGAAAGTGTGTGCAAATGATTATAAAATTAGTTTCCGTGAAAGTGGGTTTTCAAATTTTCAGCACATCTTAACATATATGTTTGTGCGGGTGCAGCAATATATGAGGTAAATGATGTCCATTTGAGATAAAATCTTGCAGACATATAAAGGACATATGGGGCTAGTGCAACACTATTTATTCTGAAATTTTCATGAATTATTTTTTTTATTATTAATTATTGAAGTCAGAAAAGCTTGAAATTAAAACCTAATGTGCGGGTGC
>LPNX010272250.1:107876-133912 GCA_001517045.1 Pseudotsuga menziesii | reverse complement strand
GAAAGCCGTGTTACCAGCGACACTTTCTTTCGACCCTAACTGGGGTTTTAGGCGGCCAACAGCAAAAACTAGATCGCGAAAGGTGGCTCAATCAACACGGGCCGCAGAGAGAAGGAGACACTGTCAAAAACAATCCTCTCAACCCTATTTATCCCAGTCGAGCCAGTCCCAGGTTCTACCAATAATTTCCCACCGAGACGGCGCACAACCCCGGACTGTAAAAAAAAATGAAAACCAGGAAAAAATCATGGCAACTGCGGCCAGTGCAAACCCGACCCCTAAACATTCACCAACAACACAGTCTCTACTCATCGCGACCGCATACCGAAGCCTGGCGCAGACGGCATAACGGCCGTCTGCGCCTCAAAACCCCCAACCCTAGCGCGCAAGCAACTACTACGGGTAGACAGAAAAGGCTTAAAAGGTTAAAGAAAACGTCCCCCCCCTCACCCTAGGTCAAGAGAATAAACGATCTAAGTGAACCAAAATCCTAGCTGGACGAGGAAGAAAAACGCGGGGCCCCAAAACTCGGCGGAAAACCAACAAACGTTAAACGCAAATGAAGGACGAGATGCACCTACTTGGCAATCAACGCAGTGATCAAGCTAATGACAGTTGGAGATCTGCCCTCGCCACCTGGAAACCGGTACAGTGACAGCTAACCCTTCGATCCTTTCGAAACGCGACAACTCGACTCCCCGCGACAGCAATCGAAAACAATACAAAAAACCCCGTTTGTAGCTATGTATATATGAACAACGCCACACGTGCGAGGAGTCACATTAATCAGGGTGGCTTCGAAAGTTATGTCGGGCGACCGAAACTTCATACCTTCCGCAACGGCGGACCACCTCCAGTCCCAAATCGCCCGATCAGCTACACATAACCCGCGAACGAGAATCCCATATCGGGTGTCAGCGGAAACCTTGGCCGGACAACCAAGAGTCTGGCCTTCCCCGCAATGGCAGAACATCCTCCACACTTCACTGTCCGCAACGAGGAAAAAACACTCCAAAAGTACGGTTTCGGCGGGAGACGAGGATTTAAGAGTTTACGCTGATCCGCAACGGCGGGGACAACAGTGTTCCTCCCCCTCCGATGCGGTAGAGAGACAACGCCTGAAACATACCATAATGAAAATGAAACTCAAGAGTTGAAACCCCCCCGCAACCGCGGTCGCGAAACGAAAACATGCGGACTCGAAACCCACCCGCAACGGCGGCACGACCAAGCCAAACAAGAGTCGAAAAGTACCCGCTCCAGCGGCGCGGCAAAAGATTTGGAGGATCTGGAGAACACCCACAACGGCGGGCTCGGGATAGAAACAATCAAGAGTTCAAAGGCACCGAAACGTCAGCCCGACAACCGATTATGACGACCCGGAAGCCACCCGCAACGGCGGGACGGGAAAGAGAAATTAGAAGCCGAAGGACGCCCGCAACAGTCGGGCGGTCAAATGAAAAATCTCCCGATGCAAGAAAACTTTGAACGAAGGTTTCAAAAGGTTTTGCAAAACAACAAAGGGCTTGATNGTTTCAAAAGGTTTTGCAAAACAACAAAGGGCTCGATCAAGATGGAAATCCTCAAGCATTAAACGATGAGAAACCAGTCAATTTACAGCATTTAAGATTCAAGAAAGCGCTTCAACCTTCATAAGCTAAAATCAAAAGATGAAATCAAGAGAAGAACTCACTAACTTGAAGTAAAGGAGGGCCCCAAATTTTTTTAGAATTCTGGGAAATTGTTGCAGGTGCAACAGGCCCCTTTTTCCCTCTTAGTCTATTACATTTATACAAAAAGGGTGAAACTGTTGGGCTGCCCAAAAGTACCTTTTGGGATTCCCAACTCCTCGCCTCCCAACATTTCATCTTCCTCGAATATTTACAAAATCGTTACATATTGCAAAAAGTGACCAATCTTTATGAGGAGGGCCCCACTTGGGCATCCAAAAATTTCTTCCATGCCACGGCTTCAGAGGCAATGCCTTCAAATGCACAAGGTTCTAAAAACCGAATGTTGACCTCAAACTTCGCAGCTTAATTCTTTATATCCTCAATTCTAGCTGCACTTAATCAAAGCTGGTCCTCCAAAAGTTGCACACTAATGGCTGAATGATCTACTTCACTTCTCAAGATCTGATCATCCAGGGCTTTAATATGCTGTACTTTCGCTTCCTCCTCCTGATATCTCTTTTGCAACATCTCCACAAATGCGTTATGGTCCGAGAAAACATCAAGCCTCTACTCGGCCTCTGTTTGGCACCGGTTGTAGGTAATAAGGAGCCTTCTAAAAAACTCTGTGCATGCTCCTTTCGTCTTTTTAACGGCTTTCTTGAAATCCTCCGTGGTATTTATAGCAAATTCCAATAAGTGTAATCCCGCTTGAGGGTCTGTTGATCCTTTGCTGGCAGTTCTGCTGGAGTTTCTTCATTGCTTTCCAACCTTGCCATTCTAGCAGTCAGGACTTCAAGGACGTCCTGAGATCTATCAACGAAATAAAAGGAGGTCTCCAGGATTTCCTCCAATAGGATATCTACCTGCAGCACCTTGCACCTTTCTCCTTCTATAGCAGTCTGTAGCTGCAGCATCTTAGCCTTCTGGGCCAAGACATGCTCTTTGAACGGTTGGAGGTTAACCTGATGCTCCCTTGCTTCCTCTAGAGCAGTTGTTAGAGAAGAAATATGCTCTTGATGTTTCTTTTCTTGTTCTTGGGTGTGCATCTCACTAGCCTCCAAGATGATCTTTTGCTGCTCTTCTAGCTCTTCTACCTTTCCCAGCAGTCGTTCCTTCTCCATATTTAGCTCTTGATATTCTTTCTGCACTTTCTCTAGGCACTTCTACGTAGCTTCCCTAACTTGTCTCTCTGCTTGGAAGAGTTGCAGTTCACCCTTTGAAGATCTCATTTCCTTTTTCATGTCTTCATATTTCCTTTTTAGCCTATTGCTTTCCTCTCTCTCTTTCCTCAATGTGTCTTTTAATTGAGCAGAGGACTTCTTGGATTGCTCCAAGTCTATCATAATCTTGTCCACATTATCCTCCAAATCTTGGATTAATGCGGCTCCTGCTCTGATAGTGAATCTAGGGCCTTGGTCTATTCCGAATACAATGGGTGTATCCGTTATCATTTTCCCAGGTAGACTTCCTGTTTCAATCTTCCTTTCTGTTCTCTTCACTATCCTCTTTGTCGCCCTGTCATAGAAAACAGTATTGAAATCAGGGATCTCTTCCCCTTTTTTCTGTACAAAGGGGACAGCTTCATGGTGGGGACTACAGGTGTGCTGGCAGTAGGTACTTGTGGGTCCTGCACCTTGAGGTTTTCAATTTCCTGGGTCTGCCCTCCAGCTGTGTCAGAGGATGACTGTTTTGTCTATGTCTGTGTCAGCTTTAGCCTCTCTGCTTCTTGTTTCTGTAGCTCTTCATCAAGCTTCTTTTTCTTTTCTTCTTCTTCATTTCTTCTGTCTTCCTCTGATTTTCGAGCTGCTTCTTGTGCATCTTTTCTTTTCTCTTCTTCTTCTCCCTGTAACCACCCTACAACTTCTTGTGCCAACCTTTGGGCTTCCTCATTTCTTCTCTTGGCTTCCTCCTCAGCTTTTGCTTGTTCATCTCCCTTCCCACCTTTGGTGGTGATCTTCTTCTTGAATCTTCTTATCAAAGCTGGTATGTTCAAGGCACTTCAGAAGACATATTTTTCCCTATCCCAATGGTGGGTGTTCTCAAAATGTACGTTGTTTTCTTTACAATGCTCAGCTACTTTATTGCGGGAGTCACTTCTATGGAAAGGCATCTCGCCAAAGTGAAACCTTTCCAACTCTTCTACGAATTCATCCGCTTTCTTTACCCTGGTGAATCTGTAACTTCCTAACTTGAAGGGCAACGGAGGATAGGCAACCTTCTTATGCTCAAACAAGAATCTCCTTATGCCATCCAAGAAGACTTGCCTAATTGCCTCCTTGTGGATGATGTAATCAGTGGCGTATTTGGGCAGCAGGGAAGGAGTTCTTGACCCTCCAAACATTCTGAAGTAAAGGCCATCCTCAGTCAGATAGTAGTCTGCATATTCTACCATTACTTGCAGCGCCTCCTCTGAGATGCAATCACACTCTTTTAAGAAAATGAGTGTATACAATGGCATGATGAAGTGTTCACAGACTTCTCGATAATGGCTATGGTACTTGTGCACCCATAGTGGTTTATAAGCAGAATAGACAGGCATTCTTTCCCTATCCCATATGCACCTGAGGCCGGGGAAAGGCTGATTGCACAATATACAATCAACAAGTATGGAGATCATATAGAATTCAGACCTCTTTTGGGATACTCCACCCAAGGCTGAGGCCAAGCAGGCAAAGAGACTATTTGATACAATGCTGGCCCAGTTGAAAATTGTCCCCTGGGTTGCAACATAAAAAATGATGGGCATCCATTCCAATTTGAAGAACCTGCCATGGGCTCTCCCAAAAATCCTGTTGAGCATTAAATCTATGAACCTATATGGGGTTCTTAAGCTGGCTGTATCGTAATCACCCGTCGGCCTGTTCCTGAAATGTTTTCCAGGCAAAAGCATCTTTTTAAGAGTCTCAACCAGGTCCATTCTAACGTTGTTCAGCCAATCATCAGATAAAAATACTTGTGTTTCATGCAGGTGGTAAGCCAGAGCTACATATCCTAGGCTATAGGCTGCATAGCCCTGTTTTTCAACATTTTCCAGGATCATTGTAGTGACATCTGCCCGGGCCAGAATCCAACCGATTACTTTAGAGCATGGGAACAGCTCTGGTCTGGTGGCGATTTTCATCAGTGAAGATCTCTCTATGTTGGCATATATGGATTCTTCTTCCAAGCCCATATCGAGCACTTCCCTGCGGCTGATTAACCTATATATTTCCCCCCATTGGTATTCAGGTTCGACACCAGATATACACTTGGTGTCCTCATATATGTACTCAGTCTTGGTGACAACTTCCACTTCTAGGTCCTCCTCAACCACATGAGCCTTCTTCTTTTGCCTCTTTGACATTATGAGCTCGAATTCTTCCTGCCATATATAACATTGTAAATATTAAGTCATTCCTGGTTAGGTTGCAAACATTTACATAACAATGTGCAGCATTTTACTCCTTTTATGTGTACTATGACAGCAAATATATGCATGTATATAAGCTGAAATGGCCTAACTAACAGAACTATTGTGAGAAAACGAAAACTACATTAAAATGAAGCAATTTCGGACTTGATGGGGGTGCCATAACCATCGCACTGCGCGGGAATAACAGAGGCACTATGCAATCTTTCGACGGTGCATCTTGAGGGAACAAACTAATGTCTATGCAGCTGTGGTTAAAACTGATACACCACGGCACTATATACCCCAACCCGACTCGGGATCGAAACCGGCTGCGAACCGGTCGCACGGAACAACATGGCGAAAAATGACCGGGGTTTAAATGATGCAGGTAAAAAAAAATGGGACAAATAGTCCAAATCCCCACAGGGAACGGCCACGGCAAACCTATTCCTACCCATGACATCACACAGGGTGAATTAGTGCAGACAGCGTAACGGCCGTCAGCACCAAACCCCCTCATTCTCTATGCACAGGGTTGCATAACAAACGACGGTGAAGTAAAACACCCTACGGGTCAAACCGCCCTCCCACGGACAGTTAAGGTAAAAATCCCCAACTATATAGGCGCACAACTAACAAGGCCAAGGAAAAACAGTCGCGTACAAACCCAACCGTAACAAACATCAACCAAATGCTCAAACGGAACGGGGAAAGGAAAATACGAGCCTACCTGGCACTGTAGCGTGTATGGCGGAAGAAAAGGCGGTCAAGCTCCCACTGTTGAAGCCACCTGGAACAAGCGTACACCGACAGAAGGGTCCGACCAAGCTCGAGAGGATGACAGCACGACGAGAGCGACAGTGGGCAAGTCAAAATGGCAATCCAAATAGAATAATCGAAAATAGACCCGGCCCCAAATATATATATAAGTCAACACGTGCGGCGAGGAAAAAATAAAATCGGACAGCGGAAGCCAAACGAATCGAAATTCTAAAGCATAACTCCTTCTGCAATGGTGGATGTCCAAATCGTTAAGCCATCCGCGGAGACATACGCAGTGGAACCTCGGAAGACTAATCGTCGGGACAATAGTGGAACGGGAGCCGCAACGGTGGAGGCGTGAAGGATAAATCAATCCGCAACACAAGGTTTGAATCGGAAGCGGAAACAATACAAGATCAAAAAGGTTAATGTTTCTTTCATTCGCAACGGCGGAATCACAAAGGACGTTACGCCTCGGTGTACAATGCCTGAATCGAAAGGGAAACCACTAAGGGATCGGCAAGGTTAACGCTTTCGGTTGCCGCAACGGCAGAGTTGTAAAGGGTGCGACCTTCCGCAACGTCGAGGTTTAAAATGACTCGGCGACCGGCAAATAAAAATCTTTCCGCAACCACAACGGCGGAAGCCTAAGGCTTACGGGATCGGTGAAAATAACACGGCGGGAGTCGAAAGCCAAAACAGTAATCAGAAGGGTTAGCAGTTTGCCATCCGCAACTGCAGAGGAATAAGTAATAAAGGTTCCGATGCAAAACCAAAAAGCAGCCGATGTGAAAACCAACATATCGGAAAGAAAAATGAAGTCAAGACTCATTATTTCTCCGCAACGGCAGGAGAACCAACCAAATAAACTTCCAATTCAAGCATGCTGAAAACGCATTTTAAAGCAACGATGAAGTTTGATCAAACCGTGGATTGTTTCAAGCATTAGAGGAAAATCTAAAACAAATGGTAGATCAATCCAAGCATTAGAAATCTTTCTAGAAAATCATTAGATCAAATCAAAGAAGAAAACCAAACTAAACCAAGCAAAGGAGGGTCCTGAAATTTTTTGGAATTTTGGGAAAATGTTGCAGTTGCAACAATTGGCGACTACCTGGTGAAACCCAGATTTCTGTCTTAACTTCTTCCCAGTGCGAGACTGTCTGAATAAAAGTTGAAATCTTCTAGATGTTTGTATTCCTGAGCTGGCCAAATTATGCCTTTGAATCATTAAGAAGCAGTTCATTCATTGGGAAACGGTAACATCAGAAATATTTGCAAGTCTGAATAACTCTTTTGAGGCCTAATAAATGAGGTTTATTTTACCCGTCCTTTGGTAAGTTCTAGCTTTGACACCACAGGATTATAACATATAGTAAACAGCACTATCTGTTTGTTCCTCATTCCCATGCCAATTGCACTTTTGTGCCTTTTGAACTTTAGTTCTTGGGAGTCCTCCATTTGCCTTTCTTTCTGAATTTTATTCAGGCTCCTCTATCCATAGTGTCCTTTTGTGTGAGAGAAGAATTGGCTTTTCATCTCACGGACGGAGAGGAACTTTTGGCAATTTGAGATTCATGATTTTGATATTTTTGTTTTGATGTGCATTGTTTCTTTCAGGAGTTTTGACTCTTGATAGCTTTAAGCTTTTCTGAAATCATGGCAGGGGATCATTTATATATGATATACTGCTTACCTTGCTTCCTTTCCGTGGGTCCTTTGTTGTGACTCCCTTGGACAATTTTAGATGTGAAATGGATGGAGCCTCGAAATAGTATTCCAGACTTGTTACTTCTGAGTTATTTACAGGGGTTAAGTAGAACTTTAATGAATGCATGGCCAATTAGGAACACTGCTATTGGAAGACATTCTATAGTTTAAAAGCACAGTCTTTTGCTCAAGATTTCAGTTAATTAAGAACCCTGATGTTTCCATTGCAACCAAAAGTTTGCCTCTTTATTCAAAACCAAAAGAACTACTAACAAAGCAGTAAAAATAAAGAAAGCAGCATCAAATCAAATAATCAAAAAGGAAACTGCATCAAAGCATTAAAGGAAAACAACATTATTTATGTACAAGGAAAAAAGAAAAGAAAAGAAAATGTGTGCCCGCCCTTAAAAATCTTCAATCAAATGAGTTAAAGGGCTAGGCTGTGGTGATGGTCAAAAATCTATCCATGGTCTAAGTGTGCCATTTTTGAAATTGAGACCATGTCTACTAGTCTACCGTCATTCTTTTCATCCTGAGGAAGTTGAAGGAGCTCAGGCTGAGTGTCAATTGTAGAACTGGACTTTCTTGAGGTATGATGTCTTAGCTTAAGCTCAGTCAGATAATTTCCCAGGACAGAGTTACCCGGTTCACTACTTTCTCCCAGCCTAGTGACAGTGTGCTTCATGTAGGGTTCTCTCAAAATTTTAATCCGATTAGGGGTACCCTTAAGAGGTAACCATAAATGAGACCAGTCTGAAGCAAAATAACCTTTTAATCTAGCAGACCAATCTCGGTTGAGAATAAGCCCATATCCACCTGGTATGTCAGCCACCATAATGTCAATAAATTGGCATATTTTGTTATTTTCCGAAAAGCGAATGAGGACATTTTTCATCTCCCCTACTACTTTGACACCTGTGCTATCTAATTGCGTTACTTCCCAAGGTGTGGACTCTGGCTATCCATTGATATTTTTGCAAACCTCCAGTGGCATAAAATTCACCGCTGATCCAGAATCTACCAAGCAATTATGCACATTATGATTCAGCATTTCTAGGGTCAAAAGAAAAGGCGGGGTTTCGGATTTTTCTTCCCAACCTGGTTCTATGTCTTCTTCTCCTGGTTGTTTTTGAGTGGGTATATCCTCTTTAAGCTCCTCAATTTCTTTAGTGTTTCCCTCACTAACACCTACCTATCCTTCTACAGGTTTGACAGGCTCACTGATTAGCTCGGTTTCCTGGTTGACAGTAGTGACTTCAAGTGTTTTGTCTTTAACCTTCACATCAACCTGTCTCTTGACATTCTCCTGCAATTTTTTAATCTTTGAAATTATTGCATTGTCTTTAATTGCTAGGTCCGTATCTTTTGTTGTTGGTGGTGTGTATTCAGATTTAAGAGCATTTTCTTCTGTGTTGAAAAGTGAGCTACCATTCCATAATAACATGGTATCATCATCTTGTTTCTCTATGGTTTGGTTTTTCTCTTCTTCCTTACCACTGTCCTTAGTCAATTTAGATTACAGCAGCTTATTCATCACCAATGTCATCGAGTTTAACCATTGAGGACACTTCTTTTCAGAATGAGGTTGTTGGTGAAAAGTGCAGAAATTATCACCCCCTACTTATGTTATGTTTATTGATGGTAAATTTGGTGGAGGTATTTTCCATTGGTTGCTATCCTCTCTTTTTGGGTAGCGGGGTTTGTAAGTTTTTTGAGCTTCCCTCTCTTTCTCCAGATCTATTATTCTGTTGGATAGATTCTGCATCATTTTCAGCATTCCCTGATAATCATGTGCTTGTTCATCTTTAGGTTCAGACAGCAATAAGGCTCTTCTCTTGATAGTCTTTTCTCTCAGTTTCTTAGGATAGTCTTCTATACTTTCCTTTTCAGCCTCTACCCTTTCTGCTTCTTCATAAGTCTCTATCAACGTAGGCTTGGCTTTCATTTTGGAAAACATGGCTAGTTCAGGTCCTAGGGCAGAGGTGAAATACTCAATTAAGACCTTGTCAGAGGGTCTATCAGCTTCAGAGAAGTTCTTTAGGTATGTTGAAAATCTCTGAGTGAAACTATGTACCTTTTCATTCTTCTCTTTTCTTAACAAACCAAGACCTTTCATTAGTGAGGCATGTGTCTTTTGGGCTGAGTACTTACTTCTGAAAATCCTTTCGAATGTGTCCCAATCAGGAATAGAGTTTGCAGGCAGACCGAAATACCAGGATGTTGCTGCTCCTTTCAGGGTGTGAGGGAACAATCTACAGACAACATCTTCGTACTCCCCCTCCCTTAACCCTTCTACTGCTAAATAGAAACTTTGCAAGTGGTCATCTACAGCAGTCTTTGCATCGGGGTCAAACTTGGGCAGCAACTTATCAAAGGCTTGAGGTAGGTTATGCAAGGGAGGTGTGAGGTTCAAAGGTAACCTAGCTCTCCAAGCTGGCAGTGGGTTGGGCTGATTCACATTTATACCAGCCATGAGCAAAGGTGAATGACCAGTAGTCTGAGTAAGAAACATAGTAAGATGAAACCAAGCTTTCTTGCTTCAAAGGTAGAACCCAAACCTATCTGTACTTGGGTTAGGTCGAAAGCTTCAAAACATTTGTTGGTGGGGTAATCTTGGGAAAATAAGTTTCCACGGCCAGCCATGCACTGGCGTCCCTCCTTCTAGCGCCAGAACTGTTGAGGCCTGGAAATTCACAGGCAACAACAGCAAGGGATTCTCCCCAGTCGACGTTCCCAACTAGCCCGTGACTGTTTGGTATAGGGAATCCGTCCGGTTTGTGGTCCGGCTACTGTTGGTCAAAGTAACAAAAACAAAGGTTTTACCGGTTGCGGCCCGGTCCACCGTGTATTTTTGTATTTTTTGATTTAAGTATGATATGCACATGCCTAATTAACCATGCAAGGTGATAAGGATGCAAGGAGAAATTCACAATGTGATGCGTAGGTTCTTACCTCTCGTCTTAGCACTCACAAGCATCTCAATCACATATGCAGTAATGAAATAAAACTAACTATCTATCTATCTATCCCCGGGGAGCAAACTGTAACTTAATTATGAGTAATGTGTATTGTGCATGCATTATAAAGAGAAATTACATGTAGCTAATGTTTCTTTCTACAACACATAAACGATTAAAGATATTTCAACAATCAAATAGCCAATTGTTTTATGAACAGCATACATTACTCATGGTGGTAATTCCACAAAATAAACCAGAAATCATTTAAACAAGAACATAGGTTCTAAGAGTTAGAACGATCTCACGATTAATGGATAAAAGCTGAAAAAACAAAATAGTTCATCTTTCCGCCATCCATAGCATAACATTTGAAAGTCCCACCAATCTTTCTCCAACATGCAAACAATAACTCTTTATTGCAAAAAAAAGTAGTTCTTCTTACAATATCGCTTTACATGTCTAACTGGGAAAAAGCCCCTTTTTCCCTCTTAGTCTATTACATTTATACAAAAAGGGTGAAACGGTTGGGCTGCCCAAAAGTACTTTTTGGGCTTCCCAACTCCTCGCCTCCCAACATTTCATCTTCCTCGAATATTTACAAAATCGTTACATATTGCAAAAAGTGACCAATCTTTATGAGGAGGGACCCACTTGGGCATCCAAAAATTTCTTCCATGCCACGGCTTTAGAGGCAATGCCTTCAAATGCACAAGGTTCTAAAAACTGAATGTTGATATCAAACTTCGCAACTTGATTCTTTATAGCCTCAATTCTGGCTGCACTTAATCGAAGCTGGTCCTCCAAAAATTGCACACTAATGGCTAAATGATCTACTTCACTTCTCAAGATCTGATCATCCAGGGCTTTGATATGCTGTACTTTCGCTTCCTCCTCCTGATATCTCTTTTGCAACATCTCCACAAATGCGTTATGGTCCGGGAAAACATCAAGCTTCTGCTCGGCCTCTGTTTGGCACCGGTTGTAAGTAATAAGGAGCCTTCTAAAAAACTCTGTGCATGCTCCTTTCGTCTTTTTAATGGCTTTCTTGAAATCCTCTGCGGTATTTATAGCAAATTCCAATAAGTCATAATCCCGCTTGAGGGCCTGTTGATCCTTTGCTGGCAGTTCTGCTTGAGTTTCTTCATTGCTTTCCAATCTTGCCATTCTAGCAGTCAGGACTTCAAGGACGTCCTGAGATCTATCAACGAAATAAGAGGAGGTCTCCAGGATTTCCTCCAATAGGCTATCTACCTGTCATACCTTGCACCTTTCTCCTTCTATAGCAGTCTGTAGCTGCAGCATCTTAGCCTTCTGGGCCAAGACATGCTCTTTGAACGGTTGGAGGTTAACCTGTTGCTCCCTTGCTTCCTCCAGAGCAGTTGTTAAAGAAGAAATCTGCTCTTGATGTTTCTTTTCCTGTTCTTGGGTGTGCATCTCACTGGCCTCCAAGATGATCTTTTGCTTCTCTTCTAGCTCTTCTACCTTTCCCAGCAGCCGTTCCTTCTCCATCTTTAGCTCTTAATATTCTTTCTGCACTTTCTCCAGGCACTCCTGCGTAGTTTTCCTAACTTGTCTCTCTGCTTGGAGGAGCTGCAGTTCATCCTTTGAAGATCTCATTTCCTTTTTCATGTCTTCATATTTCCTTTTTAGCCTATTGCTTTCCTCTCTCTCTTTCCTCAATGTGTCTTTTAATTGAGCAGAGGACTTCTTGGATTGCTCCAAGTCTGTCATAATCTTGTCCATGTTATCCTCCGAAGCTTGGATTAATGTCGCTCCTGCTCTGATGGTGAATCTAGGGTCTTGGTCTGTTTCAAATACAATGGGTGTATCCATTATCATTTTCCCAGGTAGACTTCCCGTTTCAATCTTCCTTTCTGTTCTCTTCACTATCCTCTTTGTCGCCCTGTCATAGAAAACAGTATTGAAATCAGGGATCTCTTCCCCTTTTTTTTGCACAAAGGGGACCAGCTTCATGGTGGGGACTACAGGTGTGCTGGCAACAAGTACTTGTGGGTCTTGCACCTCGGCATTTTCAATGTCCTGGGTCTGTCCTCCAGCTGTGTCAGAGGCTGACTGTTTTGTCTGTGTCTGTGTCAGCTTTAGCCTCTCTGCTTCTTGTTTCTGTAGCTCTTCATCAAGCTTTTTTTTCTTTTCTTCTTCTTCATTTCTTCTGTCTTCCTCTGCTTTTTGAGCTGCCTCTTGCGCAACTTTTCTTTTCTCTTCTTCTCCTCCCTGTAACCACCCTGCAGCTTCTTGTTCCAACCTTTGGGCTTCCTCATTTCTTCTCTTGGCTTCCTCCTTAGCTTTTGCTTGTTCATCTCCCTTCACACCTTTGGTGGTGATCTTCTTCTTGAATCTTCTTATCAAAGTTGTTATGTTCAAGGCACTTTGAAAGACAGATTCTTCCCTATCCCAATGGTGGGTGTACTCAAAATGTACGTTGTTTTCTTTACAATGCTCAGCTACTTTATTGCAGGAGTCACTTCTATGGAAAGGCATCTCGCCAAAGTGAAACATTTCTAACTCTTCTATGAATTCATCCGCTTTCTTTACCCTGGTGAATCTGTAACTTCCTAACTTGAAGGGCAACGAAGGATAGGCAGACTTCTTATGCTCAAACAAGAAGCTCCCTATGCCATCCAAGAAGACTTGCCTAACTGCCTCCTTGTGGATGATGTAATCAGTGGCGTATTTGGGCAGCAGGGAAGGAGCTCTTGAACCTCCAAACATCCTGAAGAAAAGGCCATCCTCAGTCAGATAGTAGTCTGTATATTCTACCATTAATTGCAGCGCCTCCTCTGACATGCAATCACAGTCTTTCAAGAAAATGAGCGTATACAGTGGCATGATGAAGTGTTCACAGACTTCTCGATAATGGCTGTGGTACTAGTGCGCCCATAGTGGTTTATAAGCAGAATAGACAGGCATTCTTTCCCTATCCCAGATGCACCTGAGGCCGGGGAAAGGCTGATTGCACAATATACAATCAACAAGTATGGAGCTCATATAGAATTCAGACCTGTTTTGGGATACTCCACCCAAGGCTGAGGCCAAGCAGGCAGAGAGACTATTTGATACAATGCTGGCCCAGTTGAAAATTGTCCCTTGGGTTGCAACATAAAAAATGATGGGCATCCATTCCAATTTGAAGAACCTGCCATGGGCTCTCCCAGAAATCCTATTGAGCATTAAAGCTATGAACCTATATGGGGTTCTTAAGCTGGCTGTATCATAATCACCCGTCGGCCTGTTCCTAAAATGTTTTCCAGGCAACAGCATCTTTTTAAGAGTCTCAACCAGGTCCATTCTAACGTTGTTCAGCCAATCATCAGATAAAAATACTTGTGCTTCTGGCAGGTGGTAAGCCAGAGCTACATATCCTGGGATATAGGCAGCATAGCCCTGTTTTTCAACATTTTCCAGGATCATTGTAGTGACATCTACCCGGGCCAGAATCCAACCGATTACTTCAGAGCATGGGAACAGCTCTGGTCTGGTGGCGATCTTCATCAGTGAAGATCTTTCTATGTTGGCATATATGGATTCTTCTTCCAAGCCCATATTGGGCACTTCCTTGCGGGTGATTAACCTATATATTTCCCCCCATTGGTATTCAGGTTCGACACCAGATATACACTTGGTGTCCTCATATATGTACTCAGTCTTGGTGACAACTTCCACTTCTGGGTCCTCCTCAACCACAGGAGCCTTCTTCTTTTGCCTCTTTGACATTATGAGTTCGAATTCTTCCTGCCATATATAACATTGTAAATATTAAGTCATTCTCGGTTAGGTTGCAAACATTTACATAACAATGTGCAGCATTTTACTCCTTTTATGTGTACTATGACAGCAAATATATGCATGTATATAAGCTGAAATGGCCTAACTAACAGAACTATTGTGAGAAAACAAAAACTACATTAAAATGAAGCAATTTCGAACTTGTTGGGGGTGCCATAACCATTGCACTGCGCGGGAATAACAGAGGCACTATGCAAGCTTTCGACAGTGCGTCTTGAGGGAACAAACTACTGTCTGTGCAGCTATGGTTAAAACTAATACACCGCAGTGCTATATACCCCAACCCGACTCGGGATCCAAACCGGCCGCGAACTGGTCGCGCGGAACAACATGGCGAAAAATGACCGGGGTTTAAATGATGCAGGTAAAAAAAAACGGGACAAACAATCCAAATCCCCACAGGGAACGGCCACGAAAAACCTATTCCTACCCATGACATCACACAGGGCGGATTGGTGCAGACAGCATAACGGCCGTCTGCACCAAACCCCCTCATTCTCTATGCGCAGGGTTGCATAACAAACGACGGTGAAGTAAAACACCCTATGGGTCAAACCGCCCTCCCACGGACAGTTAAGGTAAAAGTCCCCAACTATATAGGCGCGCAACTAACAGGGCCAAGGCAAAACGGCTACGTACAAACCCAACCGTAACAAACATCAACCAAATGCTCAAATTGAATGGGGAAAGGCAAATACGAGCCTACCTGGCACTGCAGCGTGTATGGCAGAAGAAAAGGCGGTCAAGCTCCCACTGTTGAAGCCACCTGGAACAAGCGTACACCGACAGCAGGGTCCGACCAAGCTCGAGAGGATGACAGCACGACGAGAGCGACAGTGGGCAAGTCAAAATGGCAATCCAAATAGAATAATCGAAAATAGACCCGGCCCCAAATATATATATAAGTCAACACATGCGACGGGGAAAAAATAAAATCGGACAGTGGAAGCCAAACGGATTAGAAGTCGAAAGCGTAACTCCTTCCGCAACGGTGGATGGCCAAATCGCTAAGCCATCCGCAGAGACATACGCAGCGGAACCTCGGAAGACTAATCGTCGGGACAATAGTGGAACGGGATCCGCAACGGCGGAGGCGTGAAGGATAAATCAATCCGCAACGCAAGGTTTGAATCGGAAGAGGAAACAATACAAGATCGGAAAGGTTAATGTTTCTTTCATTCGCAACGGCGGAACCACAAAGGGCGTTACGTCCCGGCGTACAATGCCTGAATCGGAAGGGAATCCACTAAGGGATTGGCAAGGTTAACACTTTCGATTGCCGCAATGGTGGAGTTGTAAAGGGCGCGACCTTCTGCAATGTTGGGGTTTAAAACGACTCGGTGACCGGCAAATAAAAGCTTTCCGCAGCCGCAACGGCGGAAGCCCAAGGCTTACGGGATCGGTGAAAATAACACGGCGGGAGTCGAAAGCCAAAATAGTAATCGGAAGGGTTAGCAGTTTGCCATCCGCAACTGCAGAGGAAGAAGTAATAAAGGTTCCGATGCAAAACCAAAAAGCGGCCGATGTGAAAACCAACGTATCGGAAATAAAAATGAAGTCAAGACTCATTATTTCTCCGCAACGGCAGGAGAACCAACCAAATAAACTTCCGATTCAAGCATGCTGAAAACGCATTTTAAAGCAACGATGAAGTTTGATCAAACCGTGGATTGTTTCAAGCGTTAGAGGAAAATCTAAAACAAATGGTAGATCAATCCAAGCATTAGAAATCTTTCTAGAAAATCATTAGATCAAATCAAAGAAGAAAACCAAACTAATCCAAGCAAAGGAGGGTCCTGAAATTTTTTGGAATTTTGGGAAAATGTTGCAGCTACAACAAGTTGACAAGCTAGTATTAGGACCTGAATTATTAAAAGAGGTGGGGTTAATTGTAAAGCAGGTACAAGGTAATTTGAAAGTTGCACAAGATCGACAGAAAAGCCAAGCATATCTTAAATGAACTCAAAAGGAGTTCTAGGTAGGTGAACATGTTTTTATTAAGGTGAGACCTAAAAAGAGTTCTCTGTGGTTAGGTAATTGTGCTAAGTTAGTACCCTGATATTGTGGTCATTTTGAAATAATGTTCAGAATGGAACAGGTGGCATATCAGTTAGCTTTACCACCAAATTTAAGAGTTCACAATGTTTTTCATATTTCTGTATTAAAAAAATATGTACATGATGCTACTCATGTTATTAACTTGAATGATGTGCAGGTGGAACCCAAAGGAGATTTTTTGGTGGAACCGGATTGTATCCTCAAAAGGAGGGAGATCTCGCTTCAGAATCGCACCATTGGTCAGGTGAAGGTGCAATGGAAGCACCTTAGTCCGGAATGAGCCACCTGGGAATCGAAAAGTCATATGCGGAATGCATATCCAATTCTATTTCAGGGAAATTCTGAGGACGAGGAATAAATAACATCGAGGATGATGTTATAAATTAAGGGGGTGTGTATGTCACATGCCCCAATTTGCAAAACAATTTAATGTCATTGAGGAACATTATGTTATATTTTATGATAAAGTTTGTAATTAATGACCAAGTGGGGTCAAGGATAATTTAATGTATTGCGGAATATTTTATTAATAAATAAATAAATGATGAGACAACAGTTTAGGGAAGCTGTTAATTGAGTGTTTACTGGTCACTTGGTGGAGTAGACTGGGTTGAGAGCATATTGACAAGTGGCAGCATCCTCAAACTACTTCTAACTGTTGTAGGTGGTAACTTCCCTATATTTGTGGTCATGATTCGCCAAGAAAGTGGAATAGGAGCAAGTGGCTCATTAAGTAAAAACTGACCCAGAAGACCTAGGCATTGATATAAAAATTCCTATTGAAGACAGTTGAGGGTGCTCATTCTGGAATTGTGATCATTCTGAGTGAATGAAGTGCACATGAGAAATTCGATGGAGGGTACTTGTTGAAGTGAGTTTGAGTGGTTAAGTGCTGAAGATTGAACTTGTACAGCTATTCTAAGCTGAAGTTCTTACTGCTGTAAACAGGGTTGAGTTACTGTTGTATATTCAGTAAAGTTGCAGAGGATCTCAAGACTTACATCTCTCACCCAGTACTCTACCAGGAGGACAAAGAGACAGGCTCGGGGGTCCTGAGAAATTACAGACTAAGATTTCTCTAGGAGTTGGTTAGGAGGAACAGCCTCCTTAAGCTATTGTCATGTCATCTATTTGATAGGTTCTAATTCTTGTAGGTTCAGTTATTGTTTTATTTACTGTTCAAAAAAGTTTAAGAATTTCTCATGATTAGTATATTGTTTTATGATGATTGTTAAGGATAAGGAAGGGACAGTTGTTAATACTGTGAAAGTTAGTAACTAGTTAGATTAGGGTAAAATAGTAGAGATAATGTTGTGTTATTTGATAGTTAGGAAAATCAACCAAACTGTATTTTTCCACGCCTCGTACAAGGCAGTACTCTAGTACAGCAGGTATGCTTAATTTAGATAAGTAGATTTCATTAACTTTTAATATAGATGTGAATGATTACCTCTACAAGTTTTTATATAAACAAATTGTGGAATTTTAGTTGTGTTTATACTATCTATTGAGGATATCCGAAATATCTAATTACAGGTAAAGAGTAAATTTAAAACATAAGTATTAGAATGTATAATATTTACATATTCAAAACTAGTAAAGTATATATATTATAAAATCAATAAGTAAATTTTAAATAAATAATATAAGAATATAAAACATTTAAGCTAGAATTAACCCAGTAAAATAGTATTTTTAGGTTATCTAATTATCTAGTTAGTCATTCATTTTGATTAGGTTTACTGTAAACAAAGAAATTACTAACATTGTAAATCTATAGAAATAATTAGGGTTTATGTAAGATCTGTACTAAAACCCTCTAGTAAGATTCTATTTTTATAAATACAAAAGTTTAGCAAATTTATTTAAAAAAAAATTTAGAAAAGAAATATAATTTCTTTTTCAAATATCAGATTCGGTCCTTTAAATAAATAAAATATACAGTATTATCATTTTTAACTGTTATCCAAATAATCCATAATCAAGAATTATCAACTCAAAATCTTTTAGAAGAAACAATAATTTCTTACTCATGAAGTAAAACCCAAAATTTGAAAAATTGGATTAAAATAAAAATAACTAATACACAACTGATACATAATTATAAACCAACAACGAAACCATAAGATTCAACTATAAGCTATAAAACGCAAGGTCTAGGCCTTTTTCATTTAACGGTCAAGGCATAAAAGCCTATTTCACAAATTACTTCTCAAAGTTTTACAGAACTCATAGATTTTCATTTAACAACATTTATCTGTTCACGGCTACGAAATCCTTTTTCCAAACTCGAGTATTTTTTTAAGCACGACCATACTTCCTCCTATAAAACCCTAATTAAAATCTTTAGGAAACCACCTTGTGGCATAACATTACAGTCACGGCTTTGAGCCAAAGTCCAATAAAAACAGCTATCACCATATTTTTCACTCAAGGCCGTGAAGGCTTTTAAAAAAACAGAAAGTCGTGGCTGCAACAACCTTAAACATTTCCACGTAACAGCCTCTAGGGCTTTAAAAATATTATAAAAACAAGGAGCAATAACATAATAGTAAACCATGGCTGAGCCACGAACTATCACGGCGATGCTCCTATTCCTTCCACCCTAATTCAAGTGTAGGGAAAAACCCTTAGATATCACCGGGGCTTACTAGGGAATGTGTGGCTGAAGATGGAGGGAAGTTAGCATCCAGCATTCAAATTAAAGCCGAGAGAGAGACCTGCACATCATAACATTGATGGTTATAATCTTAAAAATGTAATGGAAACTATGAATTTTTAATAAACTATAAACATTGACAGGACGTCACCTGGTAAAGAACTTGTATTGGAGAAGTCGTGGGAACGAATCCACTAGAGTCCAACTCAATGGCACTTCAGAGAAATATGCCCGGAAACTGTGAATGCGCTGAGTGCAACTAAAACCCTGAACCACGTCCTAAAGGGGACAAACGTCAGGAAGGGAGCAGATCAACCAGAGGCAGAAGCATTTCTTCGCCATACACTATAAACAACACCCACAGTTTCTCAAGTCAGTGGGGAAAACTAGCCTCAACACACAAGTGACTCCACAACAGTATTTAAGTTTTTAAAACCACAGTATGACTTCACCTTCACAAGCTCGCAGAGTTTTGGAGGACGGTGCTTCCATCTTAGAGGTCAACACAGAGCCATGGTGGCCACGAGCTCTCAGCTCGACCGCACCACAGACGAAGAAACCCTCATGATGTGAAATGTAGGGTTAGGACAATCTCTTAAGTCAACTTTAACCTAATTGATAAAACACCTCCACGTGTCCTCAGCAAATTTCACCATCGTGGGTTGTAAAACAATAGTCAAATATGCAGTTTACCAATCTGCATTAAATCATTGTAAATCAAAATCATAAATCATTTCAATAATGTAAATTGGATTGCCAATAATGCAATTTATCCATGGTAGTGTCAATACCTAATTTATAAACCTTAGGATAAAGAAATGGTATTTTTCTTTTTATGGTTATTGCTTATTAGACAATTTAGGATAGTATTTGCTAACTATGTTTTATAGAATATATGTCACGTCCCCAAGCCTCCGACCAGCAAGGAGACGCGACTCAATCATGCTTAAATCACCCGGGCTAAGAGCCCATGAACATATGTATGCATAAAAACTTGCATAAATAGAATGCTTAAACAATTTTGAACTAAAAATGCACACAGGATTATTCATCATGCACAGATGGAAATTAATCCTCATACACAGCGGAAAACAACATTCATTCAAACAAGCATTCTTTCAACATGTTCACTTCATTTTCATTAACAGAATTTACAGTTGCAGAAGTAAAATGGACAGAGCACTTATCTTATGAAGAACTTCTTCCGCAACCAACTATGTCGCTGCAACGTTCCACCCAACCATAGGCCAACGTGCTTCTTAATCTCTCAGCAGCGCTGCCTCCCCGAGCTGGGCATGATTCTCCAAGGAATAAGGGAACTAGCAAGCTTACACATAGCCAGGATACACAAAACACATAGCCAAGCCAACAAAGTTGGGTTTATCAGGCCATTAAGGAGCCGATGAAGGCAATTTGCTAAGCTGGTGAGCTCATTATAGAGCCAAGAACACCTACACTAGAACTATCCTGACCTCTAAGACACCCATCCACACCCAACACAAGGAATCAGTCCCTTCTCTGCTACACAGTCCCTCAGGCCTTGCATTCCCTTCCAGTGCTATTCAGGGGTGATGGAGAAGAAGGCCAGCCCTCTAGCTCTGTCTGTGTGGTTCCAGCCACCAGGTTTATCAAGCAAAACTAAGCCAACATCCCTGCCCCTCTCACAGTCCGAAGACCCACCATTGCACACAAGAAACTAAGTCAGTTGTCACAGCTTAAATAGGGAAAACGAATTCAACCCATCTACAACAGTCCCCAAACGTAACAGCAAAAACGACTCACAACATGGGGGAAAACACACAGTCCTGAAGCTTATCAGTGAGCACAACTCACAGCAGGGAAAAACGCCCCAAATAGTCTGTGCGTGAGATCAATAGCCGGTGAGACAGCCAAAAACGTGAATGGCTCTTCACAGCCATGGTAAAAACACATGAAGCTACAAAAAAGTGAATGGAAAGATGCACCAGCAGCTCCCAAAACGTGAGGAAGATAACCCAATCCCTGGCACTACAAAAACGACCTCCAATCCATGGGAAAAATGAAGCCAACAACCAAAAACGTGAAATGAAAGACACAGGAAAAACTCCAGTTGCTCCCAAAAGCCCCAACGTGAAGGAGAATGGTGAGGAAAAATGGAAAACGTGGATGCATGGCAGAATGGCATACGTTTTTGGGCATTTTCCTTGCCAAGGAAGTCAGAACACGTTTTTCAAAAATGGGTCTCTGCCCAATTCAAATTTTTGCCCATACTCTTTCCATCCCATGCAATAACTAACTCAACCACATTCTGGCAGAAATAAATGATTGGGGAAAAAGACAAGAAAGGTAGTTGACAGTTTGATGGGTTTTCTCATAGACATTTGACTTTTCCCCATTGGCCCATAGGTTAAATATTTCACCCCCCCCTTATCCTTAGGAAATCATGCCCCGTTCGATTTAGTTGCCGCGATCGTAGCTGGTTGTGTCCATTAATTATGATGCATATTTACATGATGGCCAACATAATATATGCCGCATGCCCCGATATACCATCGGTGACAAATTTAAATCCAAAACATAGCATTACCGATCAATGGTGGGGCTTTGGCCTTTAGCTCCGCACCAAGATCATTACAATATATATACATCATATACATCTAGTGCAACGGGGTCAAAACCGGGGCATTACAATATAAATAAATGACCATACTTTTAAATAGTATACTGTATTTAAAGGTGTATTTTATAGCTAAAGGATACACCAGGGAACAAGGTAAAAGATACAGATAAAAAGACTTCTAGGTAGAGTTTTTAAGAGTTTGAAGAAGAACCCATTCAACTATGAAGGAAACCTTGGACCAATTTCTGCAAACAATGTGTAGTTGGGAAATCAAATAAGTACCACCTATCTACTCTTGATATGAGTCTTGATTGAAAACCAATGACTGATTATTGAGAAAAACAGTTTAAGAGTCAAGTAGTTTTCTATCTATTAAGAAAACATCTAATTATAGAAACCCTAGGGTAAGGGTAAATTTTTTAATGCTTCTAATGAGTACGATGACTTAAGAGCTTTTAGAAAACAAAACTTTATGGACAAGAAAGATTAAACTATAGTTCAACAGCTTAGAGTATTTCTTTCATGTTTACAAAAGGATTCAAATGAATACGATCGAAGCCAAACTCCAAATGTTTTTGACAGATATGAAATTTAAGCATAAGTTTGTGAAACATATGTCTTCCTATTTAAACATTAGATCACAAATACTTATGAGCAGAAGTAAGAGTATTCTTCAGAAATGATCTTAATCATCCAGTTTGATTTGGTTCCACTTTGATAGTAAACTGGATTTTCATTTAACCTATTCTTCCACAGTTTTGCTTTTTACCCCCATTAGGCAGTTTGATGACATTCACAAGGTCAACGTTACCTCTTACAAAGACAAGCTGCAAATAAACATTTTTAATACTAGCATTATATTTTATGCTCGTGAAGTATCTTTCTTGATCTGGATATTTTTACTGGAACGAAACGCTTACCTGTTAGAACCTGGAAAAAGAACCATCATTTCCACTATGTTAGCTATAAGCTAAGTAAGCCCTGATGACACCTAAGAATTCTCCCTACCTGACAAAAGAAGACAATAACATACTTAGCATTAGTTAAGATTCATATTTCTTTTCTACTTTCTGAAAAATGTAACTACTATGTTAAAACAGTACTAACACAGTATTTAAGATAAGTCTTTAAGTTATACGGAACCATATAAAAGAAGTAATGTTCGTTTTTCTTTCAAACTGTTTAAACATCCGCTAACAGTTAATGGTTAATTAGCATTGACACTTGACATTTTATGTCACATGAAAAATTTTAAAATTCTATGAATTTTTGAGTTATTACAACAAAACATCAATGTCTCAGGATCCAAAAGAGGAAGAAATTGTAAGCATAGAGAGGATACAAAGATAAGAAACTATTTTGAGTAAATTAAGTTGATAATTATTGCACCAAGAAGCACTCTACAGCCCAGTATGGGGGAGATCTTGTAACGTTATGCAACGTTCCTCTTGTAAATGTCGGCCATAAAAAATAAAAAATTTAATTACCCTCCAAAATAAATGTCGGCCACAAAAACTACCTAATATGGGGAAGATGTTGTAATGTTCCTACCTAACAAAACAAAAATAAATAAAAAATTTAATAATCGGCCAAAAAAAATGTCAGTCAGAAAAATAACACAATATGGGGGAGATGTTGTAATGTTCCTACTTAACAAAATAATAAAAAATAAAATAATTGAATTATCCGCAAAAAAAATGTTGGTCATGCACATGGTTTTAAAACCATGTGCAAGGCCTCCTAAACAACCCATGGTTTTATTGTACGTGGTTTAGGAGGTTGTTGCAAATGGTTTTAAGACCATAGGCCTCCTAAACAACCCATGGTTTTAGGAGGGTCTTGCACATGGGTTTAAAACCATGTATGAGGGAAATGTTGTAATGTTCTTTCCTAACAAAATAAAAAATAATAAAAATATTATATGTAGGTCATAAATAGTATTAAATATTAATAATAAAAATGTTATATGTCGAGCTTAAATAAAAAGATGTGTATTTTGGTCTGAATCACACCAAAGCTGATATTTGAGTGCAATACTTAAGAAGAGGTTTGCACCTCCACAGATTTGATCCCTCTCGGCGCTTGATAGAGCCTAAGATTTGGATCTATGCTGGTAGAATATGGTTCAATAAAGATATTTTCTATTTTCTATTTTTTCTCCCTTCCTTGGTTTCACACTCGAAGCAGAAGCCTTTCCCAACACAAAATGACTAGATATTTTCCTACTTTAGTTTCACACTCAAAGTAGAGACCTTGCTCTTAAAAAAATACACATATTTGTTGTTCACATATGACCTTGCATAGGACAAATAACCATCTTACCTTAGGCTTCCTTACTTGCCAAGGATCAACATCCCTCAGACACGACAATTTTCCTACCTTGGTTCCACACTCAAAGTAGAAGCCTTGCTCCACATAACAAGACACATATGTGTTGGTAATATAGAGCATAAAACCCTTGTACCTCAAGCTTCCATATCCCCTAAGTATTTTCTCCCTCAAACACAACATTTTTAACAAGTACAAGAAGACACAACATTCCATACACAATCTATAGTCACATTCCCACTACTAAAATTTCCTTAAACAGGGAGGAAAGTGGGAACACTTTCCATCTAAACCAAAAGGAAATCGTATGAGAGCATGAACAATAGTAAAAATAAGTAGTAAAATATATATTCAAATAAAAAAAGATAGCAATGATAAAATATGGTCCCTATTATATATAATAATAATAATAACAATAATTTATTTTTAAGGTCATAGCCAAGCCAAACACCAATTTGGTGTATGAGACCCCCCTTTGTGCAGTGATGTAGCTGCTAAAGTATACATAGGTGTGCACACCCTACCTCCCTTTGGATTTGAACCTATGAACTTTTAGGAGGAGTTTACATGTTCTTAAATGTTAGGCCCACTTAGGCTATACTTAATAATAATATATTTTTAAGGTCACAAGCAAGTCAAACACCAATTGGTGTATGAGACCCCCTTGTTTGTGGGACAATAAAGGCTATTGTATGCAACAATATAATTGCTAAAGCCTACATAAGTGTACATACCCTACCCCCCTCTGGATTTAAACCTATGACCTTATAGGAGGAAACACATATTCTTATCTATCAAGCCCACTCAAGTTGTACTTAATAATAATAAACTCTTTTTAAGGTCACAACCAAACGAGACACAAATTTGGTGTATAAGACCTCCTTGTTTGTAGGACAAGGAACTCCCTTGCAACGACACAACTACTAAAATCTATAAAAATATACATACCCTACCTCTACATATTTTTACATAAAAGACGATTTTATATAAAAAAAATGAAATATTAAAATTAAAATAATATATGTACCATATTTAAATAAAAATAATTCAATCCCAAATAAATATTAGAAAAAAAATGATTCTATGTATTATTCAATTCCAAATTAGAAAAAAAAAAAAAATCCTATATAATTTTTTTTTTAAATGGAATAATATATATCTTATGAAAAAAATATAACTCTATTATATTATTATTATTAAGTTACTATATTATTAAATTCCACATTGAAAATTCAACGTCAATAATTTCAATCCAACTTAAAAACGTTAACCTAACACGCCCTTTATGCCTCTCAACAATATCATCTATGACTATTAGAAATTACATTTTCGCAACACTAATTCACACGAAACTTTCTATAAAGTTTTATCATAAATCTCATCTTTGTATTTTATCGTCAACCACATTATCAACTATGAAACACACTAAGCTTTTTAAATAATATTTCCCTTTCTAAACATAAAAAATTCAGGAGGGCCCTTTAGAAAGCGAAAGTTAAGTTAGTGCATCAACGTTTTGTATATAAAATATGCACACTAGACAAACGAATTTACTATTTATAATATCTCGCTATTATTTTTGTCATTATAAAATATTTGAATTTACTCTTATAATACCCCGCTATTATTTTTGTCATTATAAAATATTTACTTTGATGAGGTATGGTATGAAAGCTATTGTTCACATTAAAAGTTTTTTATTCCTACCTAATTCTAGGAAAATTCCCCATAATCACCATTATTTTTTATACTCCATTATTATAGCATAAAGTAATTTGGCAAAGGTTGTTGTCAATCACATATATAAAACTTTTAGTTAAATTATAAATTAAATAAACAAATAAATACTATGTATCATGACCTTAATTCTATTAATATAAAATATGAGGATAATTGAATACCATAATAATATAGCTAGGAGAATTAAATATAGCTAAACAAACATGACCAACAAAGGGTCAGAAATATAGATACATTAACTGATCGAATATTAGCCTTTTCCAGCCTCTTTACACGTGAGCCCCCTTTATGTTGAATGTTTGTTTCCCTCGTCCTCATTGAAATAGACATATTTAATATTTAATTGAGGGCA
>LPNX010272250.1:0-107852 GCA_001517045.1 Pseudotsuga menziesii | reverse complement strand
AAAAAAATTATAATGCCCACCTTTCCTTCTTCTTTGACCTTGTCTTTATGTGGATGTTACTTTCCACTTATTGTTCACATTAAAAAAATCACACCATGGGTTGGCACTTGACATTCTACACCCACTCACTTTTAACCAACTTTCTCTACTTGCATTTTTCCAACTTTACAAATTTAAAAACCACAAACTGGCACTTTTGAATTCCACATATCTGTTTCATGAATGGGTCAAAACTATGTTCTTAGAAGCCCTCACTTTGTGAAGATGCACGTGTTCATACACAAGTATGTAGCAAACTTTCATTGTGGAAAGAATGAGACAATATTTAATATGAAACAAGTAGTTAAAGAAAAATATAAAATAGTAAAATAGTTAAAGGGAGAAATTTAATTGTGAACAAAAATTATTTTTTTAAAAGAAATAAAAGAATCCAATAAAAACATTATAATTATTATAATTTGTTCCCTATTCTTCATTTGACTATGAGTTTGTTCTTATTTTCCATACTACAATGATTGTAACACATTTAGATTTTGATGATCTTTAAATAAGTAAAAGAGGAATTTAAATATCATATTTAACTATTTGTGTATATAGTATATTGTATAAATGGGAAGCTCATATTGTGTATATTGACAAGCGTTGCAATAAAATATAAGTAGCAATAATTGCACTTGATCCTGTTATGTTTTTCGAGACTTAACACGTGTAAAAATCATAGCAAAAAATTATTAATCTTCCAAAGTATCCAGCTATCATAAACGCACTTCCCTAGAAGAAAAAAATTCATATTTTCCAGATATGTGCATTGATCATTATAAAATTGAGAAATCATTATTCATCGTGTGGATGTTGTTTGATAGAATCTACATTGATCGACATAAATGTTAAAGGAGTACAACCTTTGTGTGCTCTATGGCATGAAGGGATGATGGTGATTTATAACCTATGATTTAATTTAATATTAATAGTGAAATCTATATAGTTTGTATAGTCTAGACCAATGTAATATATTGTTCTCTATATAATTTATTTTAAAATAATATAATGCACCTAGGAAGCTAGGTGTTCCCGCATTAAGTTTGGGGAGAGTTCCATGGTTGTCGATTTGTTTGTATGTGGGTAACTTCTTCTATGAGGTAACCCTATTCATAGAAGTGACGTGTGGAGAAGCGAGATACAACTATGAATAATGATAATGGGTTTGCATTATTATTTTATAAGCTTACATTCAAAGTGATTGGTAGATTTATGCTGATTTCTTCGAATTTAAACGTTTTAAAGAGAATATGTGATGATTGTCTCCAACATTTTTAGTCACAAAATGAGTACATGCTAAATCAATCATTGAAATAACAAATAGTCTCAATCCCAACATATTAATATTCATATTAATATTCTTATAGATGTTTATACTTGATTTAATTTAATGTATTTATGATGAAAAATAATAATTGCATCGGATAATATATTTGTGGAATTTATGAAAAATAATAATGGCATCGGATTATAAATTTATGGAATTGTTGAGTAGAAGTTATATTCTTTGTACGTGTGTGCATTGGTTTCTTGTGATCTTTACCCATCTAGTATCTTTTGTCATATGTCTTGGGTGTTACATGTGGCGCTGGATCAAGGAGGTCATAGAGGGGGGCACTAATGCTTCTCTCCCTTGACAAAGTGGACATCAACAATGGGCATTAGCCCATTTGCCGATACGAGCCAAAGGCGAGTTTAAATTTTTTTGGGCTATTTTTGAGCTATGTTGGGGTTTTCCCTAAAATGTGTAATTTAATCCTGGTAAAGGGATTGTGGCCTATTTCTAACCCGGGTTAACATATAAGGGTTTTGGATGTTGCATAATACCTACATATTGTATTGTGAGTGGCTAATAATCATAGTGAGAAAGTGAGAGGTACATCTCTAAGTTTTGCTAGTTTTCTCGGTTAAGGGTTTCTAGGTTAAATATCCATGTATTATGTGTGAATGTTGTGGTATAATCTATATGCTTTGCTTCTCTACATAGGTTTAAAACTTACAGGAATAACATAAATACACAACAACCAAATGCCCATGACCGGATTTAATCATACACAACCTACAAATACACATATTTATGTAACATAAAATAACATTAATTTGCCAATTTGGTGTAACTCTAGTGGATGAGAAGAAAGTTGTTATCCTCCCTTGCTTGGGTTCAAATCTCACTTTGTGCCTTGCTTGTTCTCTTTGTGAGTCAATTGTTGATCATTGACCCATCTTTTAGCCCCAAATAATGACGTTTATCCTAGATGCCATCTTTGGAATAAAGGGAGGTACCTGAAGGTTATGCAGGAAATGCATTGCCAAAAATAAAAATCATTAGTTTGCATATTCATAAAAAATGACAGAACATGTATCTTTTAGCAGAAGATAGTCCAAGAAATTGGTTGAGTATGAGCAAATTTTCACCCATTCAAGTAGGCATCCATTGCATATGACAACCATTAAACTCTATTGTACATTGCCCTACACGACATAAGCTAAATCTTCCTTCTATCTGCTTAACAATCCCTTAGGGATCTTCTCCCTTCCAATGCTCTTTAGTGCAAGCATAAATACTCCAATATGATGAATGGTTATATTCTAAAAGAATAAAAGTTGGCTCTCAAGAGACCAATGAATAACAATAACTAAAGGGTGAAGGATTTCTCACTTAGCCAACCTTTATGCTTTTTTATGACCATCTATTTCTCATCCAAGGTCTGGAATTTTCTCTTTTAAATTGTTGATTTGGTCAATTCCCATATTCAATCCTGGTTAACAAAGGAGAACACAAAATCATAATCATAATCATGCACATGCCAATGGGAGTTATGGAATGGATGTAAATGAGAGAGTTGAGGGAAATGATGGTTTCCATTATTACTAACAAACTAATGAGGTAGTCTTAGTTCCCCATTATGAATGTTCTCATCCCATATTCCAATAGCTACATAATTAGAGTTCCCCATTGACGCTTACATGCACTAGATGATTGGCTTCATAAGTTAATGGAGGTGGATGGGTTAATTAGAAACATGCATAAGGGGAAAAAATGATCTATAGTGAGCTAACACTTGGCAATAAATTATATTTTTTTTACCAGGGGAATCAACGATTCCTGTCCACTACCACTATACCCCTAGGTGCCCCACAACCGCCCACAAACATGGGACACAGGTAAGCCCAGGTGTGATTTGAACACGTGACCTCTATTTACAACATGTGACTTCATATCAAGTGAATCACCAATGAGCCACACCCGTGCGAGCCACTTGGAAATAAATGATTACTTTCCTATATCCCCTCTTTTATTTTCCCCTTTGGAGGAATCATAACCCATCCAATATTCTTTGCAACCATCTTGGACCATTATATAGTTTATTCTAACGTCATTATTTACATAGGTTGAGTTCATTATGGCAAGGCCACCACATAGTCTTTTTTTTTTCAAAAGAAAAATAATCGTTCCTTGATATTCATAAGAATCAAAGGTGATTGTTACATTCTAGTGATATAAAAGTATCACTCATAACCAGTACAAAAAGAGGGCGCTAAAAGTAAGCAGCCATTACCATCCACTAAATCAATCACCGGCTTCTCTCCAGGTAAACTAACCTAGCATGTCCAAAGAGGAGGCATGAAGAACCCAACCAGTTTATCCAAGGAAGCACTAGGGGGAGTAAAAAGTGTTCATCAACAGAGGAGACTGGTAAGTCCTCAAACATCCATGAAACAAAAAGAGGCTTTGAAAAAGTCCATACTCAAAAAAACAAAACCATAAAGTTTATGAGTATACTACTCAAACATAAATTCTCTAAAAAAGTTGTATCTTACCTCCCCCAATAATAACTCCTTCATGAAGTTCTGTGAAGGTAAGGAGGCCCTTGGATAAACAATTTGCATTCTTATTGTATTCCCTGTAGACATGCTGAAATTCAAGAGAAAGAAAGGAGGCTTTCAATTTCGTGATTCTGTCACACCAATAATCCAGATCAATGGCAGAAAGAGTTGCATCATTACTTGCCCAGTTTATGATTACAGAAGAGTCACCACACACATGAAGTGAAGGAAGACCAATAGCATCCGCAAATTTCAGCAAAGTCTAAAGAGCGTACAGTTCTTCCCTTGTATTGGTGATGTGCCCAAAACCTTTTTTGATACATAATGTAAGGGACTGACTTATTGCAAATGTGATGCCCACACCTCCATTCTTCATGGCAGCTCCACCATCGAAAAAACCTGAAGGGTACTTTATATCTGGTGTTGAACCAATAACCTTGGGATTTCTTTTTTTACAAGTCATCAGAAAGGATATTACCTTATCCATGATCCTGTTGCAGAGAAAGACAATAACCAGTGGTTTATCATCAAATAAACAATTGTTGCCAGGTAACCATATATTCTAAATAAAAAACATAGGTAGATGGAGGCAATCCCTATCCTGCTAAAACCAACTCTCTAAGTTTTCCAAGAGAGTAGGATTAGTCCAAAGAAGACACAGATTATAGTGCCTGCAAAGTAAGTCAATTACATCCTGAGCAAATGGACAACATACAAAAATATGATTCACATTTCTTCATTTGCATTACGTAAGTAGCATATGTTAGGACCAAACCAACCTTTCTTAGATAAATTGTCCCAGGTATTTATACGGTTCTTTGAACAAAACCAAATAAAGCACTTAAGTTTTATGGGGATATCACAGGACCAGAGCTGGGAATGAGTTCTAATTACAAAGTTTGACAAATAAGATGAAACAATAAGGTTGTATGCTAGACTAGTCGTGACCTCTCCATTTACTTTATTGTGCATCCAAAGTAAAGAGTCATGTTCATCATTAAGACTGATACCGCCATGAGCCAAATCACTAATGTATAGGGTCCATTCAACCTTCCATATACCATCTATATCCATATCTTTTGAAGTTAAACAATAGGATTATGCATTAGTCCCTTCTACAAATTTTTGAGCTTGGTTGTGTGTGCAGATGCCATAATCATTTAAATAATCCCTCAACTCATCCGAAAGTAGATAGGAAGAGTTATGCCTAGAAATCGGATCAATCCCCAGTCTTATCCTTTTAACATTTCCAAATTTCCATCCCAGCTTACTAATAATCCAAGAGAGAGATTGGATGAAACTATTCCATAAGTATGAGGTGCCTTGAACAGTGTACCGTGGCTTGCGCCACCAATCTTCAATAGATAGCTTTTTAAGATATTTGTTACGAATAATGTTATTCCACATATTTGATCCTTTTATAACCATCCACAGACTTTTTAGTCTGAGAGAAGCAAAACCATTCCAGGTTTTTTATGTTCCAACCCCCATAGTCAAAGGGCCTTGAGATAGTAAGCCAATCAGCAAGGTGCATCCTTCTCTTGTGGTCAATGCTTTCCCAGAGAAAGGAGAAAATACATTGCCGAAGACGATTCATAATAGACTTGGGAATTCTAGCCAAAGAAAATCGGTAAACTGGTATACTCGATAGTACTAATCTGATAAGAATCAGTTTGCCCCCCAATGAAAGAAATCTGTAGGACCAATGGCTACTTCGTTTCTCGAATTTTTTTATGATCCACCTCCAGTCATTTATATCATATCCCATTGGCTTTAGTCGGTACCCCATATACTTGAATCCCTCATCAATAGGATCCATTTTATAGGGAAGTATGGTCGTGATGTCATTCCTTATCCCCTCCTCCACATCATTAAAAAGAAAAGACGATTTGTCCAGACTTATGCTCAATCCAGAGGCTGAGCAAAAGAGTTCCATATTTTCCTTATAGACAAGTCATTCTTCCATCGTTCCCAAGCCAAACAACACCACATTATCCATGAAGAGAAAATGGGTAAGAGCAAGAGAAGAGGATATTTTGACTCCTTTAATCCTTCCTTTCGTTTGCATATCATTGATAAAAAGATTGAACCCTTCTATTACAAGGAGAAAGAGAACAAGTGATAGAGGGAACCCCTGACGAATGTGGCGAGAAGCCATAAAGAAACCAATTAGGGAGCCATTAACCAGTACCAAAAAATTAGAGTAGATGATGCAGCTCATAATCCAATTTACCCCATCCACAGGAACACCAATCTGCAAAATCACAAGCCTCATAAAAGTCAAATTTACTCTGTCAAAAGATTTGACAAGATCCACTTTGAGTACCAAGGCCTTCAACTTTTTTGTTTTGATGGAGTGCAATATTTCCTGCGTGATGCCCACAAGTTCAAGAATTTGTCTGTTCTTCAGGAAACCATACTAGTCAGCCGAGATAGCCTTATCCAAAAAAGGCTTGAGATGATTAGCAACAATTTTTAAAATAAGTTTATAGATCAAGTTGCATAAAGAGATAAGACGATAGTCTGCAAAAGATTGAGGCTTTTCACATTTCAGGATGAGTGTTAAGAAAGTGGAATTTATAGAATTTATGACCTTCCCCTCTTTTCGTGACTATTCCACAACCCTTGGTAAATCCATACCTACCAAGTCAAAGAAACTCAAGAAGAATTCCACCGATCATTCATCGGGACTGGGGATTTTGTTCTTTTTGAAACTTTTTAATGCCCCTTCCACTTCATATAATGACACCTCTGAAAGAAATATATCAACATCCTCCTCCGAAATATAGGATGGAAAAAGTTTAATCACCTTAAGTTGATCCGCTATACTAGCACTTCCATCATCTTTAAACAACTCAGAAAAATGATTCCCCCCCCCAAAAGATTTGAGTTGAGCCTCCTCATCAACCAAAATGCCATCCTCATTCTGTAAGGCCAAAATAGCGTTGATATTCCTTCTTGTAGATGCATAACTGTGGAAATTTTGTGTGTGTTGGCATCCCCTTGTTTAATCCAGTTAGCTCTGCTCTCCAGTTTCCAAGTCAGGACTTCATGTTCTAAATACTTCTCCTTACGTGTCTTCAACATGGCTATCCATATGGGTTCATCCTTAAAGAGAATTCTCGAGGGGCATGATAATAAGAGAGAAGAAATCTCCCTCTCTAATTCAACAAATTATTTTCCTTTCTTACGAACTTGGTCCCTTTCCCAGTTTTCCACCACCACTTTAAGTCTTTTGAGTTTGAAGACTAGAAGAGACATATCATCTACAGGAGGATGTAGAGACTCGGATAACCAAGAGGTGCCAACAATATGTGAGAAATCCTCCTCCATTAACCATGCTCGATTGAATTTAAAGGGGTAGTTGTGTAAAAAAGAATTATCACCCTATTCCAAGAAAACTGAAAAGTGATCCAAGATTTCCGAGGGATGAGACTATGCTCTATATCTATGAAAGAGGGGCATAAGAATATCCAAGGCTAAAAATCTATCAAGTCTTTTGTTGATTCCCTCGTCCCAACATGACCGTTTCTCCAGGTTGGACCCGAGCAAGTAGGGGCAAGATCCACCATCTTGGTTCTAACTAAAAGTTGAGAGAAATAAAGGGGCCAAAGGGTCAATGCGGGCTTTATCTCCCTAGATTTTTGCGTCACAAAGGGTAAAATTTAGGTCTTCTACAATAATCAGATTAGGAAGTTCAAAAATAGCCCCCATAACAACAATGTTCCAAAATACCTCCCTGTTTGAATAAGGTCCATAGTAATTAAGTATAGAGAGATTCGAAAGAATACCCCAGAATCTGACCTTGACCAGAATACCGGCACATGAGACAAAGTCTTTACAACGAGCAACCAAAGGGTTCCATCCCATTAAAAGACCACCTGAGAGTCCTGAAGAATCAATGGCACCGAATTCCCATCCAAGTTTTAATTTTGCAAAAAAATGGAGAGCTTGATAATGCTTGCACATTGTTTCTTGAAGTAAGATCATGTCTGGATTGATATCCAGGAGTAATGACCGAAGGGTTTTTTGTTTGTTAAGTCCTCTAAAACTGCGGATGTTCATAGAGAGAATTTTCATGAGGAACCCAAACCAGTGGGCGTTGCTGCTCTAAGCACCCTAGAGGTAGAGGGACCAAGAAAAGACGGGGAAGCCCTGACCGCATCCTTAATCCTAATAAACAGAGGTGTACAATTAGAAGCCCCCAATTTCCCCCAAGACCCAGTAGATTTAGGTTTTCTGGATCTACGAATGGTGACATTTTCAAACCTAATCAAGTCCAAAGAAAGAGTGGAAGGGGAGATTGGGGTTTTGTTCGAAATAATAGAGAGAGATTTCAGGAGGGACGGATCATTAAAAGTAGGAGAATCCTGTGAGCTTTCTGGGGGGTTATAAAAACAACCAAGCGCAATGGTGGCCCTCGAAAAGAGGAGGAAAATTTATCTGGGGAGAGGTAGGGGACATCATCACAGGGCAGAGGAGGAGACAAAGACGAGTGTTTTGGAGAAACGGGGTCCAAATATGTAGGATAAGAGACCCCTTTCGAGGACAAAGGAGCTAAGGGTTCGGGTTCAAAGTAAGGAATCACATCATTGACCGAGGTCAAAGGAGCATTATCAATGCGCTCGACCCGAGGACAAATACTACCTTCCATGGCTGAATTACCCAAATCCGTCGAAGAAGTGGAAGTCACTCGAGTATCCTTATAAATATTAATTTGAGACACTCTAGTTAAGCTAGCAACATTTTTAACATCTTCAATATAGAGTAATTCTCCTTTCGTTAGCTATTCACAAGTAGAAGGGGAGATTGATCCATACATACCTTCACGTGACAGGGATGACAGGAGGTTAGCCGAGAAGTCCTCATTAGGAGGAGAGCATGATGGTTGAGTCAAATTTCCTTTGCCTCCCGACTGAGGAAAGCCATGCAAGAGAGAGGGGCAGGAGCATCTGAGGTATCCAGTCTCATGGAAAAAGTTGTAGCAGAAAGGGATATTTAAATAGTCAAGTCTTTGACATATTACCTCGTCGTTGTAGATAATATAAATCTTCGGTCGCAAGCCACTATAGACATCAATTTCTACCAAGACTTGAGCCATCTGCTTGTCAAATATTAGCTGAAAATCATCCTCCATAGCCACGAAATGACCCAAGGAGTAGGAGATACCCACCAGAAAATCTCTGCTCAATAGCGGAAAGGGGAGCGCAGGAAGAAGAACCCAAAGGTGTCGTTTAATCACACGCTCCTGAAGGGGGTCAAAATTGGTATGCCAACGACTCAGTACCAGGGATCCTTTTTGAATGGTTCAGAGAGAGCCAAGGATTAAAGAGGCATCTTTATCATCCATAAAAACAAATACCAGCCATCTATTTGCTAAAATACTAATAACCAGGACGCAGTTGAGAAGAGGATTCCAGTGAAGTGTTTTCCATTCAACCCATTCGCTTTTGTTCATGTTACAGTATTCCAACCGCCAAACAAGGGCTCTGCAGCCCAGAGCCTCAACTTTATCCATGTAAACAACCTTGCCCAAAACATAGCTATGCTTCACTGCAAGAGCCTTTATCGCTTTAGTTTTCCTACGTGAGCGATAAGAGACAGTCCCTACACATCTTTCGAAACAGTGGGCATGTTTAACGAGTTAATACCATGACTAAAAGACCGGTGAGGAGTAATTGGTAAACAACACTCTGTAAGGGGTAAAGCAACAAACCCTAAAACCAGAAACCCGTAAAGCAACAAAGGGAGGCACCCAAGACTAGTCCCAGTAAATGTAAAAAAAAGAAACCATGTTGAGCACTACTCACACGAAACTTAAACTCTTGTCAGCAAGAATCACAATCCCATCTCGAGGAGAAAGAAAAAATGGGAGTTTCGACAGTGCCCACATGCTAATATAATATAAAAGGAGAGAACGGTAAAAAACCACACCCGTGATAGTATAACACTGACCCTTAGAGAGTGTCCAGTGGTACACTATAAACTGACAAACAACAGAAAGCAGAAGAGAAAAATAAGTACTACAATGATTAGTCGACATGAGCTTAAAAAGGTGCTAAATAGGTCAACCTTAAAACCCCAAAAAAGCCTTAACGCCTGACAATAAAAGAGCACAACAACATAATCCAAGAAGTAACCACCAACAGTGTTAAAGCAGCAGAACCAATGAAAATAGATAGCCGCAGAGAATAAGATATAGAAAACAAAAGATTCCCACTTTTTTTAGAACATGGTTGGTACTAAGCCCTCCGCTAGGAGGGCAACCTCCATGTAAAATAACATAAAAAAAACTAGCATAAAGGAGAGAACTCAAGTCCCTAGCCAACATGAGGTGTGAAGGTTAGTGTTCAAAGCCATGGAGATGCAACCATAGAGATGTAGCCACCCCCTGCCCAAGACTCAACCCGTCGTTCAGGAAAACCCTAGCTCCTGGTTCGAAACCCTCCAGGCATAATCTTCATCCTCAAATATGACACTCTAGTTGATCCATCTTGCATCTTATCACTTAATGCATGCATTTGATGGTAATGGTTTTCCCACCACATGTAATCTATATACCTGTATATGTATAACATCTACATGCTTAACCATTCATTAATGAAACCTTTTCTTTAGCTTCATACTAAAAATCCATACTAACACATTTACATTGTTTATAGACTAGGCAATTTATTTATGCTTGCATAGCTTAACTTCCATCATTATATTACTCATTTACCATCTAGTATTAAAGTGTAAAAATCAGAATAAAGGTTTTCACCTAAAGATTTGATCCTCTAATTAATGCTTTCGCTTAAAAGAATTTGATCCTATACACTTTAAATCCAAAGTTCATATAAATCTACATTGGTATTAATGTTCACAGGTGACAAATTTAGGGAAGTACTTCAAAGCTGTGAGATAGAGTTTAAGGAAGTACTTCAAAACTTTGGCTTTATTAATATTCGATAGGTTGAGAAGAAACGAGTAATACATCTTCGTAATGATTATATACCATGGGTTAACTTATCCTCTAAATATCTTTTACACATGGTTGAAAAAACATATCTTTCACATGAATAAATTTTTCAATTAAATAGGCAACACTTTTATAACCATCATAATGAATAGAATCTAATTACATCTGGAACACATCTCATAATATAAGAAACAAAAATGATCTTTTTATTTAAATTCTCCAAACAATCTTTGATTTTAAATTCTCCATCATTCAATTGGTAAAAGCAATCTTTCTATTCCATCATTCAATTGGTAAAAACAAACCTTTAATTGGTGATTAACAATGAGGTGAGGTGAAAAAAGGACACAGAATTCGGAAACCATGCCTACAAAATCGGATATTGTCTCCAAAGAATGGCCATGTGAGTAGGAAGTAAAGGATTCATAATGTAGCAGGTAGACAAAATCCAGATGGCTAAAACGCTTGGTCAACATGAAAAAGGACATATAGATAGTAATAGTAACTATGCCGACAGAAGTGATATATGAATCCTATGTATAAAAACAACAATGACAAGGATAATGATACAAAATCTATAGGGTAGGAAATGGTAAAAAATAATTGGTTAATAAAGATACAAATTTAAATGGAGATGGTAAAATAATGATACAAAATCCATAGGGTAAGAAATGGTAAGAAATAACTAGTTCATAAAGATACAAATTTAAATGGTGTTAGATGGTAAATATTTTTTAGAAGGCTAGGTTTCTTAATTTATATTATTGTTTTATTTATGGTGATTTATGTTTTAGAATTCAAGGTCATTGGGTGGAATAGTAAGTATTTTTTATTTTTATTAAATTGTAGAATGATGAGACAAGTATAGTGTCTGGCTAGATTGATTGTAAGATGATGAGACAAATTAGTACTAGCACAACTACAAGTAAAGTGGCCTCATTGATAGGCACAACCAACTACTTAGTTTTGTAAAGATAGCTGACCCTTAAACAAAGGCTAAAATATATAATTTTATATCCATTATTCATACTAGACTATAAAAATTAATATAAACACAAAATAAATACTATTAAATAAACAAGAAAAACAAAAACTAATATGAAAAAACAAAAACAAATTATTACGTGTTTCTTGAACCACCCTTTAAGTGAAGCTTATATAAATCTTAATCAAGATGCATTTAATCATAACAAGATACGACTACCAAACAAGTCCAAAATAAAAGATAATATCTAAATGCTAATCCCTATAATTAAATATGTTTTTTCTAAATTGTTAACTATATTTAACTAGTAAATTGGCCCATATCTAACTGATAATAACATATACAACACTAGATAACTTGCTGTTATGTGGCTACAAGTTAAGTACAAAAAGTTAAAAAGATTGGTGAAGAAAGGCAAAAGGATAACATTGTTAGATATGATAAAAATTCTTACGAGTAGAACATAGTCAATATGAATGTGAAAGGAGGACAGAAGAATCGTAACCTCCGCCTACCCAATAACGTGAATCGATATTGGTGCATGGCGAGATCCATGAAAGTAGGAAATGCAAAAAAGGATACTTTGCTCACCAACCCAATAAATGTCAAATTGTTCCCACGTGGTGAGTAGTAAAGCGAAAGAATAACATGATATAAGCTGAAGGTTGAAGGTTAATTGTGTATTGTTGTTTTCACATCTTCATTGGTTGTAAACAAATCCCAAAAGCTTGATGTGTCGGTTTCTAAAGAAATTCAATAATCAATTTGAAAGGCAGGGATGTACAATTCCTCAACTCAAGAGAGGGCAGTAATGCCATACAATAGCCTTAGCTTAACTAAATATTGGAGTACATAAGCCAAATGAAGTTGATTTTAAAAATAGGTTGAATAGTCTAAGGAACTAAAAGAATCATAGTTTTAGCTCTTCTTTATACTCTTTTTCATATTGGATCTTTGGCTGTAAATTTTGACTTAAAAACTTGCATTTTATTTTCTTAAAAAATATGGTGTATGTTGTCGATCTTTAAGCTCTTTTCATATTGAATTTGGATATCCTAGTAGACCGCACATTCCATAACAAAGTGGCACTGTGTCTCCACCACATCCTTATTGCATTGCAGAATATGCAAGTTCTCTCTTCTCACACTTCTTTAGGTACCGTCCACCTACTCTCTTCCCACACTTCATTAGGTACCCTCCACCTACCCACAAAGTGGCACTCTGTCTCCACCACACCCTTATTGCAGAATATGCAAGTTCTTTCCACCTACCCACAAAGTGGCACTCTCTCTCCACCACACCCTTATTGTAGAATATGCAAGTGTTTTCTTCCCACACTTCCTTAAGTACCGTCCACCTACCCATATCACATCTAAGGTGATGTGAGACCCTCCTAAGCTGAGCAACTAACAACTTTGCTTTTCTTTTGATAGCTGCCCCTAAATATGTTTTCTCACCATGATCCCAATTTGGGTTAAACTCTTTGATGTAGTAATTTTTTTAGGCCCATTGAGATTGGTTTACATGGCAATCCTGAATTTTAGGTCACCAAAATTTTTATTTCTTTCTTGGTGTTACTACATGCATGTAGCTTGATGTTGATATTCCACTTTCTTAACCATTTTTTGTTTTGTTTCAAGTTTTTTTTCTACCGCCTAACTCCTCCTCCATGGTTAGCTTAAGCGAGCATTGATTATCTTAAAAAAAAGAAAGAAAAAAAAGAAAAGAAAAGAGTGAGAATGAAGTCCAGTGGGGAAATGGAGTTAAAGCCTTGAAAGAAAAAAAAAGGAAGAAGAGTGAGACTGAGACGAAAAAATTAATGTCGGAAAGTGATGAGTTTGCATGATAGTAAATGAAGAAATCGGGACGGGATGAATGATTTCGGAATCAAAAATTAAGAAACGTACAAAAGAAGGGCCGGGCCGTAAATTCTCCTAAAGCAACGGGGCGAGACTGTGGGGCAATCCAGCTGGGGAAAGGAGGCGCACCGCCGTTATTCTGTAGAGAAAGAAAAAAGGAGGAGGAAGTTCCTAGACTGTTCCGTCTGGGCGGAAGGGAAGGGCAGGGCAGGGCAGGCCAGGGGAGAGGGGCCCCTGGGGCCTGAACACTCCCTCCCCCGGTGAAGACTGAAAGTACTGGCAGCGACGAAGAATGCTCTGCCATCTCTGCAAGATGCACGTGACGGAACCCCTCGTGGAAATACATTTTGTTGACCGAAGACGCCTGAGGCATACGGTTTTGCTTTTTGCATTATTCACTTGACGACATGCACCGGTGACGGAGCTTGTGGCAAGAAGAAGCCTAGGAGCGGTGGTTCGTATACAGTGAAAAAATAGGAATAGAATAGGAGTTTGGTGCGTCGTTGTCGTTGTACGTTGGGCAGGTGGCGCGGATCTATAGGCCTTAAAAGCTCCTTCAATACACACTGTCCATCCTGTACTTGAGGGAGTACTTTGGAGGCAAATCTAGATGGTTTTTCTGGTTTCATTGATTTGGGAAAGTTATCAGAGCAGCTGGAAAGAGAGAAGAAGATGAGCTGCTTTGTGTATAGGGAGCGGACTGCTCAGGTTCAGGTTCAGGTTCTGCTGCTGTGCTGCTGCTGGAGTTGAGTTGAGCTGATAGGTGTGGAAACAAGATATATATTCAATATTTTATAATTTTCCCTTTTGCCAGGATGAGTTTACTTGTTGTATCTGAGTTGGATGGGATAGCTTGGGCGGTTGCGGCTGCAGAAAGCGAGAGCTGAATTGATTTGATTTGATATGTTTTGGTTGTTGGAATTCTCAAGGCAAGGCAATTGAAAGTGGAGGGAAAATGGCTTCTTTGATTCGGCTTCCTCGTTGGATGTATGTAGAGATGAAGAAGTAGAATTAGAAGTTCTGCCTAAAAATTCCTCCTCCTTAGTAAAACATTGGTGGTTTTAGCTATAGGATCTTTACCTCTATGTGTTTGGCTGAGCGGAAAGATTCGTGAGATGAAGGTACCTGGATTCATCTAAAGATGAATTGAGGATCTGAGATTCTTTTTAATTTTATGAACAATGGGCAACAGCGCCAAGGTTAAGGTTATTGTTTAAGAGATTTTAGAGTTTTTTTTATATCTGGAAATGGAGGACATGAATATGAATATTGGAGGTGCTGCTGCTGCTACTTTTTATGGAGTGAACATGAGTGAATATGGTGACACAGGAGTGGGTTCTATGATGGCTTTGATGACTGAACAGGAACCTGGAAATGAAAGCATAATGAGTACTATGACCATGTCCATACCCAGTAGCGCCTTCTCGTCCTATAGCCACGCAGGTCAGGTTGAAGGTCTCCTCTCGGCGGCGGCAGCCACTATGTTTAATCAAGGCGGTCATCATCATCATCAGAAACATCTCATCGGTGGTCATTTCCCACCAGAACAGCTGGTAGTGAATGAACAGGCGGCCGTCATTTCCGACTCGTCCTTGTCTTCTGTCAAGACGGAAGTGTGTTCGAATCAGTTCAGAAAAACGAGTGGAGGAGGAAGGTCGTGCTGCCCACAACCATCCTTGGTGGTGAGAGCTCCTCCTCAGCAGCAGCAGCAGCACAACCGCCACCACCAAGAAGCTAGCAGAATGGTGACTTCCTTGGAGGTCGATATAGATAGTGCTTGTTCCAGTAACCCTAACGATTCCGTTGATACACTGAAAACAAAAATCGCTTCCCATCCTCACTATCCTCAGCTGTTGGCAGCTTACATGGATTGCCAGAAGGTAAAATGAAGAATAGTTTACCATCTGGTTCAGTAGCTGTATTTTTAATTGCATCAAAGGACTGGGTTATCTGCAGGATGTTGCCGTTTTTAGTGTAGGATCGTTGTTCATACGTATGTGCCTTTCTTTTTTTGTAATTTGATAGTAATATGTGATGTTGATTTCAGGTCTTGTTGAACTATGGAAACAATACTAACAGCTCTCAGAAACAGTTACTACTGTCTCTTGCTAATACCATCTTGGATGTATGCCTCTATTTTCAGATTGGGGCTCCTCCTGAAGTGGTTGCGCTACTGGATGAATTTGGTCAGGAGAACCAGCTTGGACGCCATTCCGCAACTGTGGATATAGGAGTGGATCCGGAGCTTGATCAATTCATGGTGATTTTCTTATAGTCCAAGGTTTTCATGGTGGTTTTCTTACAGTTTAAGGTTTTGACTTAACTGTAGCAGCATTATGAAATTATCTACAAGTGCATAAAACCTTAGTTCTTGCTTACCAGTAGAAGCTAATATTCTGCATGAAAACTGTTGGCCAGACCGGCTTGAAACAAACTACTATTTTGCATCCCAGAATCTGTACCTAGGAGTGACTCAGTTAAATTTGTTATTTTGTTTTATTTAACCGTCTGATTGATTAAAATACATTTCTCAGGAGGCCTACTGCCAGATGTTGATAAAGTACCATTTAGAACTATCTAAGCCATTCAAAGAAGCGAAAACGTTTCTGAACAAGATGGAGACACAGCTAAATTGCTTGAGCAAAGGAGCTATCAGAGGTTTTCCTTCAGGTATGGTTTCCCATTGTTTTTACCCATAAGTTATAATCTTCTTTGTTTGAGTGGCCAGATGTTCGAACCCTGAAAATTTTAATGATAACTATCATGCAGTGTGTTTATTTATATTTATCTAAGTAAGATGTATGCCATTCATAATCGTTATGTGGCGTTACTGTGAACCTTCCATACTTCTGGCATATATCTGAAAGAGTTTTAGGTTGCATTGAGTACTATTGAAATGCAGAAAAACGTGTACTTTGCAATAATCTTCTGTATACAAAGACTTTTAGATTAATTAGTAAAAATTAAAAGCCCGTCCAAAGCAAAGTATACAAAAATTTTGTGCTACAGTAAACTTTATCTGGTTAATTTTATCCCTTTCCCAGATCTGATTCCTAATAGTAAGCCAGGTGCTCTACATCCAGGGTGAGGGATTTGTAGCCAAAAAAATGTATGAGATATAGTAGTATGGAACTATTAAGCCTTAGATCTAACAGCCAAAAGGTTTAGACCTTGAATTTTTAAACATAGATCAGGGTTCTATTTTGAAAATTATTGGTTGTGACGAGTGTAAAGCAGCTTTTTAGTATCAATTTTAAATGTGAGATACTTTGTTTCAACCAGTAAACTTATTTAAACGCATTCATAAAAGCTAAGGTTTATAAATTAAATTGCAAGCAGTAATGCTTAATTAGCCTGCACTAAGACATAGTAGATACAGATGAACGAGTAGACATAATCATAATGCCTTGTCTATAATTTATATATATATATATCAAATTGCAGGTTATTGCAGGCTGCAATATAGGGATTTTTAAATGCCGGCATGTTTAGGTTATTAAGAAAATTGCAGATCATTGCCGGATGTCATACAGAATTTCTTAAACGCTCGCATGTTTAGGTCATAAAGAATATTCTTGATACACCATATACCATAGTTATGATAAATAATTAATCTTTATCAACGACCAGAGGAATATTAGAGATGCGAACTGCCTAGTAATCCATTTCCAAATACTGTAAGAACCGAGTTTATTGGAATGACATTGCAAATGTACTTGAATCTAGGTATTCCACAACTTTGAAATAGGTACTCATCAAATTCTATAATATAGGATGTTTTATAAAGTTTCAATGGTGGCAAGAGCGCTAGCCTGAAAAAAACTGGAACGACTTGAATTTTGGTATTAAACCTTATCAGAACTTTCTGATAGAATTTTTTCATGTGAAAGCAGATTTAAATGTTAGGATGAGAACTCGTTCAATTAGTGTTAGATATCTTGGCCATGGCCATAATGGCACGAGAGAAAGACACTTAATGATCCATAATGGCACGAGTAAAAGACAATTAATGGCCATAATGGCACGAGAGAAAGAAAATCTGTAGATCCATCTTAATGATAGAGCTGTATTAAAAGTAAGAGATATCTTTTGTCATTTCTCTAGGGTTGCAATACAGACACTGGTACACTGTTTTTCGATCCTCTCAAAGGAAGATTTGAAGTTATGAAAAATAAAGAGAACTAAGCTGTATATTTTTAAGGTTAGTGTACATTTACAAGTTTTCCACAGCGCATCTCAACCCAGGCTGTAGATGGAGGACACCTAATATCATTATAACTTTTAACTATTTTCATTAGGATAGTTTGTTCATAGAATTGCTATGGCATAAGTACCACCCAAGTAAGGTGAAACCCTAAACCTATGGATATGGATCTTCACAAAAATAAAACATTAGGCTAGATTGTAAGGGTGAAACCCTAAACCTATGGATATGGATCTTCACAAAAATAAAACATTAGGCTAGATTGTAAGGGTGAAACCCTAAACCTCTCGACACAGATTCTTAACCTAACAAATCCAAAGGTCATCCACTATTGTCAGTTTTTCAGTTTTTCCATTCCAAATAGAGAAAAATTTACATGGCTAGGTCATTATTACTGTTAATCGATAAGTGCGAAAGGCACGCAGAGGTTACAGTGAATATAATCTGACATTATATTCTAACTAGCAGTCCTTCAGTACGGTACGGGTACCAACAGTAACTGTAACTTAGTGGGTTTCAGGCAGAAATATTAGTGTGTGAACTAGTTGTTTTCGATTTAAAAATAGTAGATTTGATTACAGGGAATTCCATGATCAACTAATGCAGGCATTGCCACTTTTTAAAGTAAAATATTAATAAGCATCGACTGTCTAAATAGTCTTTTTCCGAATCCTCTGAAAGGCCTGTGGAATAAAAGGATGCATGAGGCCTTTGTAATATAGGTGAACTAATTCGAGGAAAAAAAATTATAGGTGAACTAAAATTGACTAGATTTAAAACAGCTCACTAATCAGTCTTCAAGCTTGTAAAATAATTTGTCGAAGGAACTCCTTCGGGATCAAAGGGTGAATGCTCTAAATAAACTTGTGGGACGTGTTCCTCAATGTTTGTTTCCTCTTCTTGCAAATTCAATTTTCTGAATTCATTGGCGAATTTGTGGAAGTCGTTGCTACCTTACCGAATATATTTTCCAGCTGTGAATTGTATGTCGTAATTGATTAATGGTTCTAAATTGTCCATAACATGGAAAAACCATGCTACATGGTGCGGATTCATGTACGCTTAGAAGGTGAAGGTGGTGATCAATGTAAGGTACTAAACCCCTTCAAGCTTAATATGTATACCAAGCACATATTATGACGTTGATTCTGTTTGTTCAACTATTACAACAAGGTCTAAGGTGGTAAGGTTAGCAGAGCAGGTCTAAGGTGCTAAGGTTAGTAAAGGGTGATAATAATAATTATATTATTGTGTAAAGAATTCTGGAGTACTATTTAGAGATTTAGATAGACCAACCCTTTTAGGGTGGATCTTCTGGTAGAAGGATCCAATCCAAAGATGCTTGGAATGTCTATGCAAAACAGGTCAGTCTATCTCAATTTTTACACATAACATTCCACATTCTTAACATAATGGTTAAATATTGTGGACTTATACATACACAATTGGCTTGTTATAGTAATATCAAAATAATAATTAAAGCTGGGATATATATAAATAAAAAATTATTTAAAAAAAATAAAATATTAAAATTTTTTTTAATATTAGTTTTAAATAAAAGGTTAAATAAGGTATCAGTTTTTGGGATTATATATCCATAGGTTGATGTTTACAAAGATGAAAAAGTGTAGCATTAAATTTTAATCAACCTTTTGTGAGGAGGTCACTCATTTTAAGAGTTCTTTATAATTGGCCATAGTCAAATCTACATAGCTTGATAACTCATTTGCAAAACTTTAGAAGTATTGTAACTTTTGAACTATTCAGTTTATTAAATGTTAAATTTAATTTTAAGAATTTTTATATTAAAAGTATTTTAATATTAATTATAATTATAATTTTAGGTTAAAATATCTATTTTTTTTTTTTAATTTTGATTTGATGATGATGGTTAAGAATAATTTTGTCCCTTGAAATTTTTGAAAAAAATTATTTGAATTGATGTAAAATTTTACTCATCAATGATTTGATGATGGTTACAAATAAGTTTGTCTATTTTGAACCCTTTGAAAAGAAGAAAATAATGATTTATTGATGTAAAACTTATTTCGTAAAAATCTTTTTTAAAAGTAAAAAAGGATGGTTTTGATTATTATGACTTAATAAGGATGAAGTCAAAATAAAGTTATTATGGTTGAAAAAAAGAAAATATTTATTTGAATGGATGTAAAATTTGATTTAGTAAAAATCTTTGTAAAAAGTAAAATTGGAGGGTTTTGATTATTATGACTTAATAAAGATGAAGTCAAAATAAAGTTATTATAGTATTGATAAAAGAAAAGGTTATTAATAATAAGGAAATTGGTAATGGAGTAGTATAGTTATTTTACATTTTGGATTTTAAGGTGGGTTTTAGTTTGAATTTGATAAAATTAAATTTAGATGTGATATACTTCAATGACATTCAAATTATACAATTTTTATAGCTAATATATATAATTCTAAGATTTTTTAAAAATTTCTAATAAACTTTAAATAAAATAAAACCTAAAAAACTGAAAATGTGTTGAAAAAAAAAAAGTATTTAAACTACACCAATGGTAATGATTTAGTTAATTAATATTTTATTAATATTAGTTTAATTTTCAAATAAATTTAAATAATTAAATATTATAAAAATGAGAAGTGTAATAAATGTTTTAAAAATACCTTCAACTTCTAAGAAAAAATGGTTTTGTTTTCGGCTTATTTCACTTTTTTATGTCAAAAATGTCACAATCTCGGATATGTAATGGGTAGTCTAAGTAGACTCGTTTGTTTTAATTTTTTTCAAACTTAACAAGCTATTGAAAATGCTTTTGCTTTTGGCTTATTTCACTTTTTTATGTAAAAAATGTCTCAATCTCCCATATGTAATGGGTGCTATAAAATATCTTTGTACAATCATTTTTTTTTTCTAACTTAAATTGAAAATGCTTTTGTTTTTGGCTTATTTCATATTTTTATGTAAAAAATGTGTCAATCTTCAATATCTAATGGGTGCAATAAAATATCTTTGTACAATCATTTTTTTCAAACTTAACAAACTATATTTTATAGGCAAAACTTTACTAGGTTCAATATATAGAATTTGCATATATACCACCATTTTTTTTTCAAACTTAATCAGTTATTAAATTCTATACTCAAATGTTAGATAATGAGTGAAAATTTTGATATATATGTATATATATTTAACTTTTTGACTGAAGTGGAGTTGTAATTTATTATATATATATTTTATTTTAAATTGGTAAAGAAGTTTTTATCTTAGTTTAAGATAATGATATATTTACTTGGTTAGTCTGTACTATTTAGAATACTGGATTATGGCATATATCCTAAGCTTATAATAAATTGTTAATTAAAAGGTAGAATACTCATTCATATTGTACAATCTATGATATACATTTACTAATACTAACATTTTATAGAGTTAGTAAAACATATTTTCATAATATGCAAAACCCATTAGTTGATTAAGGAATTGTATTTAGATTACTAAATATAAATATGTATTCAAGGTTAATTTAGTTTTAAAAATTAATTTAAGTGGTTTTTTAAGCATTAAATTCTTTAATTGATTAAAGAATTATATTTAAATGATTAAACATAAATATGTATTTAATATTTATTAAATTATAATTTGAAAGAATAATTCAAATAATTTGTTGAATTTATAAAGGCTAAAGAGGTTATAAGAATAAGCAAACATTTACCTTAAACTTAATGAATGTGAAGTACATCATTCACATCAAAAAATTTCTAACTAATTTTTTTTTGTATAACATCACATTTGATTTTTTACCAAATTTTCTTATATCATATTTTTTTATAAATTATAGACATGTTTTTGGAAAAAAAACATCTTATTTTTAAACTATTTTTCATATCATAACTTTTTATTATTATTTTTAAATTATAAACATGTTTTTTGAAAAAAAAATAAAAATAAATTATCTTATGTTTAAACTATTTATTTAATATAGACTTGTAACAATGGATTTCAAAGTAATTTTTAAGAAGTTAATGAAAAATAAATAATGAGTTCATCCCACCAAAATCTTTAGTCATTTTATAATACAAAAGTATAAAATTAATTAAATATATAATCATTTATAATACAAAATTATAATATATATGGTTTTATTATATATATATATATATANATATAAAATTAACCTTTTAGGAGATGCATATATAGAAAGTTAATTATAACTTTATCTATAGATATTTCTTATAAAAAAAACCTAAAAGACTATTGTTGTTAAACTAGATAATTAACCTTTTAGGAGATGCATATTTAGAAAGTTAATTATAACTTTATCTTTAGATAATTCTAAAAAAACCTAAAGGACTATTGTTTTCGAGTGTTTTGCTAGTTTCATGCAAATAAGTGTTAATTGTGAATCGTTATGGATTAAGTACACTATTATATATGGACCGTTTCTTTTAGAAATGATATCCACCTATATGAGAAAATCCATTTATAAGTTTTGCCCAACTACAACTCAGTAAGTCACACTCAACAATGGATGCTCAAAGTAATAGTTGGCACAAGGCTTAAAGGGTATATATCTTGGATAATGACACAGACAATTGACAAGTACATAAGCCAATGTAATGGATCCTTTATTTTAAATAGGGAGAACTACAACTCAATAAGTCACACTCAATAATCGATGCTCAAAAGACTAGAACAATAGTTGGCACAAGGGTTAAGAACCTAATAGGCACAATTTCCTCTATGCACTTGAAGAGTCATATACATCATTCTAATCGCATTACTCTTTTTCGAATTGACCAATACTTCTACTCATACATCCTTTCATACAAGTCCCTTCTCATAAATTTGAGTAGCATTTCTATGGCCAAGATATATATGTATATACAAGTCCCTTCTCATAAATTTGAGTAGCATTTCTATGGCCAAGATATATATGTATATTTATATGATGATGGGGACTTCTCATAAATTTGAGTAGCATTTCTATGGCCAAGATATATATGTATATTTAAATGATGATGGAATTTGATAGGTAAATTGCTCGTAACAAGCCATTTAGTTGTAAATATGATTACCAATCATTATACTTGTTATAAAATGGCTTTCAAAGGTGTAAAATGTTTGAGAATTTAGTTATAATAGTCAATTTTGATGGGCCTTTCTATTTGAAATTTCAACCTTGTTTATATATATATATATTTTGTGGACGTAAGGATTTTTAGAGGCGCAAAATGTTTACGAATTTGGTTATAATAATCAATTTTGATCATCATGGCTATTTGAAATTTCAACCTTGTTTTATATATATATATAAGTTTTGTGGATGTAAGATTCTCAAAATCGAACGCCATCTCTTAAGAAAGGGATCAATCCATCTCCTCATTGCTATTGCCTACAAACATTCATTATGTATATACTAATATATATCCCAATATAGATTGACAAATATGTAGTATATGGGTATATATATCCTTATAGCTCACATACATAGACTTGGGAAAATGGATGTTTAGGATTATTTTCAAGATGTTATAGAATGGATATTTGTGGGTGATGTGTGTCAATAGCATTGAGTAGATGGATTGGTCAATTTCTTGAAAGATGGTGTTATATTATGAGAACTTTATATCTACATGCTCATAATTTTGAGTAGCTATGTGTGTATGAAGTTATAGGAATTTGATTCTTAAATTACTGAAAATCCAAGCTTAAATTGGTTACAAGTGTTGATATTGATGCTTAAATTGGTGAAAAGCAATTTAGCTGTCAAACATGGCTAAAAATTGAATATATCCATAATAATGGCTTTTAAAGCTGTAAATTGGTTATAAGTGTCGATTTTGACGAGGGCCAACTATTTGAATCCCAACCATATGTATATGCTAATATACATCCCAATAAATATATATTGACACTTATACTAGTATACTGGTATATATTTCCTTAACTCACACAGACTTGGGGAAATTGGTGTTCATGATTATTTTCCAGGAGCTCTTGGACATGCTAACTCAAGTGGAAATTTAGATTGGAATGATGGCCTTTGAAGCCCAAGTTCATAAAGAAGTTGAAGCGAACCAGAACATGGGTGATGGCACAGTCCAAGGGACCTTTTAGGCAAATAATTAGGTTTTAGGAGATGCTTTTTTGTTTGCTTTGGGACAGTTTGTCTATATATTTCGGAATATAGTTATTAGGACCATAGATTTTCTTCTTGTTTTCCATTTTTACAGACAATATGGAGCAGACCAGCTCAGTAGTGAAGTTTGCAGTAAAACCTTTATCTAAATTGAAAGCTTGATGTAATTCATGGTCTTTTGTTAATACAAAATACTATCTATTTTTGTTATAAAAAAAAACTATTACGATTAAAGCTTAAATTAAATTGTCAAAGTGTCAACATATGTTTTTAAATTTGTTTTGAAACTACAAATAAACAAAGTTAAGATTATATATACATATATAAAAGGTAGTATGCAAAAATAATCAATATTTACAATTTAAACATAACCACGATGAAGTGCAACCAAGCTCAAAAGGAGAATCTTTAGCTAAACTTTTTTAAAATAGTTAAAAATAAGAGTATATTCACACATGTTTAGAGAACAAACTCAAAATCCCTAGTAAGTTAACCATTCTTTGATGATGAATAACCTAGTGCTCCAAAGACCTATATGAAACAAGATTAGCATCAAACATGCCAAATAACCAATAATAGACGTTGATAATGCAAATTTTCGAGTGGAACCTATACCATCTATATATCAATCACAAAGAGCAATGAGGGATGTACAACTCCCTAGTTGATGAAATAAGTTTTATGAAGTCCTCAAATAAGTGTTTAGAAACTTCCCCATATTTTAAATAAACACTTAAACACTTAACTTATCGTAAAAGTTCATAAACTTTCCAACAATTTAAATGAACACTCCACCCATAATGAAGAAATAAAAAAAACTTATAATAAATATAAAATAAGTTATTTATAAAGTAAATTTATCATTATTTTTATTAATAACCAAAATTCTATCCTATCTATTTTATTAATGGTCAAAACCATATTATTTCTATTTACTCTACACGAACCAATTTTTTATTTATTTATAATTATTCTTGTTCCCCATTCTTTATCACACTGCAACACGACGATGAATCGATTCATTTGCTTTTTCTCCTTAATATTGTAATTCCTAGGAGAAAATGTTACATAAATAGAGTCTCGATGCTCGTTGGATATAGTCCAATCAGTTTTTGAATAACTGAAGATTTGTTAGATTCCTTCCCATAGCAGTTTGAATCACCTGATCTATGTTCCACTTGATCCACTTAAGAATCGGAAAGTAATTGATGTTTGGTAACAAAAAGTTGAACATCTACTTGATCTTGATACTTATGAAATGGAAGAAACACAATTTTCTATTTATTCATTAGAAACATTTCTAAATTTCAAGGATAAATGAATTGTACACAATTTCTTTTCTTAGTGGGAATTTTCTAAATCCCACATAGTTTATATCAATTTTTTTTATCACAACTACCATCACACCATGATAAATTACGGTGTTGATATGGACGATATTTAGACACTAAAATATCTAGTACTATGTGAACAACGTAGATTATGTGATTTAGGTTGAACACAAGGTGCAATGGCGTTAATGTGGATGATAGGTGGACTAATAGAAACTGAAGTATGTTTAAAATTGTTAAAGATTAAAGAAGAGAAAGAGAAGATGACGATGGAACGCACAATAGATCTATTGATTGTATGGGCAATGGAATGTCTTCTCAATATTAACACAAGTATTTATAGGACTATATAATAGCAAAACCATGTGTCAGAGAATACTATGGGTCACTAATTCTAGCTAAAGTGTCCAAATCAACTAGTTTACTAATCAACTAATTTATGCACGATTGACCACAGTGGATGGTTGATATTACAATTCTTAACACACCCCTTTAATATCAAGTGGGACAATATACTTAGCATTATCAATGTTAAAGGATGCATGTTGGTCTATGTCTCAGCTACTTACATTTCATTCAAAAATTTCATTTTCACTTTCTTCCTTGATGTGTATTTGGATTGCTTCTTCTTTGTCTTCTGGATCTTGATGTTCTTCAGCGTCTTATTTAGCTTCTAGAGCATAGTGCAAGTTGTCTTCTTCTGTTTCAACATGATTTTTTCGGCTGTCCTCTTTACATGCACATTGAAAATTTTTGTCAAAAAAAATATGAATATATTTCAGCTTTTCTTGGAGAGCATTCACATCTTCGTGTTCCTCATCAATGACAGCTACTTCATGATTTTCATTGACTTCTTCATTTACTTGTATTCACTGTGCATCCTTTAGTGCTTCTTCAAAAAATGTGGGAAGATGGGAAAACAAATCATACTGTAGATGTTCATCAATTATGGGAGTATGCTCATATATCTCCCTCAAATTTATAGTTTTCCGGTTTTGGGTTGGATTGTCTGCTGGTGTTTCTTTTGTGCTGCTATCAACTGTCTGTTGCTCATTCTTTGCAATTGTTGCAGATTCTATGTTGCTATCAACTGCCTTTTTCTCAGAGAGACTATCACTCACATCACTGAATACTCCTACATTGACAGGTTGGTTTTCATTGTAGTAGTATTCAATGATGTGAGTGATAGTCTCTTTGAGAAAGAGATAGTTGATAGCAGCATAGAAGCTGCAACAGTTGCTGAGAATGAGCGACAGATAGTTGATAACAACATAGAAGAAACACCAATAGATAGTACACCACAGAACCATAAACCAAGATTGTCTTCTTTCTTTTTGGAGCTTTGACAGAGCCTTAAATGAATCTGAATCAACGGGATCTTGAGTCAACTCAGAAATGCCACAAATCTTGTGACCTTAACTAACTTTTTACTTTCATAGCCCATTGATCATAATTATCTCCATCAAATGTTTGTCATAGCCCCACTGGTGTTAAGAGATTTCTTGTACCTCTTCAAGCTCTTCAGGTGATGCATCTGGTAGCTCCATGATCCATCATCAAGAATCGATATTCTTCAATTTTCTTCGATCTTCTACAATCTTCTTGTCTCGATCACAACCTACAATAATATAAGATTTATGCGTGTGTGTGATTTCCACTATGTGAAAAGACTTACCCAAGACTAAAGGAATCAATCATGCCATACCCTACGATACCATGTCAAAGATTAAAGAAGAGAAGCATAAGATGATGATGGAACACACAATGGGTGTATTGATTGCATGGGCAATGGAATGCCTTTTCAATATTAACACCAGTATTTATAGGGCTACATAATAGCAAAACAATGGGTTAGAGAATATGGTAGGTCACTAATTCTAGGTGTGGTGACCAAATCAACTACTCTACTAACCAACTAATTAATGCACTATTGACCATAGTCGATCGTTAAGATTACAATTCTTAACAAAAATAGATATGGCATTTGGTTTGGGTCAATCAAATATCCTCAATAGACAAACCATCAAATCAACACAGGGTGCAGGATTCTTCATAGAAATCCATCAGTCAGATGGTGGGCATGTTGCGGCAAGATATTTTGTGAGAAAATATGCAACTGAGTATGCAATTTAACTCAATTGAACAAATAATTGGAAGATTTTCAGACAAAATTTGAAAGAAAACTTTGAATGTACTCAATTGTTTAAGACGAGAAATAATTAATAATCAAACAATAAGTGAAGTTTCCATTAAGAAAATCAAGGATATCCAGAAGAAGATTTTGTAACCTGATAAGATGAAGCACCATTTTTCTAAAATTGTTGCTATCCTACAATGTGACTAGAGATTGCAACATTGCTACATCATGATGAATGAAACAACGAGGTCGAAATTCTGAGTTTTTTAATCACTCAAATACAGTAAATCGTCTATTAAAAATACAATCAAACCTTGTTAGCTAAAAATAAATGATTAATACTTAAAAACACTTGGGTTTGAGATTTTTTGTGGTGGTAAATTGTTAGTGGCAAAGTCTTCCAGATTGGTAATAGTATTGATTTCCTGATCCAGATCAGGGAACCATATTCATGACAAACTGCTTTTAGATAATCTTTAAAAATCAACAAGGTTTACTATACAAATAAATGATTAATACTTAACAATATATTATGGTTCTGAGATTTCTGTGGTGGTAATTTTTAGTAGCAAAGTCTTCCAGATTGTTTATAGTCATTTTCTGATCCAAATGGGAACCATCTTTATGACAAATTGCTTTCAAATAATCTTTAAAATCAATAAAGTTTATTAATACTTAAAGACATTACGGTTTAGAGATTTTTTGTGGTGGTTGCTAGTAGCAAAGTCTTCCAGATTGGTTACAATATTCATTTTTTATTATTGAGATCAATGATCTTCAAGACAAATTGCTTCCAAATAATCCTTCAAATCAATAAGGTGACATTGAGGGATTTAATTGAATCAGATATGCTTTCAGATATAAAAGCTACATATAACAAGACATTTACAAGATTAATTAAAATTAAAAATAATCAAATATTGTTAATCATGAAATATGATCCAAGCTTATAAAAAAACCAAGATTATCTTAAAGTCTAGACCAAAAAGAAAAACTTGCCATTAGTTTCCTCAACCTCATGGTAATATCAAGAGTAGCTCATGGTAGTATCAAAGAATATATGATCAAGTGAAGAATTTACAAGTTGACATTTGACATCAGCATACAACATGTTAAAGATTGACAAAAGAATGAACAAGAAATGGTAGAACACTTGGAATAATGTAGCTTTTATTAGTTAGTTAGATACATTGAGAATGTTTAATGTAGATCCGAGTTTATTACTGTTTGTTGTAACCGCTGTTTGTTTTCATTTAATAAATACAAGCTATGAGCGTAGTCTCAGTAGTTGGATTTTCCCCAATCTTCTTTGTGCTCTGTTTTCTGTGTTTGTGCTATGTTCTTTCTGATTCTAAGTTGGTATCAAAGCAATCACTACTGTCACTGCCAAAAGGAAGAACGCAGAGCTGTGAGTTGGGGAGTCGTCAATACATTCAGTCGTGTGATTGTGATAGGTATCTTATCAATTGGGGGTATATTATAGATTTGTTGCATATTTGCAAATCAATTGATGAGAGATCGCTGTGTGAAAGGGTTTGCAGATCCAGATCTCAGTGGAGAATATCGCTGTAAAGAACATTGTAAGTCTGTCTGCCAGAGGAGGTCGCAGATATGAAGATCCATTAATGCCATTGCTGATCTTTGTATTTGCAAAGAAATCGTTGTTGTTTGGAGACCATTGTGTGAAGAACAGTGCCCAGATCCTGTTGCCGACCCTAGCAGAGATTGTCGTTAGTTACCGTGAAGGAGCTTTGCTGCCGTAAGGTGGAGGTGTTAGCTGTTTGTTACAATTTGAAGTCTGCTGCAAAGGAGAGCAAGCAGAGCAGCCGTGTTTGCTACTAGAGGAATCTCTGCCTACCGCTGTGAAGTAAGCTCGAGGAGAGATCCATTTGCTAAGAAGGCCTTGTGTGGAGATCGTTGCCTAGAAAGCTATCTGCCTGAAGTCTGCATCAAGATTGCACGCCTCCAACACTTGCAGAGATGTCGAATCCGCTTGCAGAGACCAACCTCAACAAAGCCAATAGATTAGATGGCTCGAATTTCATCAACTGGAAATTCAAAATGCAGGCCTTGATGGAAGGTTATGGTATACGGACGATTGCGAAGGGAGATGGAGTGAAACCTGATGCGGCTGCAGGTGCAACAAAAGCTCAAATCCAAGATTGGGATAAGAGTGAGAACAAGTCCAAGGTATTGATGTGTATGTCTGTTAAAGATAGCATAATTCCACATATTAGAGAAGCTAAGACTTCTGCTGAAAGATGGCCAGTGCTTAAAGATTTGTATGAAACTAGCAATACAAATCGTATTCTTTTCCTGAAAACTCAATTGCTAGGCATTAAAATGGATGGAAATGAATCTGTTAGTTCATTTTTGGGTTGTATTAAAGGAGTGAAAGGCAAGCTAGGAAATATAGGAGAAAAAGTTTCTAGCACTGATCTTGCCACAATTACCTTAAATGGTATGCTAGAAGACTATCAGATGTTTATAACAGGTCTCGTAGCAAGGGAGAAACCTCCTACTTTTGAAGAATTGACTGGTATTTTGCTGCAAGAGGAAGAAAGACACACGAATTTGAAGCCTCAGAACTCAGACTTGGCACTGTGGTCAAATAAGAGATTCTCAGGAGGGAGTTCATCGCAGAGAAGGCAATCTCCAAGGTTGAATCAAGGTATGCCATCTAACAGGAATGAGTCAAAGAGTTGTTTTTATTGTGGTCGACCTGGACATCTTATTAGAGACTGTCAAAAGAAGAAGAGTGATGAGGCTAGGAATAAAACTAGAAAACATATAGGTCATTTTGTAGAAGATTCTTCAGAACATGATCTCAGATTGTTTAATGCTAGTGATGATTCTGATGAACCCCTCATTTTGATTCAAGAGATCTTAGACTATTTGTGTCTAATGCCGTTTTGTTTGCTGAAACTGCTGATTCTGATGCCTGGTTTATGGATTCCGGAGCACTAGTACATATGACATGTAATAAGAAGTGGTTTACTAATTTTAAAGAAAAACAGAATGGTGCCAGCATATACCTTGGAGATGACTGCGCTCATCAGATCAAGGGATACAAAGATATTCCAGTAACATTGCCGAATGGTACTATTCGTCACATTCGCAATGTTGTGTATGTGCCAGGGCTAAAGAAAAACTTGATCTCTGCATCCACCATTATAGATCAGAACCTGAAGGTTGAATTCTTCAAAAATCATTGCATAGTAAAGGATCTGTTGGACTGATACAGAACTGTTGCAATGGGAGTCAAAGCAGGAGCACTATACAAGCTTGACGTTACCAACAAAGAACATCATGCACTTATTTCTGCAATTATGCCAACAGAGAGTCTTTGGCATCAAAGGTATAGCCACATAAATTATCACGATTTATTGTTATTACAAAAACAAAATATGGTTGATGGTCTTCCTATGTTAAAGAATGAGAATGTCACTTGTGAAGGATGTGCAATAGGAAAGATGCATAGAGATGAATTTCCCTCTAACCCTGATAGGAAAAAGAGAGATGTGTTAGATCTTGTTCATACTGATGCGGACCTATGCAGACTAGGTCTTTAGGAGATGCATTTTACTTTATGTTATTTATTGATGATTGCACAAGATACACATGGGTTTATTTCCTTAGAAGAAAAAGTGATGTTTTCGAGTACTTTAAAGAATTTAGAAACATGGTGGAAAAGCAAACAAAAAAAAACATCAAAATCCTTCGTTCAGATCAAGGGGGAGAGTATAAATCAGGGGATTTCATCAAATGTTGCAAAGATCATGGAATAGTACAGCAGTTCCCAGTACCCTGCACTCCACAATAGAACGGAGTTGCTGAAAGGAAAAACATAACTCTAGTAGAGTGTGCACGTAGTATGATGAAAGGTAAGAAACTCTCGAATGCATTTTGGGCTAAAGCCATAACTACTGCAATATATTTAAAGAATAGAAGTCCTACAAGGTGTCTTGATAATATTACTCCTTTCTAAGCCTTATATGGTTCCAAACCTACAGTTCATAATTTGAAAATATTTGGGTGTAAGGCTTTTGCACATATTCCAAAGGAGAATAGGAAGAAATTGGATGCTAAAGCCATTAAATGTATTTTCATAAGGTATTGTTATGAATTTAAAGCATACAAATTGTTTGATCTTCTACTCACAAAGTATTTGCAAGTAGAGATGTACTTTTCCATGAGCAGGAAGTAGGAAATCATGACAACAACAGTCATGAGGAATGGCATAGACTTCTTGATGAAGGAGTCGAAGGAGTCAAAGAAGAGCAACAACAACAACCATCGCAGCAACAATCACAATTGCAACAACAGACACCACAGCAGCAACCACAACCGCAGAAGCAAGAAGGACTAAGTGATATGAACACTTCAAGCAGTTCGAGTTCATCTAGTGGTGAAGACAGATATTCACAAAGTGAGGAAGAAGATAATCATTTGAGAAGATCTTCACGACAGGTTCGACTTCCTGAGAGGTATAGAGACTATGCCCTAATGAGTAGCATTTCAAATGTCATAGAACCCATTTGTTTTAATGAAGCCAATGAACATGATGAATGGCGAAATAAAATGGAGGAAGAATATGAATCTATAATGGAAAATAATACTTGGAAATTGATTGAATTGCCTAAACATAAAAAGCCCATTGGATGCAAATGGATATAGAAACCCAAGTTTAAATCAGATGTTAGTATAGACAAATATAAGGCTAGATTGGTGGCAAAGGGGTATTCACAAACAAAAGGTATTGATTATGCTGAAACATTTGCACCAGTAGCTAAATTGAATACTATCAGAATGTTACTTTAGCTACAAAGTACCATCGGAAGATACACCAATTAGATGTTAATTCTGCATTTTTGAATGGTGAGTTAAAGGAGGAGGTTTACCTTACTCAACCGTAAGGGTTTGTGGAACATGGGCAAGAACACTTAGTGTGTAAGTTAAAGAAAGCATTGTATGGACTAAAATAGGCACCTAGGTCATGATATGAGAAGATAGAGTCTTTCTTTCTTCAACAGGGGTTAATGAGGAGAAAGAGTGATCCAAATATGTATGTCAAATTTGATGAGCAGGGGTATATAGTATTGATTTCTTTATATGTTGATGATTTAATAATTACAGGAAATGCAGAGAAATTGATTGATGAAATCAAGGAGCGACTGTCACAAGTTTTTGAAATGAAATATCTTGGTGAGTTACATTACTGCCTGGGTCTTGAAGTTTGGAAAAATGCAGGCCAAACTTTTGTTTGTTAGAGTAAGTATGTCAGAGATGTACTTAAGAGATTTAAAATGGATCAATGTAAATCTTCTATTGTTCCCATGCAGCAGAATGTGAAACTCTCTTGTGATGATGGTTCCAAGGAGGTGAATAGCATTATGTACAGACAGATGGTGGGTAGTTTGAATTACCTCACCACAACGAGACCTGACATTGCATATTCTGCGAGTGTGTTAAGTCAGTTTATGGCAAAACCTCAAGAAAGCCATTGGAATGCAGCAAAGGCGGTACTCAGGTATCTAAAAGGAACACTTGATTATGGTATTAAATATACTGATGCATCTGTTGTTGAGTTGGAAGGTTACTCAGATTCTTATTGGGTTGGCAATTCGGATGATCGAAGATCAACCACTGGATATGCATTTAGCATTGGATCCAGAATTGTTTCATGGAGCAGTAAAAAGCAATCTACTGTATTTATGTCTTCTACTGAAGCAGGATATAAAGCCTTGTGTGCAGCAACCTGTGAAGCTGTTTGGCTGAGAAGACTTCTTCAAGATGTTGGAGAAGAACAAAAGGAACCTACAATGATCAAATGTGATAATCATAGTTTAGTCAAGCTAGCGAATAATCCGATTTTTCATGCAGGGACAAAGCATGTTGATGCTTAGTTTCATTTTGTTAGAGAAAAGTTGCAGTCCAATGAAATAGATCTTATATATTGTAATACTCGTGAAAATACTGTTGATATTTTCACAAAACCTCTCGAAAAGGTTAAGTTTGAGCTGTTTAGGGAGATGTTAGGTGTAGCAGTCAATTCATTCTCCATTAAGGGGGAGACTTGGAAATAATGGAGCTTTTATTAGTTAGTTAGATACATCAAGAGTGTTTAATGTAGATCCGAGTTTATTGCTGTTTGTTGTAACCGCTGTTTGTTTTCATTTAATAAATACAAACTATGAGCGTAGTCTAGGTAGTCAGATTTTCCCCAATCTTCTTTGTGCTCTGTTTTCTGTGTGTGTGCTTTGTTCTTTCTGATTCTAAGTGGATATAAGAACTACATAACAACAATACCATGGGCCAATATTATGGGCTAAGAAATACTATGGGTCACTAATCAAGATAAGGTGACCAAATCAACTAGTCAACTAACTAAGTTTGAGCTGTTTAGGGAGATGTTAGGTGTAGCAGTCAATTCATTCTCCATTAAGGGGGAGACTTGGAAATAATGGAGCTTTTATTAGTTAGTTAGATACATCGAGAGTGCTTAATGTAGATCCGAGTTTATTGTTGTTTGTTGTAACCGCTGTTTGTTTTCATTTAATAAATACAAACTATGAGCGTAGTCTCGGTAGTCAGATTTTCCCCAATCTTATTTGTGCTATGTTTTTTGTGTGCGTGCTCTGTTCTTTCTGATTCTAAGTGGTTATAAGAACTACATAACAACAATACCATGGGCCAATATTATGGGCTAAGAAATACTATGGGTCACTAATCAAGATAAGGTGACCAAATCAACTTGTCAACTAACTAATTAATGAATGTTGCATTTGACCATTGATATTACATTCTTTAACACACCCACTTAATCTCAACTTGGACAATATTATCAACACTATCAATGCAAAGATGTCAGCTGGTCTATGTCTTAGTTAGGCTTACATTTCATTCAAAAATATCATTTTCACTTTCTTCCTTGATGTGTACTCTTCTTCTTTGTCTTATGGATCTTGATGCTAAGTAGGTGTTCTTAAGTGTCTTCTTTAACTTCTGAAACATAGTGCAAGTATTCTTTTTTTGTTTCAACATGGTTTTTCTGGCTGTCCATTTTACCTGCACACTCAGAAAGAATATGAATAGATTTCAGCGCTTCTCGGAGAGTATTCACATCTTTATGTTCCTCTTCAATGGCAGCTACTTCGTCTCATTCTCAGCAACTATTGCAGCTTCTATGCTGCTATCAATTGTCTCCTTCTTAGAGAGAGTATCATTCACATCATTGGGTATTGCTACATTGATAGGTTTGTTTTCACTGTCAAATATAACTGGATCAACATTGGCTGCCTCATAAACACAGTCTCCTGGATTGTTTTCCTCTTCACTAAACACTTCTTTCAGTATATCCCATGCTCTTTTTGGAGTATAAGCTTCTGCAATATAATGTATAATGATTAATGGAATAATCTATATTGCCTTATTTGAGATTTAATGCAAGAGCTTGCCTTATTTCCTTCTTGAACTTAGACAACGCCTTAAATGAATCTAGATTAATGGAATCCTCTTCAACTAAGAAATGCCAAACATTTTGTGACCTTAACAAATTTCTTACTTCAATATCCCACAGAACATAATTATATCCATCAAATGTTTGCTATAGTCCTACTGGTGTTAACGGATTTCTTACCTCTTCAATCTCTTTTGGTAGTGCTTCTGGTAGCTCCATCTTCAAGCTTCTTCAATATTCTTGGATCTCAATCTTCTGAAAAGTGTTGTAACATTGTCTAATCTTTTGGCTCAGTGTCAACCATACTTGCTCTTCAACTTCTGAATTTTTGTCTTGGTGTAGCCATCTTCTTATGACTAACCGGAGATCTTCCTCTCTTTTTTTAAACGGTTGAAAAAAGACAACAAAACTTGTATACTAGCACGGGGCGTTGGAGGGGTGTTGCGCCAAACTTTGGTGTAAGTGCCCCCAGATTGCCGCACTGGATAAATGAACAGTGTGTTAATACCGCACTTTGTATGAACAAAAGGTGTGGTGGCACCGCACTTTGTCTGTGCAAAAAGTGCGTTGCTGTTGAGGTATCACAATTCTCGATAGGGATAGGGTGCATTGGAGCTCCAAGAGAAGAAAAAAAGATATGCCTGATTTTGCGTTTCGACTTTGATCACAACCTTAGTGTCTCTGATACCATGATACCATGTTAAAGATTAACAAAAGAATGAAGAAGAAATGGTGGAACACCAATGGGCATATTGATTTCCTTCTCATTATTAAGCAACTACATATATAGGACTACATAATAACAATACCATGGGCCAATATTATGGGCCATAAAATACTATGGTTCACTAATTCTAGGCAAGGTGACCAAATCAACTACTCAACTAACTAACTAATGAATGGTGCATTTGACCACTAAGATTACATTCTTTAGCACAACATTATACTTTAATCATGCTTTCAAGATAAAACACTTTAAAATATAATTTACATTTTTTTCTTTGTTATGTTTAATTATACATTGATTTATTTTATTTTTATTTTATATAAAGAGAGCACATAACAAAAAAAATTGTGAAGTATGTTATTTTCTCTGCATATTTTACACATCAGACACTTGTAGTCATCACTTTTATCATTTATCAAATATGTGTAAATTATTTTATTATGTAAGTTTATATTCATGTTTATTAACAAATTTTGGCTGAAAATTTTGAGAAAATAGCTTATAGATACAACTTGCATATATTTGCTTAGACATCAATGCCTTTGCACATATGTTTTCAATCTTATGTTTTCTTTTACCATCATGATCAGTATGATCTCAACCTATTGATATATTAGCATTACATCTTTTATGTTTATTTCTATTAATATGAACATAATGAAGAATAAGTTAGCCCTATCATCTCAAATGGTCAAGTTTTACTTTGTTTAATCTGCTGCAGGCTTCAATGTGGATATATCTTAAGAAGATTCATAATTAAAATAATTTAAAGAGTATTATTGTTAATAAGAATTTTTTTGGTATTTTATAGTATTAATATTTAAAGAAGTATGTGTTTTTTTTAAATGTTATAGGAAACTCAGAAGTAATGTATGTATATTTCTGTAAACTTTAATAGTTAAATCAGTAGGTAGAGGAGGTTTCTTATCCCATAAACAAGGGGGTCTCATACACCACTTTCTAACTTGGTAATGACCTTAAAAATAAATTATTATTATTATTTATTTAGAAAAAAAATCAGTTAAAATTGTTTGTTTGTTGTTTTTGACATTTCTTAGTATTAATATTAATTTACAATGATTGATATTATTTGTTTAATAATCCGTTTGTTTTATTGAGTTAAGTGTTTCTTTATAACTTAGGTGTTTGTTGTTTTTGACATTTCTTAGTATTAATATTAATTTACAAGAAATATTGGTTGATATTATTTGTTTAATAATCTGTTTGTTTTATTGAGTTAAGTGTTACTTTATAACTTAGATGTGTGAAAAGGATCACTTGAGATTGTTTGTTTGTTGTTTTTGGCCTTTCTTATTAATTTACAAGAAAGATTGGTTGAGATTATTTGTTTAATAATCTGTTTGTTTTATAGAGTTAAGAGTTCAGATGTGTGAAATGTGTTAGGTTTAGAATTTCATATCATAATTTCGAATACAAAACCTTTTTTTATAATACAAAACTTATAAAATTATTTACACGTGAATAATATATTTGACCCATGATAAAATTAAAGGTAAAATAAATCTACACTTGTTAGATAATTATAATTATTTTTTTAATTCATTATTGGAAAAAATATGAATCACAGTAAAATATTTTCATGTCTTAGTAAATGAATCACATCTTTCTTGTGGCTGATTCCTATATATATAATATATAAATATAAAGACAGATATCTTTCTTGTGGCTGATTCCTATATATATAATATATAAATATAAAGACAGATATATCAAATGATTTAGTGTTTATATTTTTGTACTTATTTAGTTTAGTAAGATTTTGTTCAATTCAGAGATTTTAGGTTAGTGGTAACAACTTTTTTAAAAAGTATTTTAGAAATTATTACTAAAAGGGGTATTTTACAGTTTAATAGGGAAAGTGTAATAAAAAATAATGTCAAAATTTAAAATATTTACAATGAAGTATTTTACAAAATTATAAATTAGATAAATTAAAAACTTTTGGTCAATGTTTAGACTCTAAAAAAGAGTTGGCACTAGAAACTAAAGAGTTGGCACCAGAAACCAGGAGAGATTTAGATTCCTCTACGGGCTTAGTAAACCCCTTATTAAGATAAATTTATGCTAATATGATTTACAATCTAAACAAATCCTGTTTAGAGACTATAATTTTAGCACTATATTATTTAATCATCAATCTACAGTGAAGCAATTGTAGGTACTGTTGATGGAAGCCGGTTTTGACTGTTCTCCATCGTTGTGCTGAGTCCCAAGAAACGAAAGTTACTGTAAAAGAAAAAGATATACTATTCCTAATACGAACAGCTGTGACCAACTTAAGAGCTTGGGCTGAACTCTAATTAATCCAAAGGCATGGAAATGAACAATAATTCTAATAAAAAAGGCTTCGACTTGGATCGCAAAATAATGGAGACTAACTGCTATATTTTAATTTTCAAGTACATATGTCGTAGGTTTTAACGGAAGATAGTTGAACAAAGCCTTCAAAACATGGAATGAAACTGAAAGAACATAAAAATTAAACTATGAAATGTAGATCGCTGAATTGAAATAGCTAACGTTATAGTAAAGATATTAATGCATTGAAACACTTCGAAAAAATAAATTGTTGAAGGTAGACTCGTAACACATAAATAAAATAAATTATTGAGGGTAAAGGCATAACACAATCCACAACTACTTATGTGCATGAACTAATTGCTTATATAAGAAACAAGGGATGAACGGAAATTGCGTAGATAACTCCATATATGTAGCAAATAGATGTTCGAACGAAACTAAGAACCAAAGAAAATTACTTAGAACTGGGATCCTTCTTATTACTCCAAATTAATATCAACTTCCCAGCAGAATTGTAAGTCTTGCAGTATGGATTGCATCTCTGTACTACTTCAACACAGAATGGGAAGAATGGTAGATGCACTTATCTCTCTCTATAGTTTAGTTATAATACAAGGCATTTATGATCAAGTTCGTTTCGTATTTATTATCTTGGTACATTTTTGCCTTTCGTGCGGACATATCATAGGGTTCAGAATCCTGTGATAGAAGATTCTTAGCTTCCATTGCCATTTTGTGAGTGAAGAGGAGCTATATTTATTTTTGTGATTTCTGGGTTGATAACAGTTTTGTCCATAGTTAAATAAAAAGGGGTTGAAAAAGTTCAAAGAATGAATATTTATGATATCTTATCAAAATAGGGTTTTTAATTACATAGATGTATTGGGAGATGACTTGAACAAAAAGATTTTGTGAGGTGTTTTTAAATCTCGAGTAAGATTACGGTATTTAATTAGCATGCTCTGTTATAAGTTTACTTGGTGAAACCCTTGTGGTTTGGCTTCTTTAAACAAGACATCTTACCATTTTTGCTATAACCTTGTTTTGGTTTCATGGTGCCATTGAATGTAATTTTCAGGGTTGACATAGATCAAACAACCAAATAGACATGAAAAAGATTTGTTTAAGTAATGTCGTGCCTAAATCAAGTGAAAGTGTGAAGGAATACAAAGCTTATTCTAGGGGCAATAATATATTATTAGATGCACAAAGACAAAGATATTGATTCTTGTGCATTTGATATATTATTGTAAGGGGATGTCTCTTCTTTGAAGATGATTTTTATTTCTTCAGTGTTTCACTTGATTTAGGCATGACATCACATTTTTCTTTTAATGTATAGTTGGCTATTTCAACCATAACATTTGATATCAAAGCAAACAATCCTTGGTTTGGTTCCATGAATCCAATCATCTTACCCTTTTTTTCTTAACATTTTTTAGGATCAGTGACATTGGATGAAATTTTTAAGGTTGATAAAGGAGCAAATACTCAAATAAGCATAGAAAAGACCCAAATCAATGATGTCATGCCTAAATCAAGAGAAACAAGGAATGGATAAAAAGCCTTTATGAAGGGGCAACCTCCTTTTACAATTTATCAAATGCACTAAATGATATGATTCTTCAAAATCAACAGTAATATAGCCCAATGAAACAAGGAGGCCACTTTCCCCACTATTATGACATATTTTAAGAAACATGACCCATCTAGGAGGGGCCTTGTCTCTGTATCTGTGTGTTGTCCAACATGTGTCCTATAACACGACATGTGACTTAGATGTGTTTGTCACATGGCAACGAAAGACCCATGTGGACTTCATATCACTTTTAATTGGAGGGACAAAGTTCTCAATGTCTAGTATTGTGTAGGTGAAGGATAGAATATAGATTTGAAGGACTTCCAAGTGCTTAGAAGTCAAGGATTAGAAAATGACATAATTTCTCTAACAAGAACTCTTTTCTTGATTCATTACACATAAATCATGGCTCATGCATCAATGGTAGTTGTCGAATGTCAAAGGAAAGGGAGGAATGCACCCCCACCCCCTTCTTCAAGTTAATTAATATCTACTAGTGCTCCATCTATTGCAAGTGGAGTTGTTGGTGCAACTTCTAGTCTTCTAGTGCTGCATATAACCTCGTTGTAGCAAGACATCAAGATTAAGAAAAAAATTCTGTTGTGGAGGTATGTAACAAGAAAATAAGGGCTTGGGGAAAATCTTAGCGGGGAAGGAATTGTCTTTGGACATGTTACTGCAATGTTGAATACAAGTGCACTTACTATTGAATTAAGGGCCATCTTTTGGTATCCCTCGTGTAATTGGAGCATGTGAAGTGGTGGATTGTTATCCAATGAAGAGAGATTGGACGAGAGGTTGACATTGACTTGGGGAAGGTGACAATAACAAATAGATAACACAAAAACGAGGATCCTATTCCATTCTTGAGGAAGTCATCTATTATATTTGGGAGTGGTGTTGTAGTTAGCCAACAAGAAATAGACTAGCTCCAAGTGGTGGTCCAGCGGATAAGATTTTACCATTGGATTGTTGTTCTATCTCAACTTCATTTCATTTAGTGTTGCAAGCTCTCCTTTGTTTATTGAGATGTCTCGAGCTTTAGTTGAACATGCTCCAATTGGGTATGTCCCTCCCATTTAAGATAAATTGAGAACCAAATTGTTTGTTAAGGCAAAGAAGGAGGTGGATAAAATCTACAACCTATTAGATTGTCATGGCCCTCATTTGGTATTAGTCGTGTTTCTAATGGATGGAAGAATGCACCAAATTCATAATGACTTCCCAGAATAGATCAACCTTCTTGAAAGCAGTGGATGATCTTAGAAAATACAAGGATTTGCAATAAATGGTTGAATTGTTAATTAAAGTTATTAGAGTTGCAGGTGTTGATTCCTATGTGCAAATTATAATAGATAACGCACTTGCATGTAAAATCACTAGCATGCTTGTGGAAGCTAAATATCCATAAATATTTTGGACGCATTACATTATTCATTCTTTGAATTTAGTAGTTATATATATTGCTTTGGTTGTGACATGGATGGGGAGTCTTGTTGATGATGCATGCCATATCCACAATTTTGTACAAAACCACATCAATGCTCGCATGATCTATAAAGAGTATTGAAGATTATAGATACTCGGTTTGCCTCCTCATTCATCATGCTTAAGAAGTTGAGGGAAGGAAAGGCTAATCTTGGGGCCATGGTTATTTCAAAATTGTAGTCTTTTTGGAGAAAGATTGATCAAATTTCTTCAAAAAAGGTCAATGATACAAATTTAGATAATGCATGGTGGGACAGAGTAGATCTTACCATTAAGATCATGGGCCATATCATTTCTTTATTGCATTTTGTAGACACAAAGCAACCCATCTTGGGGGAAGTTTTTAAGGGGTGGGATTCCATGAATACCATTATTGTGCAGAATGAGTGCCTTAAGTATGGGGCATTGATAAATATATTTTTCACCACCATACATAATATTATTATCAAGAGGTGGGATAAGAATTACACACCTTTTCGTTGCTTGGATCATTCAATTCTCAGGTTCTACAATAATTATTGGCTTAATGGTGGGCCTTCATGTGAATTCCTTCCTCGTATGGATGGGGAGATTTAATAGGGAGGAAGAAAGCATTTTGAAGGATGTACTAGGATAGAGCATCCCTTTATGAGGTGGAGGATGGATTTGTAGAGTTTTCCATTGGCAATAGGAGATTTGGAGGCTATGATCTGTTGGGAGGCAAGGAGTTAAGAAGCCCCATGCTTGGTGGGAAATTCAGGGAGCAACCTGCCCTATTATATAACAAATGGTCATGAATTTCTGAGTTCTTAGTTTACTTCATCATGTTACTGTGAGAAGAACTTTAGGGCATACAAGAATTTATATAGTTCAACAAAGAGTAGGCTTGAGTAGTCCAAAGAATAGACAATGGTGTATGTGCACTTCAACCTCCATCATATTTACAGATAGAAGGAGGAGTAGTTGAAGGGAAAGATAAAGTTGTGGGATGTGTTTCTTGATGTTCTAGGTTTGGATAGCAGTGTTGAATTGACATTAGCCAACTTGGATCTTAATGAACCAATGTTAGAGCTGGTCATTTTTTATGATGGTGATCCTACTAAGGTGCCATCCTCCACATTAGTAGATGTAGATCTTGGATTCAATATAGAAGACGATAAGGAAGGAGATGATAGTGGAAGTTGTTGTGATTTTGATGATTTTGACATGGAGCTGGGACTACTCATAGTGGTGAGCTATGGGATTCTTCCATCTAATGTTCTTATATTACCCTATTTTGTATTTTTCATTGGCATTTCCACCCATAATATCGTTGACTTGATATCTAGGTAATACATTTTGATTTTAATGACTTATGAGAAAAAAACTACAATTTGTGTTTAAGTTCTAACTTCTAAACTTCTAGTATATGGCATATGTGTATTGAATATTTCAATTTCGTGTGTGTTTGATCATCATTGATGTCGTAACTAGTTGTAAACTAGAGTTAATATTTTGTACAAACATTCTAGACTTCTGGTTTTTAAAAAATATAGATCTTTATGTCTATATTTCATTTTTGTATGTGTGTATATTTCATCTACGTACTATTAACAACAACAAAGCTTTACCTATAGTTGTATACCTCCTCCCCCATTCTTCTTGAATCAGTTTTCTAATTGATTTATGAATATGCCCTAAGTCGCATGACATGAAGTACACGTAGATATGAGTATCCGACATGAGACACATCGACCTTGGAAACAAGACTTGAGAAACATATTTTATATATCTATTACGTATCCCATGTTGGATACTCATATCCATGTGTCCTTTGTGTATTATGTCATGCGTCTTAGGGCATATTCAAAAACCAGAAGATTGATTTGCGAAGGAAGGGGGAGGAGGAATATACATAGTAGGTTATGCTTTGTTGTTGTTAATTTATGCAGATGATGTTGTGTTACTAGCAAAGCTTAAAGATAGTTTCCATTGACATCTTCATACCTTGAATAAATTTTGTATTACTCTAAAATGGGAGTTATTGTACAATAAGTAATAGTAATATGAACTCATGATAAAACTGATATAACCTTTACATTTAATGGTAACAAATTCAGCAAGCTACTCCTTAGAACATTCCTGCAAACAATTATTTGTCCTATTTGGTCTCCATGCCTCTCAAAAAAATCTTGGAAGAAAGTTGAAGAGTTCAAAAAATGCCCCTACCAGGAAATAGGGAGTTAAAACACAAACCCCGTGATGATGTTAGTAGAAATAAGTATGATACATTTAGAAGAAAGAAGCTTTATGCCAATTTATTACATATATTATCAAAATAAAGAATATAGATAGGATCGATGCGAAGCTTTATGCCAATTTATTACATATATTATCAAAATAAAGAATATAGATAGGATCAGATTGTTGATGCAAGCAAATGTTGCATCTCAAGATAAGGGTTAGTACTGTGACATAATGGAATGGATTAAAAAATGAGAAATTGAGGAAGAAGATTTGCTGAATGAACCATTGCTCTTTCAGAATTTGTGGCGAGAACTTGAATAAATTTTGTATTACTTTGAAATGGATGTTAATGTACCATACATTAATTGTAATATGAACTCATGTGATAAAGATATAACCATTACATTTTATTATTATAAATTGAGAAAACTACTTCGAACATTAATGTAAACAATGATTTTGTCTTGTTTGGTCTCTAGCCCTGTCCAAATATCTCGGAAGAAGGTTAAAGAGTTCAAAAAAAATGTTCCTACTAAGAGATCTAATAGTTAAAACACAAACCCCTGGATGATGTTAGTTATAATATATATGATATATTTTAGAGAATAAGTTTTATGCCAATTTACTACATATCAACATAAAGAATATGGATAGAATGAGATTATAAAAAATTCATAGCAAAAATTTGATGAGAGAATAAGATCCTATCAACTCGAAATAAACTTGATGAGATAAAATAGAATAGCAGTATGTCCAAAATAAAATATTTATAAATAAAAAAACATGTATTTTATCAATTTAGAATAAGTTCTCATCACCTAACCGTGAAAGTGAAAACAGGGAGATGAGAAGATCTAAATAGGGAGAACTATACTTACTTTGCAAACAATGGGAAATTGATGATAAAACAAGGGAAATTGATTATAAGATACGTATGATGGTACATCATCCTATGTATGAAAAAGTAAAACAAAACCACCCAGTTTAGCAAAAAGTTTTGAATGTAACATATCTTAAATTCAGTTTACCAATAAAAATAAAAATATAATTATTTATTAAAGATGCTTTAAAGCGTTACCAAAGAATGAATGAGTATTTTGCAAGTTAAGACATCTGTGAAATAAAGGATATAAACATTGAAATTATTTAATATTTCATTAACATAAATAAAAAATATTGTATTTTTGTGTTTTGCAACTATAAAACACATGTTTAATAATATAATTATTTAGTTGTTTAGAGGACAAACTTAAAAAAGTTTAGGTTCACTATTTAATATTTGTACTATTTAAGCATGCATTTTAAAGCTAGCCTCTCCTCCTTAGGCTTCCTCTCACTTAATATAGATGGTAAGGGGGTTATTGATTTGAAGAACAAGGTCTCTTCAGCTCAATGAACTTACCTTTTAATTTAAATTTTAAAAATATTAGTACTATTATTTAAGGGGGTTATTGATTTGAAGAACAAGGCTTCTTCAGCTCAATGAACTTACCTTTTAATTTAAATTTTAAAAATATTTGCACTATTATTTAAGCTTGCATTCTAAGGCTAGCTTTTCCTCCTTGGGCTTCCTCTCACTTAATATAGATGGTAAAGGGGTTATTGATTTGAAGAACAAGGTCTCTTCAGCTTAATGAACTTACCTTTTAATTTAAATTTTAAAGACTTTGCTTTCAATCTAAATATATATATTTTAATTTTGCAAATACTTTTTATTAAAATAACTAAGAATTAAGATACAAGTTACCTTTTCAATGAGAACCATTATGCTAGATGTTACCTTTTCAATGAGAACCATTATGGTAGTTTAGTGCATATTATTGAAATAAAGTGTATGGTTATGGTTGCAAGCGGTTGTGGATGCAAGCAAGTTTGCACCTAAAGTTAAGGGTTAGTACTGCATATTATTGAAATAAAGTATATGGTTATTATTGAAATAAAGTATATGGTTATGGATGCAAGCAAGTTTGCACTTGAAGTTAAAGGTTGGTATTGTTGTGATAGGATGAAATGGATTAAAAATGATGGACTTAAAAAAGAAGGTAATTTAAAAGTTGTGATCGATTTAACATATATATTATTGGAATAAAGCATATGGTTATAGATGTAAGTAAGCTTGCATTTTAAGACAAGGATTGGTATATCATGATGAGATGAAATGGATTAAGAATAGGGAATTGAAGAAAAAGGTTTGAAAGATAAAACATTGGTCTTTGGAAATTTGGTACAAAAGAGAGTAATAGAGAAATTGTGGCAAAAACATGGTAACAAAATTAGATTTTGTCAATGCTAGATAAACTTAATGATTGTTATATGGAGTTATAGTAAATATTACTTCTAATAGAAAAACTTTTCATAAAACAAACATTTACTTTATTAATTTAAATTAATATCTTATCACTTCATAGTTGAAGTGGAAAACAGAAAAATAAAAACAAAGAAAAGGGTTTATAAACTTAGTTTGTAAACAATGAGGAATTGAAAGCTAGATGCATGCTATGATACATTGTTCTATCTATGAACCATGGGGGCTTCACTTGTTAACCAATATCTTATCACTTTAGTTCATATTGTGGGTTTTAAAATTATTAAAAATTGAACCAATATATCACAATGGCTAATAAGCTCAAAGGGCAAGTCCACATTTCACCACTCTAATCTGTTTTCAAAAGAATGGAAAGTTCCTAAATAATATGTATATTTATTAAAACTAAGCATCAACTCTTTACTTTGTGAAGTAAGCTTTAAACAAAAGATATTATGTTTTTTTAGTTTATGAAGTAAGCTTTAAACAAAATATATCATCGTTAGAGGGAGATGCATTGATTTATTTAATGCATATTTCAGAAACAATGTTTGGAGATTTAGATTAAAAAATACATAAGAGACTTGGTCTATGGTTTCAGAGTATGCTATCATAGTGAAAATATTAATTCATCTTGATCCTGAAAAGAAGAGATAAAATAGAGTATTTATATTTATATTTTAATGAAAGTGTATAATTTTAATGTTCTTTATTTTAAAATTATTTCACTTTACAATATATTTGTTTTGTTTTATTATGAAATATCTTTAATACAATCACTTAAGTTTTTGGTGGCAAATTCTATAAGCTATGTAAGTCATGTTGAATTGATTGTTTCTCGCTCATTTGTTCATAGCACGGGGACTTCACTTAGTGAACATCTTACATAGCACTTGCGATAGTGGGATATTAAAGAATACCCTTAATTTCCAGAGATATTGACCCAAAGTCTTTTTGTTGAAACCCCCTCCCAATACTTAAAACCTCTTCTCCACCCGTTTTTATACCTCAATCCTTATAAACCACCCTACCCACCTCCACCTTAAACCCCTCATCCCCCAATACCTGCAATATATTGGTTCAATTTTTAACACTTATGATATATCACAAATTACAAATAAAATAATATACTACCTAAAATAAATCACAAATTACAAATAAAATAATGTACTACCTATGAATTACAAATTAAATAACTGTGCTACTCTAAAGAATAATAAATTTTATACACATAGCTAGAGAATAATAAATTTAAATTTTATATTCTTGGAAATTGAGTTAACTGTTGTATAGAAGTGTGTTATATTGTTATGAATAATTCTATAATTCTATTCATGAGAGATGTTTCACTATTTAACCAGGACATGGACGCTGATGTCCAGATTCCAAACCTGGGTTCATGGTATTTTTCGACAATCTACCAGGATCGTTGATTATTGCGCCAAGAACAGCCAGGGAAGCTAGCTCCTCAACCCGGTGGTATATATATAATATCGCATATTAATAAAAAGGCTGCAAAAAACTCTTCTAATATGGATGAAGGGTAAGCGTAAGAGTATAGCTTATAACTTATAACGTCAGAGCATAATCGCCGGTCGGTGGAGTATTAGTATTTGATGTTACAATGTACATCGATAGCATAATAAAAAAGCTACCAAAAGCCTGTGCCACGGTTGGGGATTGAAAAATATTTCATCGATTTGACGGGCATTTTGCCATCAAATTCAAATTCCGACGACAGTAGAATAAAATCGTCACAGCATGATCACTCAAATCTGGAAGGTCTCCTATCTCAAACAAATAATTCGAAGTGTCAAGATAGAGTATATCCATATGTTACGTAAAAAAATAAGTCCATGGATAATGTGTCTGCAAATTACTTCGTGTAGAGCTTTTGTGAAAGCCCACATCATGGAAGCGCGTAGATTGTTTTAGTTTTTTAAATCGATATATGTTTAGTTTCATAAAGAGAGAGTGCCCGTCGTAGGATCTCCAAACAATGATGTTTATTAGGTTTTTTCGGGTGCTTTTGTTGACAATAATATGGTCTAGACTCTATGGAATGTCGAGAAAAAAAAAACTTCAAATACGAAGCCTATATGAGAACCAGGCTCTTGCCAGAGAAGGTATAAGCCCTGGTTTGGTTCTGCTCAAGGCATCATACATTCATGGTTCTTCTTAATTTAAATTTACTGTTAAAAATATTTGGAGCCGAAGCATATCAAGAAAGTGTCTTTTTTATCATGTTGTAGCTCATTTAAAGCTGTGGCAGAGTTAGTGGGCTTTGTCTTTGAATTTTAAATAACTTGAGATTTAATAACCCATAGTAGATCTACAACAACATTAAATGAACTGCCCCCAGCGTAAATAATTTTCTCCAGTTTCTTTAGGGATGATGACGCAAGCAAGCCCAGGGTTTACAGGAAATCACTGGGGCCGTGCTGGACGCGCGTCGCTTGAAACAAGTCCCCACCGTAAGGGTTTATGAGAAGTAGAACCCACGTGGATCTTAACTTTTCAGAAAAGTTGCGTGCATGGATTATTGTAAACGTCACAGCGCAAGCGGGTTTCTCGTTTAACAGTCAAAGTACTGTGAGTATTCGTGTCAGTAGAGGGAAACATCTTCAGTGTGTTAAATCTGACAAATATTCCTGTAGATGAGGCCGTATTGGTTGTTGCGTCGCCTCCTGACTCGCTGAATGGCTGCATTACTTTTCTTTTTTCCCACCATTTCTGACTACGAATTGGCTTCTCCATGTGGCCTCTGACACTCAGAACTACGACTCCATGATATTTCCACGAGTCTGGGGCATTCAATAAGCCAGAGATTTAAGGAGAGTTTGCTAATCTTTTTAGTTTTGTATTTTTGTTTGGTTGGATCCGTCGACGAATCTTTGTTGAAATTGATTTTGCCGATGGGAGTTTTTGTTGAATCTTATTGCATAAATGGATTCAGACCCTGATTATGCCATTTTACCATACACATGCAATTTTTTAACAATTGCAACTATTTTTTTTTTGCAACTATTGATTAACTTACACCGACACTAGTGTGAATAAGTCAGATTTAAACTGGAAATTTTATGGCATATTGTAAGAGTTTTTCTTAAGCGATATATTGTATTCAATGCATGTCCTCGGACGCCTTTCACCTGACTTGTGACCGGTGCGCAAAGTCTTGTGTTTGAAAGAGCCAAGCAGAGTTGCGAGGGCAGGACTGACAGATGTGATGTGAAGGAGTGGATGAGAGTACTTATTTGGGCAACTGAGAGTTCGACCCAGTTGTCCTCAACTAAACAAACAGTGAGCCCGCCCGTGGGTCACAAGACTCAACCCTCCACCCAAAAACTTCCTTGAAGGTGATCCGCTAGACATTACTGTCAATAGTTACGCAATGTTGATCGTAGCAATGCAAGGTCTTGTTATGACTGTGTTTCTCCCCCACCATGTTAAAGATAGTAGTGAGGTGAATATTTGAGTCCAAGAGAAGCAAGGAATCTGCCCTCCATGTGGGGTATAGATGTAGATGCTTTTGTTGTCGTTGTACCACTTTATATCTTGACCTAATCAGTTTATTTTCAAATTATTTAATGCTACTATTATCTTCTTATAATAGTGTTTGTACATATAGATACTATTATCTTCTCATAATAGTGTTTGTACATACAGAGATGTGTTCCATCAAACAGAATCGAAAGTATAAATAATCTTACAAAATAGTGTTAGCCTACATAGACTTTTCATTGATACGTTAAAGTGGAGTGTTAATAGGTACATAAGTTAGCTAGGTGGTTCTTTTTTGGGAAATAAAGTTTAGTTTGTTTTATTATTTTTCAAAAATATTATCATTTTTGAATTTTTCCTTTAAATTTTTAAAAATAAAAAAAATTAGGGTTTGATTTTTTTATTAATTATGTAGAAATTAAAAAATTAGGGTTTGATTTTCTTATTAGTTATGTAGAACTTTAAGTTTCACGTGAAATTCTTATTAATTTAAAAAATTTAATTAATTTACTTATCCATTACTTATAAAAAAATCTACATAATATATGAAATTCTTATGAATAAGATCCACATCATGAATAATACTTGTATATACTTAATATTTAAATTTATTTATAAATTAGCTTGTTAATTTTGTATTTAAACTATAAATAATATTTATATATTCTAAAACTAAACCATAAATAGTATACTATATTGAGGGTGAAAGTAATAGATGTTTAACTATTACAACTACTTAACTAGTGGTCAATAGGTCACAGCTCAATTACATGTTATCATTTGCTTTTTTTTAGTGAAAAAGGTTGTCTTATCAACTAAGACTTATCCATGCATCAACTACTACTAGTTAGTCGTCATTCATCAATTACTGGATATTTTTTTATATTATTTTTTCTTTTATAATTGTTTATTTTGAATTTTGAAAGATAACCATAAAATCAATCTAGAGAGTACATTTGTCTCATCTTGGTTCAATGCGAGAAAAACATAGGTACTAGTCCACCCCAAGTTCTAAATTATAAACATCCATGTAACAATATACCATATTCACCATTTAAAAATAGGGATAGGGAGGAATCAAGTAGAGCTCATAAAGGATAAAATCGGGCATAATGGATGAAGAGGTGGGAAAACTATTCCGAGAGGAAGGGCATTCAAGGGGTGGAGACTCGAAGTATTATGAGATAGTAGACTTATATTGGCATTTAAAATAAATGGCGGCATCCACCTTAAAAAAGCAACAAAGCTATTTTGTAAAAGCTTGACGAAATAGATGCATTTATCACTATAATCCTTCTAATAGGGAGGACAATCGAGAAGAAGAGGAAGTTGGAAAAGACCAAAGGTTGTATGCAACTAATGAAGGCAAGGAAGCTAGAATTTCATCCAACCACATTGTCTTGTACATTGATGCTCGTGATTGAACTTTATACTTTGTTTTTATGTTTTTTAATGAAAAATATGCACTTACTATTAACTTCTTATTAACTTCTTCAGACTAGTTAGTTCAATTAGTGCTTCTATTATTAGCAACATAGACTAGAAAGTGCTATATGTTGATGACTTTAAAGGCGGTGGGCCCATCACAGGGTCTACACTTAGTGAAACCATGTCATAGCACCTTCGTTCATGGGATATTAAATTATACCCCTAATTTCACAACATATTGATAATTACTTACAAAAATACTTTTGTTGTGCCCCCTCACATATTTCCAATTAAAAGAACCCTATTTTTACAAGGTGAATCCCCCATGGGGCCCATTCTTTATTTTGATTCTAGAGACCTTGTTTTGCAAACATTATATATATATTTTTGCTAATAACAAAGTTTCAGGCCTAGTTACATGAGTGCCCCTCTCTATTCATGGAATGTAACCTTTCTCTATATTATTTGAGTAGACTAATTTATAAAAAAAACCATTATAGATTCATCTTAATTTTGGATCTATTAATCACCAGGAGGAATCGAAAAAGCAATTGAGATACAATCTCTTTAAAATATTGAGAATTAGGATGAATACAGGTTTGGTGTGTGTAGATTGCACATTGTGGCTTGGTGCTTGGGATGGGGCATCAGCATGCAATCAAACTAGGTTCAAACCTAGAGGGGTATAGAGTCCTTGGGATGGCTTGTGTGTGTGAGATTGTTTTTTCATTTTAGTTTATATCTTTTAAAATTACTTTACACATCTCATTCATATGGGGTTGTGGAATGCATATTGCAATACATGGAGCCTCACATAGACATAGAGAAGTGGGTTTGCGACTTCAAGCAATTGTATGTTTTTCTCTATCAACATTCAATACATGTTGTTAATGACATTGCCTCTCCGCGTACTTAAATCCATGTGTTCTCTTCATTTGACATTAAAGAAGGGGCAAGGAAACTTATAAAATGAAGGGCTATAGACATAGAAGGGATAAGGAAAACTTGCGAGTGTTTGACAAAATGCTTGATATCAATAAAGTTGTTGGGGAAGTCTAAATTTCAGAGGGTTTTAATATCACAGCAAAAATTCAAATCATGGTCAATTCTTTACTTGGAAAAACTTAAATTTTGTGGTCAAACTTTGTCGATTACTTGGTAGATATAAAACACAAATTGGAGACCTTGCAAGGGACACTGTGGACCAACAATGACTCTTTTTGGGAGGTAAAAAACAAGATGGTCCCATAATTTATCGTTTGATTACAACAATTTTGCAAAGACATAGCTCTCATTTTGGTTTTGCACCTGCGTGGAGTGGTGGTTAATGCAATACTGTATTCATAATTTCATCCACAAAGCATATGTTTCTTTCAAGGGCGCGTTATCAAAAACAAAACCTCTAGTCAATTGCGCTAAAACCTCCTTTATAATCGAGTGTATATATCATGGAGAAATTTGTGGAGGCCTTGTAGATGAAGGTCACGAACCTCCTTTCATTTTGTGATCCATTTGTGGTAATTTATTTAATGGTTGTTGCCCCTCTACATCAAGCTCGTATTGATTGATGTATTTGACCTAGATAAAGCACCGTGAGATATATTTGTGTTACAAAGGTTTCTTTATTGTTCAATGTTTAAACATTGTTGATTTTCAAAAAGTTAAGAAGCGTCCCTGGTTCAAGCGAAGAGTGCGTCTTTTTGATATCCCATGGTTCCCAGTACTTTACCCTATCACTATCTATGTATTTTACCAAAATCTCTGTTCGGGTTTGCCTCCCAAATTTACCTCTACTTTTTTGGCATTTAGTACTTTTTGAAGATACTAAGAATACCCTAGGTAGGTACTTAAAACAGATATTTAGCAGATTAAGTTGGGTTTCTTCACATATGTCAGTGTGTGTTGAGATCTATATTAATAAGCCTTCATAAAAAATGATGATACTATAAAATGAAATTTTTATATGGGAGTAGGTTTTGTATTATGATTATCAACTTTTTGGTGTTAGATTTACCAACAACCAAACCACCTTCAAGATGATTTTCCCGAAGTGTGAAATCACTCAAAAAGAAATAGAAGACCAAAATCTAAACCAAAACATTGTTAATGATGTGAACAACCATATTTAGATGATGCATATGATAGCACTCTAGAGAATCAACTAACAACAAGAAGCTCAGAGAATTATAACAATACTTGTCCAAAAGTACAATTTGAGGATTCAAATTTTCCCTTCAAGGATAGTGAAGAAGGCAAGACTGGGCCTTCTGGTAACTGAAGCCCCATTACCAAGAATGAAGAGACTTTATGAACTTGATAACTTTGATTAAGATAAGAAACTGGTACTCAGTTTACATCTTGGAAATTCAAATTCTCAAGAAGGTTGCATAAGGTTAAAAAGAAGAAAAGTGAAAACGAAATGTTTGACTATTATTTTTAAGTGGAATGGAAATGAATTGTCTATAAACATATAACAATATACTCATAAAACATGTAATTGCCATTAATCTCTAAATAAAAATGATGTTTTTTCTTTAAATTTTTTAAAAAAAGTATCAATTTAAAATTGATAGATATATCCTGTGATCCCAAACATCAAAATCTCGTCTATATTCCCTTGAGACAAGGATTTCCTACACTCCTACACTAAATAGAGTTATAATGAATTTTATTTTATTGTCCCAAAACAAACTTGTAAACTTATAGTTAAAGGTCAAGTGGCATTTAGGGGCGAACACTCAACAATTGAGTATATCCTTACTTTATGATAATTATTGAAGATTGTCACAACAACAAACAAGATCTATTTGCTTGCTTTATTGATTTAAAAAAAATCCCTACAAAATTTTAATTTGTATTGAAGACTCATTAAGTAAACATATTACCTATAATTGACATGGATAACTATATTATCGATGATGTACTTGTATTTTTGTTTGAACTAAGCAACAAATAAAATCAATACTGAACATATACATATGGTTTTAATATTTATTTTAAAATAATAATAATCTTAAACATTATCAGAAAGTTTACAGCACAATGTTTTTACAAAGTTTACAACAGAATATTTTTTTATTGTCATATAGAGCGATTTTGATAAAGTTTACGACAGATTTTTTTTTAATGTCATATAGCGATTAAGGTTAGCTATATTTGATATGATTTTAAATTAAATATAATTGATATATTATGTTTGAATATATGGTTAATTATAATATAATAGAGTTATGGTTGTGTATAAGGTTAATTACATAGTTGTATATATGAAATATCTTATGATTTAAGAGGTAGATATATGATGTTAAATATATATGATTTTAAGGATATTGATGTATTGAATTAAATGTATATATAAAGTGATAAATGTATATGTAATATTGGTTACTTTGATGAAATGTCTATTTATATGTATGGTGTGAATATGTATATAACAAACAAAGTTATATAACAAATTTTTCAACATTTCTATTTTAAAAAAGAGTTTATATCTCTAAAAATTTGATTACTGTCAATTTTTTTTTTATAGATTCTCTTTTAAAATAATCTACATTAATAAACATTTACATTTACAAATTATTTAATTATTCACAACTTTTCAAAATCATACTTTTAAGAGAAAAATGTTTGAAAAGTTCGAAAGAGCTTTTATTCTCCCTTGTGTGCGGTTAAAACCTATGGTTGTTTTTTGTTTTGTCAACTAACAGACTAGAATTTTATGTATTTTTCTTGAATTCTTCGAGTGATTCTTGTTCCTTAATTTTAAAGACTAAAGACTAGTATCGTTTTTACCTTGTCCAGTATCAAACTGATCTTAACCTACTTTTTTAATATTGTTGCTCCTTATTTCTTTATTGCATGCGTTTTCTGATATTCTTCATGCATGCATTTTTACAGATAGTTTATAGCATTTGGAATGAAATTTCTCATCTTATGTGCACTAATTCATCATGTTAAATCTGATTACGTTATTGCTTATATCTATGGAATAAGTTAAGAACATCAATATACTATTAATTACGGTCAAACATGATCAAGGTATATCCAATTATTTGTAATGGTTTGAATTTGGTGCTAAATAGATGATTTGGTTTCAAGATTTTAAAATTTCTGTTTTTTAGATTAAAAACAGAAGATATATAATTAGCATAGAGCCATTTTAAGTTGATAAGTGTTAATATCTTATATTTTTGAGCTGGATTACTATTTATGTTTTTTTATTTATGGACAAGGATGAGACAAGTGTACTGTTCAGATTGATTTTATGGCATAGTATTGGAAACAAACAATTATAAAAAACTAATATAAAAAAAAATTTGCACCTCATGAATAGATAACTATAAGAATGTGAGAGAAAAAAAAAAAACTGATGATTGATAAATGGATAACAAATAGCTGATGCATGAATGCATGAATAAAGTATAATATGAGATGTACTCATAGTTGATGCATAGACAAGGTATCCAACCACAGATTAAGTGGTTGTACTATTAATCATGTATCTATCAAATAATCACATAGATTAAATTATTTGGAGTTACCTTTCCACCCGACCATTTGCACTGATCAACCGATCAGACGACCTGGCTCGCGTGAACTTTCACATCAAGCATTGCTGGTCGTCCAAATTAGTTAGGTGAAAATATAACTTATAAAGATATTTATACTTAAAGTAAATTGAAGAAGATTTGTATTTAAATAGTTTTAATCTCTATAAATGCTTAGTAAGTTAGATCTATCTTTACCATTAATCTATAATAGTTTATTTTATTATAATAATTTATTTATTTTTCATTTTTACCGAGTCACTTTTTACATTTAATTTCTTAGTGTTATATGTTTTTTGATATATCTAATTATTCTAGAATATTTAATTATTCTCTGTACAATATTTAGAGCTACTTACTATATTTAGTAATGCTTCCTTCCTTCATTGAGTATTAAAAAGAAAATATCAATAAATTTTCATCATTTTTATTATTACTTCATGTTTTGTTTTATTGAAGATTATATTAAAAATCATTTTGAAATGTAGTTATTAGTTTTGTGGTAATGGTTTTATAATGCAGTAATAGGTTTTGAATAATGGTTTTGTAATGGAGTAGTAGGTTTTGAAATGTGATTATTATTTATTATTTTTAAGGCGTATTTCTAATATCCAAATTTCCTTTGACATGAATATATTTGTAGACTGTCATCCTGCATGTACGCCATGGATTTTAGATTTTAAAATAACAGGTGATGTCCTGAAATTTATGAACAGGCTACTGCGATGAAAGAGAAAGAGAAGATGGAGGTGGATCGTCGGACGAGGAGTTCAGCTTTGGGGAAATCGAAGTTCATGAAGTTGATCCGCGCGCAGAAGACAGGGAATTGATTAATCAACTCCTCCGTAAGTACAGTGGATGCTTCAGCAGTCTGAAGCAAGAATTTCTGAAGAAGAAAAAGAAAGGAAAACTCCCCAAGGATGCAAGGCAGAAGTTGCTTGAGTGGTGGAATGTACATTATAAGTGGCCATACCCTTCGGTATGTCAACTGAATATTGGTGCTCATACCCTTCTTCTTCTTTGTATGATTAAATAGATTAAATTTGTAAAATATAATTCTCATCTGAAAAATAACAACAAACACACATCAACTTATCTTGCGGGTGTAGGAAACGGACAAGGTTACTTTGGCTGAAAGTACTGGCCTGGATCAGAAGCAAATAAATAATTGGTTCATAAACCAGCGAAAGCGCCACTGGAAACCGTCCGAGGATATGCAATTTGTTGTCATGGATAGCCTCAATCCTCACGGTGCTTCCTTTTATATGGATGGAGGAGCCGAATGCTGAAGTATCTGCTGCTTTCAAATACAGCTAGGTCTCACCTTGCTTGCTTCATTATATGGCAGATATTTATTTGATTGTATAAATATCCCATGTATTTATATCACAATGACAGTTCTTAATGATGAACGTTCTACTTTCCCAACCTGTTAATGTATAATCTCCAGTGTTTTTGTGAAGATGTGTGCGTGGATATTATTTGCTGTCATCAATATGTGTCTGTCCTCGGCCTTTTAACATTGGAGGATTTTTGCAATGGGACACTCACCTACAAATAAATTATCTGAGGAGATTAGCATTTAGAAGGCCATGCACGTAGATACATGAATCACATATTTTTAATTACATTCAAGTTTCTACCCTTTTAGAATGAATCTATTAGAATGATTGCAAGACTAAGTGCTGGATTTTGAACATACCTTTTGTGTTCAAGTTTACATAAACTTGTTGGATTATATAAATCCAAAGTAATCAATAAAAACAAAGATATACAGATCAGAATGAATTATATCAAAATTTTACATTTATTATGTAAACAATAAAATAAAACATAAAGCAATAAACAGAAGAAGAAAAATGCTAACAGTGCGATAAAAACAACGATTAGAAGAGCTGAGCTGGTTTGTAAAAACTAGCATAAAGTGGTGTCTGAATCATATAAAAATGTCATCATGTGATCTTCTCTTACATGTAAAAACATGCATGTGAACAAAATATGCAATGTTTAGAGTTCAAACAAAATGCATTATATTTTTTATATAATGAAGATTAAAATATTAATTAAAAGTAGTGCACAAGTATAGATGATCTTTATTATATTTTGAAAACAATAAGTTTAATAAATAAATTTAAAACTATTTTAATATACTAAAATGATAAAGAAATTTATAGTAGAAAAATAAAAAATTATATAATTAAAATATATGAAATTGAATTTGTAAATATTATTTATTATTTATAATAACTTAAAATATTATCAGTACAACCACTTTTAACTTGTGGTAGGTTAATAAAGATTGGCTACAAGTTAAGTATCACAAATAAATAAGTTGTTCTCTATTCTAGTTAATACATGTATCAACAGATAGTTATTTTTACAGAGATAGGTCTTTTTATTTGACATTTGGGATGGACTATGTAGCATGGCCTAGGCCTTTTCATCTACTGACTAGGATGAGACAAGTGTACTCTCAAGATTGATTCTATGTCAATAGTTTAAAATTCCAAATAAACAATTATATATATATATATATAAAACTAGTAGATGATGAATGGATAACTATTAGCCATGCATGGATAACTCATAGCCCATGAATGGATAACCAATAGTTCATGGCAAATAACTAAAACAACCTCAAGATTATATATATATATATATATATATATATCTAGTTGATAAATTGATAACATGAAGAATGTCAATGATAACATCAATATGTAAATACACCAACAACATAATTAACATATTAGTTCTAAAGCAACATCGTCTATAATTGCTAGATCATCATCTGCATTATCATCATCAATATAGAGATATTGAATCATCATCATAATCAATATAGAGATCCTGAAATGGTATCATCAACACCAGAACAACATCTGTATGAAATACTAAATATCATCATGAGAATACTAACCCTGCCACATAGTATAGGAATACTGATACTACCTCTTCCGTACTGACCATCTTGGAGCAACACCTCAATGGGTTCTTTAGTAGATCCATCCGGGGTTTTTGTCTAACTTAATAACTCTTTTGAGTCAACAAGCCTAGTCAGAAAAATGGATCTCCCTAAGGACCAACAAACCTTGTTTGGCTTGCTAATCTCCCTGGGATCAAACATGCCTCATCTGAATTACTAACCCTTTTGGGCCAACAAGCCTAGTCAGACATATCCTACCTTGGGCTGAGCTACCACACCAATGAAAGCTTCTACAATCTTCTTCACTCCCTCTTTCGAGGTAGGTGGACTACGCCAAGCTTGTCTCGAAAGTATTCAATTTTTACACAAGCCATAGGATTAGTCAACACATTTGCCACTTGTTCCTCTATAGGAACATACTTGAGATTTATAGCTCCCTTTTGTACCATATCCCGGATGTAATGATATCTAACTTTGATATGTTTCGACTTATCCTGAAACACTGGGTTTTCTGTCATCTTAATACAACTCTTATTTTTGCAATGGATATCAGTCAAATCTATCTCTACATCAAATAATCATGTCAACATCTTGTGAAGCCAATACTGCTTGGCTACATGCTGAGTATGGTGCAATGTATTCATCTTATGCCGTGCTAAGTGCAATACTTGACTGCTTTCTACTGAACCATGAGATCATGCCTGATCCCAAACTAAAACAACATCCTATAGTGCTCTTTCTATCTTCAGCACTTCCTTCCCAATCAAAATATGTAAATACATGCAATCCGATCTTGCCATTTGATGCATATATGAGACCATAGTCTAAGGTCCTATTGGCTGGATTTTCTGTCCTGAGGCCAACAAGGAGAAATAGCCCATACAAGGTGCTTAACACAGCCCCCAGTATGTTTAAATTAGCTAAATATCGTGGGAACAAAGGACCCATTGCCTTTGTAGGTTTGCTCTCTAGAATAGAGAGTCTCACAGAGTCTCACAATCAGATCTTAATAATTTTCTAAAGGATAAACTATTCTAAAATGAAAACTAAATTTAACTAAGATGCAAAATTTAAAAACATAAAACACACATATTTAGCAGCTGTTAAATAGATTTTATATTATAGTTAGTTAACTTTTCATTTATTAAACATTTTCTTAATAAAACCTTTGAAAACCTAAACAAAGACTCTCCTTAAACTAGTATAACATAAATTAGATATAGACCACACGATTTGATTTAGTAGTTGTTAAGTAGATATTTAATTTTAAATATATTAGTATATCCTGTAGATTAAGAGCTAGTTTTAACTTGGTAGTTTTAATTAGAATTTAGTTTAACTTTTAAATTTGTTAATTAGTTTAGGACACAATTTTTTTAAGTAGTAGGATTCTCCTTAAGAGAGTGAAGCTTAGATGGTAGCATGACCATAACCTGCGAGAATTATCCATACCAAACACACTATGGTTGCATTGAGTGTGCCTTATATTAAAAATACGGCTAACAAAAGGCGCTAGAAGGAGGGCCACGAGATAAAACAAATGGTTTTTGTTTTTATCTTTTTATTATTTATCCATTAACCATTCATTCTCCAGCTCTTATATTTCAGTGTATTATATCTTATTCTTCTATGTTGTCATACACACATCATAGGGTTGGTTAGATGGTAAGCTAACACGTCATACACACATATCCCTACATGGGAGTATAACACGACATTGACCCTGCATGGACCATTGCATGAGCTCCCTAGAAAGGTAGTTTCTTTCTTTCCAAAGTTTAACTGTGAAGGAAATCTAACAACCCTTGAACATGTTAAAAAATATGAGTCTGTATTACGTTTACTTGATATTACACATGAAGATGTTGTAGGCAAGATTTTCTCCTTCACTTTTGAAGGTAAGGTATCAAACTGGTACTATGTTCTTCCTATTAACACTATTCATGGTTGCTAATTTTAAAATATTTTTTCAAATTGCTTATGATAATTATAATGCGATTGATATATATCTTGAGTTGGATTAAATACAGGTCAAAGAAGGTGAATCTATACACGATTTCAACACACGCTTCTGACAGGTTTATCATCAACTCAAAGTCAATAAAAAACCTTCAGGTGATATTTTATATGAGTGGTAAGTACGTTCTTTACCCATATATTTAACTATGTTTGTCTTGCAAAAATGTATAAAATATTTTGATAGAGCATGCGAGAACACACAAGTTTAGAGAAAATTTTTAAGAGATATTCCTTGGATCATTTTTCTTCTTTTTTTTTGGCAAAGTGGTGGAACCCATCTGACTAGCAGGGTTGCCATTGGCTAAGTAACCACGAACAAGGGGCATCTAAGTCGTCAAAATCACCCAGGGATCGCACTCGGCCTGGACCGCACCAACCCTTAACATGGTTGGATTTTTTGGTATCCGACGGGATTAGAACCGACGACCTTTCAGCTTAGGGGGTGTCTTAACCATACCCCGCCACCAACTGTTCTACATCTCGCGGATAGATCATTTTTCTTCTTTATTTTTCAATAATAATGATGATAAAAATAATATTGAAGAAGATAATGAATCTGAAATTTATAGGTTGAAAGAGCAAGTTAAGATTTTGCATAATGAAATTCTATCTTTCCATGATAAAAAAGTAAATCAATCATGCATAATGAATAAAAAATTATAGCTATACATACAACATTAATAGGTCCATAAGAAAGCAAGAACGTAGCTGTAAGTTCATTATGAAATCTTTATTATTATTTTCCTCCGCCTGGAATTGAATATAAGGAATTCCTTACGACAAATTCTCATTGTTTTGAATCCACATTTGAAGCTCTTGAAGTAGATAATAATTCAAGTTCTTTTGATTTATTAGTCTAAAGCCACACATTCTGTTATCACCTGGTAATTTTCCTATGGTTGTGGTAGGAAATCACTGGGGAAACCATTTCAAACCAACCTTTAGGATGTATTCTAGCCTATACAACCAGAGAGGGCTCTCTCAGTGTCACAAGACCATTCACATACACATATGTCTCACAGCCAGCATTCAAAAGTATAGATTTCTGATGGGAACATGTTGTTTGTATTTTAAAGAGTGTAAGACAAATAAACAGAAAACACCATTGGGATATGGAGTCGAATCCTGAAAAATTCAAGGGGCTTACAACAATAATGATAGGTGATTATCCTTCACAATATAAGGCAACGTGAGCATTAACACCGAGTCAAATAACTTCAAGAGATGGCAAGCGGAAATGAGAAGAATCCCAATGAAACAAGAGGCATCTATATGTGGATGAATCTCCTGAAACACCTTTAGCAGAAGCAACAATAAAATATGATAACTGAAATGGAGCACCTAACACAGGATGAAATCCATAACGTTCATCATAAACACATAAAAAATACGATTTTTGATGAAAGGAGCGCTTAACGGAGACCGAATTCCTTGCATACAACTAGAAACGTATTAGTAGAACTACACACATACATGGAAATGGATCATACTGAGAAAAATAGACTGAACATTGAACACTGTGATGAATCTCAGACACTCAGAACATACTTCTGCATTAATTATTTCCAATAAATTTCAAAGCTACGAAACCAAGCACAGAGGCTTCCAAAATGAATGTCAAACAATTTTCTCCTCTATTGAGGTTACATTTATAGTGCAATTTGCTCCCGATACCAACCTTGACATAGAGCGCCGAAATTAGCTACATCATGGGAATCAAACACGAACGTACAAAATCCTAACAAAATTTGAGGTGACGGATTCCCCATAATCATAAAACAAATTGGGAAAGCACGACGGGCCGCGCATGACTGATAAAAATGGAAAAATCTGATATTCGAGGGCTCAGGCTCGCTTGATGAAAATGACCTTTCAGAACGTCTTCGAACCAGCCTCTACTGACTCCAGTCGGAGAAAAAACTCCCAAGACTTTGTAGGCAAATGTCACGGACATGCAAAGTGATCAACCTTGCTGATGATAATCTTGAATTGTTATGCTAGGATGGACTGTAACTGTGCAAATGGATTGGGTTCCGCAAAATTCTTTCCGAATGCTCGTTTCTGCCCTTTTGCAGATTGTGGGTTGCAGGTTTTCCAATTTTTGCGAAGTTCAACTTCTTGCTTTTTGCTCCCACCTTTCCCTTTCCGCCTTTTCCTTTATGCCTTTTCCTTTCCGCCTTTCACGGATTGCGGGTTGTAGGATGTGGGTTTTCCAATTTTCATAACCGAACTTCCGCTTTTCTAGCTTCCGCCTTTTTGTATCCACCCTTTACTTTCCGCATTTCACGGATTGCAGGTTGCAGGATGCGTGTTTTCCAATTTTCACAACTGAACTTCCACTTTTTCTAGCTTTTTCCTTTCCGCGTCCGCCCTTTTGCTTACGTCTTTTCTTGGACCGTTGATCTCTTTGCGGGTTCATCCCTAGCCGTCGATCTGAGATTAAACGTGGATTTTTTCATATAAGGCTTACTTCGAAGGTCGTGCTTAAGGGTTTTTTTACTATTCTGATACTTTAGACTTAGGAATAATCCTTCTAAACAAATTCAAACCCTATTCTGCACACCTCTGGGTCATTAGATATGGATTTTTAGATATCACCTTACTTTTGCTCTGGTCTGACCCCTTTTTAGACCATTTAGCCCAAACATGGTGCTAACAACGACTCCAATTGGGGATGCTACCCTCCTTGCGAGGTAGCAAAGAACAATAGAACAAGTGCCCGATCCATTGGGCCCTGTTGTGGTTGAAAAACTCCAGTCAACTGCACACTGTTGCCTTATCCCAAAGGCCCATTGCCTCAAAATTTATTTCAGTGTTTTAACTTTGAATTCAAAAAGAAAAGAAAGCCAAATGATAGCTCTTGCTAGAGACCTTACTGCCTTCACCTCGGGCTTTAAGTCTTCCAGAGAGCTATCCTCACCTTTAATGTTAAAATAAAATGGTATATACAATGATATGGAAGAGTAAACTTACTTCATAGGAAATAGTGCTTGAGGAGCCTCCCATTTACAGGAGCTCTTGACACAAGAATACCCTCCATCTCCTCCTGTATGCAGGCGTTCTTCCCTCTGAAAGCTGCAATTTTGTAAGGGCCCTTCCAGAGGTAATCAAACTTTCCATGCTTTACCTTCTCTTCATGGGGTGCATCCCACTGTAAAACCACATCCCCTATTTGGAAATCCTCAGGCTTTGTCCTCTTGTCAAAAATGTTTTTCATTTGATCCCGAAACCTCTGATTTCAGTGAAAAAGATTCTCTTTGTGCTGTTACAGTTCAACCAAATGATATATCCTTCTCTGAGTTGGGTGGGTTTCAAAATCTTCCTCCTGTAACAACCTCATCACTGGAAAACTCAGAGAACTAGCTAAAAATACCTCAGAACCATAAAATAGATGGAATGCTGAGGTACCAATGGATTTCTTCACATTGATTCTGTTAGCCCACAAAGAATGAGTCATTTTTGTGTTCCAAGCCTTCTCGTTGTCTTGTAGCATCTTTTTGATGATCCTCATTAGACTCTTATTTGAAGATTCTGTCAACCTGTTTCCCTGTGGGTTGTGGAATGCCCCAAATGTATGTGATATTTGAAACAAAACTCAACCATATTTTTTGATTTGAACGCAACATCATTGTCAATGATCAAATTCCTAGGAACTCCAAACCTCGATAGAATGTTCTCCTCCAAAAACTAAATAATTAATGTCTCAGTGGAATGTCTAGTTGGGATGGTCTCAATCCATTTGGTGAAATAATCAGTGGCAGTCAGAATCCACTTGTGTTGCCCTGAGGAAGATGGTTATTGTCACGTCCCCATGCCTCCGACCGACAAAGAGGACGCAATCTACTAGCTTTATCAGACTTGGCTAACCGCCCATGAACATGTACAAGCTTAAATAAAATGCTGAATTGCTAAAACAGAATGCTGAGTAGAATGCATGACAGTGTAACATGCACAAATTCAATTGTTCATCATACACAGCTTAATTAATTCATCTTGCACAGCGGAAACAATGTGCATTCACACAATCATTATTTCAACATGTTCATTTCATTTTCATTAACAGTAAATATAGAATTGCAGAGGTAAAATACACAAGATCACTTATCTTATGAGAGCTTTGCTCCGCAACCAGCTACGTCGCTGCAACGTTCCACCCAACCATAGGCCAGCGTGCTCATCAATATCTCAGCAACGCTGCCACCCCCGAGCTGGGCATGATTCTCCAAGGAATAAGGGAACTAGCAGGCTGACACATAGCCAAAGGTAACCAAAACACAGCCAAGCAAACTAAGTTGGGTTTATCAGGCCATCCAGGAGTTGGAGAAGGCAAATTGCTAAGCTGGTGAGCTCATTACAGAGCCAAGAATACCCACACTAGAACTAGCCTGACCTCTAAGACACCCATCCACACCCAACACAAGGAATCGGTCCCTTCTCTGCTACACAGTCCCTCAGGCCCTGCATTCCCTTCCAGTGCTATTCAGGGGTGATGGAGAAGAAGGCCAGCCCTCTAGTTCTGTCTGTGTGGTTTCTAATACCAGGTTTATCAAGCAACCAAGCCAAAATCCTTACTCCTCACACAGTCCAAAGACCAACCATTGCACTCAGGCAACCAATTTAGCTATTACAACTTAAACAGGGGAACAATTCCTGAGTCATTCTTGGCCCTATCGTGGCCAAAATGACTCTCAAACGAATTTACAACAATTCCAGGAAATCGTGGGCAATAGCAGCAAATGGCTCTCAGCTTGCTGTGCATGAGGAGGATCAGACAAAATCGTGAATGGGAAATGCACCAGCAGCTCTCAAATCGTGAGGAAAAACAACCCAATCCCCAGCACTACAAAAACGACCTCCCATCCATGGGAAAAAATGAAGCCAGCAACCAAAAATGTGAATGAAAGACACAGAAAAAACTCCAGCTGCTCCCAAAAGCCCCAACGTGAAGGAGAATGGTGAGGAAAAATGGAAAACGTGGATGCATGGCAGAATGGCATACGTTTTTGGGCATTTTCCTTGCCAAGGAAGTCAGAACACGTTTTTCAAAAATGGGTCTCTGCCCAATTCGAATTTTTTTGCCCATACTCTTCCCATTCCATGCAATAACTAACTCAACCACATTCTGGCAGAAATAAATGATTGGGGAAAAAGACAAGAAAGGTAGTTGACAGTTTGATGGGTTTTCTCATAGACATTTGGCTTTTCCCCTTTGGCCCATAGGTTAAATATTTCACCCCCCCCTTATCCTTAGGAAATCATGCCCCATTCGATTTAGTTGCCGCGACCGCAGCTGGTTGTGTCCATTAATTAATTATGATGCATATTTACATGATAGCCAACATAATATAGGCCGCATGCCCCGATATACCATCGGTGACAAATTTAAATCCAAAACATAGCATTACCGATCAATGGTGGGGCCTTGGCCTTTAGCTCCACACCATGATCATTACAATATATACATCATATACATCTAATGCAATGGGGTCAAAACCGGGACATTACAGGTTTATTTATCCAATGAAATCAAATCCCCATTGTTGGAAAGGGGCATCAACATGTATTGGCTTCAGAGGCAATGTCAACAGATTTCTCCTCCCTTCAAAGATCTGACACTTATGGAAGTAAACAATCTCCTTGTGGGTGTCAGAAAAGATGGCGGGCCAATAAAATCCCGCTCTTAGAATTTTATTCACATTCGTATTCCAGTAATGATGACCTCCACACTCCCCTGCATGAAACTCCTCAATGAGCTTCTTTGCCTCCCGTTCATTAACAAAGTTCAACAGAATCCCTCCTGGCTCTTTCCAATACAGTTTTCCATTTAGGATGCAAAAATTTGTTACTTTTTGCTTGAGGAATATGGCCCTTGTTTTTTCCATGTCCTGTGGAGCTTGCAGATGGTGCAACACGAATATTATGTCAGTATACCATTGGGACAACATGAAATGTTTAGCCACTCGTAGCTCTGGTCGTTCCTCAGGATTTTTCTCTTCTGTTGATAATTGAACAACCATGTGTAGGCTAAGCAAATCACAGTTTGACTGTGCCATGAGTTTGGCTAGTCCTTGGCCTTTAATCAGCTTTGTGGGCTTAATCTCCAGGTCATACTCAAGTAATACCGCTATCCATTTTCCCATTCTACCCGCAGGATTTGGTTGGGTTAGAACATACTTCATTGCACTGGTGGGAACATGAGCAATGATGTGAGAATGCAGGATGTAAACCCAGAACTCCTTCAAGGCCTGTACCGGAGCATAAGCTTGCTTTTCCAGAATGTTGTATTTCCATGGGGCATCTCTCAATGTTTTGTTGTAGAAAGCAATGGGTTATTCATTCTCCTCATGATTATTTTGTAACAATACTCCTGCCATTGTGTGCTTTGAAGGAAATGAGAATATGAGGAAATATTTGGAGAAATAAGGGCTTACCGGCACAGGTTCTTTTGAAATAGTCTTCTTTATGTCCTCAAAATACTGCTTTGCTTCGGGTGTCCATTTGATCTCATTATCCTTTCTCAGCATACTAGTAATCCACCTCACAATCTCAACAAAAGCAACAATAAACTTCTCATAAAACCCACCCTTCCTAAAAAAGATTGAACCTTAGCCTTGTTCCGAGGGAGATCAATTTTCTGTATGGATTCAACTCTTTTTGGGTCGATTTTGATGCCTTATTGGGAGATTATATGCCCAAGAAACCTTCCCTCCTTCATAGCAAAGTGGGACTTCTTCAGATTCAAAGAGATGTCTAACTTTCTGCATTTTCTGAACACTCTGAGTAGGTGTGTGGCGTGTTCCTCATCGGAATTTGAAAAACCAGTGATGTCATCTAAATAAATAACCAAAATCTTGTCCTTCTCATCAACAGATTCTATATCCATGGCCCACTGGAAGGTTTCCCCTACATTCATGAGTCCGAATGGCATCTTTTCATACATAAAGGTACCCCAAGGTGTGGTGAAGGATGCCTTCTCTTGGTCTTCTGGGTGCACCATGATCTGATTGTAGCCTGAGAAACCGTCCAAGGTGAAGATCATTTGAGAGCCCACTACCCGCTGCAGAATGTGGTCCATCTTAGGGAGAGGATAATGCTCCTTTAAAGAGACTATGTTTATATTTTTGAAGTCAATGCACAGTCTTATTTCTCCATTCTTCCTCCTCACTAGAACTAAGTTGGCCACCCATCTTGCGAACCTAAGAGCCACAATGATTTTTTCCTTGAAAAACTTCTTTATTTCCTTTTCAATCAGGGGTAGAAACTCAGGGTTAATTCTCCTTAGATTTTTCTTGAAAGGCATCTCATCCTTTTTATGGGTATAGTGTGTTGAATTATACTTGTATCATAGGCCTTAAGATCACTATATCTCAAAGCAAAAACATCTCTGTATTCCTCCATCAACGAGATGTATTTTTGTTTGGACTACGGTGAGAGATTTCTTGAGAGCTTGATGATTTTAGGATGAGATTTTGTTCCAATATTCACATCTTCCACATCCTCACAGCTTGGGACAAGCTGAGGCTCCTTAACAACATCATTTGGGTCAAAAAGTTTTTCTAAAGGAATTAAAACCCCGGGGATAGAGTTACCTTTAAGCTGCAATATTTCTTTGCCACAAAGATTGTTTAAATATTCCTGCTGTCCCTCAACCCCCTGCAATTCTGGCCCAACAACGTCTTCAGTTTTACCGCCAACAACACCCTCAGTAAGGACAACAATATCATCCTGTGGAATTTCTTTGGAAACATCAGTATGACTTTGCAGGAACTCTGGGTGAGAGTGGATCCTTCCAGGAGCATGTTATATTCATAAATGATCAAGCCATCAAACTCCCCAGTGAGATTAAGGAAATTATGGATTTTTTTATCATCCTCAAAAACCTGCCAATTCTTAACATTATCCAAGATAGAGGGTCTATTCTTAACCTCAATCTCGTATTTTCTATCGGGGTACATGGGGATTTTGAAAATAGCAGCATAAGTGGCCAAAGAATTAGCTATACCATTATGAAATCCAGGAATCATATTAAACTTGCATTCTTCAAATAATTCTATCAAATCTAGGGAAACTATTATGTAGCTTCTCATCTTGGGATGTCTGTCCTGATACTCTCCTTGCATTTGTTTAATCACCAACTCGAAGTCCCCATGTATCACCACCCTCCTGAATTGGAAATATTTCAGGATCTGAATTTCCAACATCATAGCCTCATATTCTGCCTCATTATTTGTGCAATCAAAGCCCAATTTATAAGAATAATTTAAAACTCTTCCTCCTGGGGGTTTCACCCAAACTTTAGCTCTTACCCCTTCTTTGCATAATGCCCCATCAAAGTTCACATTCCATAATCCTTCTCGTTCTTCCTGAGTGGGGACAAAAGAAGCATTATGTGAACTGAAATTGTCTTTGCCTCCCCCTGTAAAGAAAATGGATGATCCTATCTCTATGTCCAACGAATAGATGGGGTGTTTATTTGGAATTTCAACGCTGCTCACCATGCATGCCATCTTTTACTCTCTATAAAGCCTCCTATTTACACTAAAAATAGGGATGGTATAACATGACATATCCATTTGAAGTGCACCCTTGAGTTTGGCCTCCCAGGATCTTCAGAGAAGCATTCCAAACTTGGGAGGAATGTCAGCCACCACTACGTTCATGACAAGGATTTTGGTAGGGATCTGAGCCAACGAGATGAACAAATATTTGATAAATCCTAGGCACTTAACTTTACTGGAGTCAAAAGAGAAAAGGTCTCTATAAGGCCTGGTCACCTTCAATCCCAATTTATCCATGATCTTCCTGGGCATCAGATTGTGTGAATCAAGCATGCCATTGTGTAGGATGGCATCATGAATGTTGAGACTGACGTAGAAAGGAGGGACATCTTTGTCGATAGACTCATCTACATGGGGTCCAAATAGGATGGTGGGATTATTATCTTAAAGATTTAGGGAATATGATATTGCAGAGATTTCTCCTTGAGACTTCAACACGGTCGTGATTTTAGACTTATATTCAAAATTCCTTAGCAATTCAGTTAGAGGGATAGAGATTTTGATTTTCGAAATCTCGACCTCTAAATTGAAAGAGTTTTGTCCCTGATTCGAGCTCCTTGGATTATCTTCTTTCTTTTCTTTCCCTTTGGGATCAATTACATTCCTGGAGGTATCCTTAGGGGGTGGATCATTCTTCGGCTTACTCATAGAAGCTTTGTCTGCTGCCTCTTTGTTCCTCATAACACGAACATCTATGTTCCTCAGACCAATATTCCTCTGCAGATCCATGACAATAAGATGATACCCCTTCTTAAACTCCTTTGTTTCCTTAGCAGGAAGCTCTTCTGTTTCATGACATGAATTATCATGCTCTTCTTTGGTAAAAAATGCAGAGGATGAATCAGTGTCCAGCTAGTGAATTTCATCCTTAGCTTGATTTTCGTAATCTTTCTCCACATAATTCTCCTGAAATGGGGGCTTGACAAGTTGATCAGGAGATTTTCTCTACTCTCTCTTCCTGTGTTGGAGGACTTTGGGGCCTTCTAACATTTTGGTTTCTATTCTGCTGCTCTTGATTTTCCCTGGGAGTTGGTCTATTGTCCACATTGAGCCTATCCATCAACCTTTCCATGGATTTCATCATCATGTCCATCCTGGCCTCTTGTGAGTTAGAGGAAGAAGGTTTCTTGGGCTCTTGATCCTTCCTTCTATCTCTCTCTTCTCTGGTCCATTCTCCTCCATACCTCTTCTTCTTTCTAGTAGCAGTCAGGTTTACCTCTACCTCTATGGGATCTTTCATCATATCGGCTAGGGAGGCTAATCGCCTTTCACTCATTAACAAGGTAAATTCACTGTCAAAGGCTTCAACATATTGGATTTGGGCAGAACTAGGGGGAGGTTTGAACTGGGAGGGGATGCCATTATATGTCTTCATAAATCTCTTAGAAAATTCTTGTTCAAATTCACTCTCCCTCCTCCTCATGGAATGGTATTGTGACAAATACTGCTTGGGGTTTTTCTTGTCTGCCCATTTGTCCTTGAAAGAATCTTCAAAAGCTTGATAGTTTAGAATGGTGTTGCCTGGAATATTTTTGAACCATTTTCTTGCTTCTCCAATAAGACTTTGGCGAACAGCCTGACTTTAGCATCATCATGATCTACTTCCTCCAAGTATATCCAGTTTGAAAACCATCCCATGTGTTCCTCAGTTGAATACCCCCTTTCCCCATTAAATTGCTTGAGTCTTTGGGAGTATCCCTGGGGAAGGTCATGAAGAGAAGCAAGAAGAAGTATAGGGGCAAACCTATTAGCCATTCCTTGGGTTATAAGAAGGTTTCCAAGAGGAGTTGAAACTGGTGTGACAGATGAAATGACTGTGCTGTGAGAGACTGTAGAGATGAGAGGGGCTTTGAAACTAGATGATGAAGGATGCTTAAACTTTGAAGCACTGGGAGATAAGTATATGGCAACATAATTCTCTGTGGAAGAGGAGTTTAATGAGGCTATTTCAGAGAAAAATAGGGGGCACTCTCGGTCGGACAAGGGTTGAAAATACCTACCTAGAGACTCTGAGATATCAGGTGACCAGGAAGTATGGGAGAAATCGAATGCAGAGGGGTATAAAACTACTTCATAGAGGCTGGACTCAGACTTATTTCTAGGGAGAACTAGCTCAAATTCTTCATCATAATGTTTAGATATATCATCAATAGAAACACCACCTTCAATAGGCAAAGAAATAGTTCTATCGTACTGTGGTATAATTGACCTTTGCAGCTTCTCGGCCTTCCGAATTAGTCTCTATGGATCAAAATTTCTTTAAAAGGTTCAACATTGGGATCGCTCCTCGTATTGGTCCTTCTGGCCGCCAATATTCCCAGTGGAGTCACCTTCCAAAAGCTTTGAGTGGAGTTTCCAGAGAATATACAACCAACATGTGTGTATGGCCAACTACTCAACCAGGGCATAGAACTAGGACAATGTCATTCTCTCAAGGAGATAATAGCAATAAGTCCCCGACAATGACACCAAGGTGTTACCACTCGGTAATTTTCCTATGGTTTTGGTAAGAAATCACTCGAGTAACCATTTCAAACCAACCTTTAGGTTGTATTCTTGCCTATGCAGCTAGAGAGGCCTCTCTCAGTGTCAGAAGACCATTCACATACACATATGTCTCATAGCCGACATTTCGAAGGCTAGATTTATGATGGGAACATGTTTTTATTTTGAAGAGTGTAAGACAAACAAACAAAAAACACCATTGGGAAATGGAGTTGAATCCTGAAACATGCAAGGGGTTTACAACAATAATGATAGGTGATTATCCTTCGCAATCTGAGGCAACGTGAGCATTGAAATTTAGTCAAATAACTTTAAGAGATGGAAAGGGGAAATGAGAAGAATCCCAATTAAACAAAAGGCACCTATCTGTGGATGAATCTCTTGAAACACCTTTAGCAGAAGCAACAATAAAATCTGATAACTGAAATGGAGCACCTAACAGAGGATGAATTCAATAACGTTCATCATAAAAACATAACAAATACGATTTCTGATGAAATGAGTGCTTAAGAGAGAACAAATTCCTTGCATACAACTAGAAACGTATTAGCGGAACTTCACACATACACGGAAATGGATCAATCAGGAAAACACAGACTGAAAATTGAACACTGTGATGAATCTTAGACACTCAGAACATACTTATGCATTAATTACTTCCAAGAAATTCCAGAGCTACAAAACCAAGCACAGAGGCTTCCAAAATGAATGTCGAACCATTTTCTCCTCTATTGAGGTTACATTTATAGTGCAATTTTCTCTCTAGACCAAACTCAAAACAAAGTGCTGAAATTAACTACATCATGGGAATCAAACCCGGACGTACAAAATAGTAACAAACTTTGAGGCATCGAATTCGCCATAGTCATAAAACAAATCGGGAAAGTATGTCGGGTCGCGCATGACTGATAAAAACAGAAAATCTTGACATCCGGGGGCTCAGGCTCGCTTGATAAAAATGACCTTTCGGAACGTCTTCGAATGGCCCTCTACTAACTCCATCCAGAGAAAAATCTCCCAAGACTTTGTAGGCACATGTCACGGACAGACAAAGTGATCAATCCTGCTGATGATAATCTTGAACTGTTCAGGCTAGGATCGAGTGTAACTATGCAAATGGATTGGGTTCTGCAAAATTCTTTTTTCATGCTCCTTTTCACCCTTTCGTGGATTGCAGGTTGCGGTTTTTCCAATTTTCACGAAGTTCAATTTCTTCCTTTCCCCTCCCGCCTTTCCCTTTCCGCCTTTTTCTTTCTTCCTTTCGCGGTTGCGGGTATTCCAATTTTCAGGACTGAACTTCCGCTTTTCTAGCTTTTGCCTTTTTGTGTCCACCCTTTCCTTTCCGCCTTTCACGGATTGCGGGTTTTCCAATTTTCACAACATAAACTTCCACTTTTTATAGCTTCCGCCTTTCCGCATTTTCCCTTTTGCTTTAGCCTTTTCTTGGACCGTTGATTTCTTTGCAGGTTCATCCTTAGCCGTTGATGTGAGATTAAAGGTGGATTTTTTCATATAAGGCTTACTTCAAAGTTCGCGCTTATGGGTTTTTTTACTATTATGATACTTTACACTTAGGAATAATCCTTCTAAACAACTTCGAACCCCATTCTGCACATCTCTGGGTCATTATATATGGATTTTTAGATATCAGCTTACAATTACTCTGGTCTGGTTCCTTTCTCGACCATTTAGCCCAAACATGGTGCTAACACATTCTTTGATCATTTTGATCGACCTTGTAATAATTCTGAAATTGATTTACAAATCATTAATCCTACTTTGAGCTCTATTAACTTTGAAATGGAACCAAGTTCATTTTATGGTTTATCTTTTCCTGGAGTTGAAATTTGTTTAGAATATGACCCCTTTATTCATCAATCTTTCGCTAATTCAAATCACGAGTCAGAAGTAAATATTGAAAATTCAACATCTAAGAAATAAATAGCTCTAGATTGAGTTAATCAATCTAATCATAACATTTCGTCATTAAATCAATCTTTGAGCTATTATGAATTTGAATTTTCGATTCCGGAACAAAATAGTAGTTCTATTTCTTATGATTATGTGAGCAAAGATAATTTTATTGACTAACCTATAACTAAATTCTTGGGTAATAATTACGAATGTCAAGCAAAAATTTCTTATACTCTTGAAACTCAAGTTTGTGTTAAATCAAAATTTCATGTCTTACACGAACACAAACTGAATAATAATAATCTTCTTACTGTAAAGCAATGTTTAGAAGATCGTGAGGGGAAATTTTTGGGAAGTAATTTTTTTGCTGATTTAGAAGATTATTATAATCACCCAATTTGCTCAGAAGAATTTTACACAGAACAAATTTTTCTTGAATGTTCTTTTTCTTCTAATTTTGAAGATGTAACAAGTACTCTTGATGATGAATTAACCAAAATTGTGCCTCAATTTGCTGATCTTTATGAAAGATGTATTTGAATACAAGAGAACATTCGTAAAGAAAAGATAGCGCGTCATACATAAAGAGATCCAATCAAATTTTGAATTCACTTTTTGAAACTCAAACTTCAGATGAGGAATTAAGAGAAGATCAAATCTCTTCACATGAATGTCCTAGTTTCGTAACTTATCAATTTATCACCTTGAAAGAAGGGATGGTAACAATGAATGATTTTAAGCATGATTTTCACTTAACAGAAGAACCATTACAATCTGTTTATAATCATTGTACATATCACGATCCAATAGAAGCTTGGTTAGAAAATTCATTTCATACAAGATTCCATGTAAATAATAATTTTCTGGTCTTGCACTTGTTGGAGATAGTTCTAGATAGTTTTGATTTTGATTTCTATATTTTTCTTTTTTTGTTTTCTTACTTGCGATGCACATGTGTTTGTTGGTTTGAGTTTACATGTCTGGTTACATTTCCTATATGTTTTCACTTGATCCCCCTTGTACATATGTACATATCTAGCTTTAGATTTACGGTTTCGTTAATTTGTTTTCTTTTATCACAAGTAGGTAGCTTTCTTTTTAGTAAGGTGCAGTGATCAAGCGACGTATCAATTTTAGGACGAGGACGAGCTAGTGTTCAAGAAATACACATTATTTTATTCCTCTTTTAATTATTTGTTGTCTTGCTTATGGTTTTATATATTAATCATCTCATTTTAAGACTTATTTTGAACTATTAAGACTTACTTACAAATTGCTTATGTATGATGATTTGAAGTTTTAAAGCAAGAATATTTGAAGAAGGTAATTTATAAAAATGATGTTCATAATGTTTTCTTACGTAAAAATTTTACGAACATAGCTCACTCATATTTTAATTGTCATCATACACTGAACCGTTTAGAATTTGTTTTGCTTCAGTTTTTTGTTTTCTTTTTGTAAATAATATTGAATAAATGGATCTCGTTTCTTCAAACTTATCCATTTGAACTTTATCACAACCTCAAGAAAAGGAAAAATTTATAATTGAAACATTTTTGCAATAATAAGTCAAAATTCAACATTATGACGAACTGATTAAGATTTGTATATTTTATCATATCTTTTTCCTATATGCATATTATATCACTATCTCCCTTTTTCTATATTTCATTTGACCTTTTCATGAAATTACTAAGAGCTCAATCCTTTATATTATCATATCGTGGTCAATTTAAAATTTTGGGAGATTGGTCGTCCTTCTGTATGCATACCATAATTTCATGATTTTTACATTATTTTGTATAGCTCGTCTCATAGAATATGACCGTGTCTTTATTTTTGAATATTGAGTTTATTTACCTTCTTCGACAATCAATTGAAGTTTCGATAGATATTAATATTTTTGCTTATCATTTAAAATTTGCCATCTTTGTGAATACGCAATTCTTCTTTCCTTTTGAATTGTGATACATACTTTTTGGGTTGAAATTTTGATCTGATCAGGTCCTATTATATATATAATTTTTGATTGATTGGTTTCAGTAGTGAATTTGATATTTTGAGCTTTCTGATTTTCCTCTTTATTTTTAGTTTGCTTGAAGTAAGGGGGTATTGCAAATAAATAATACTATAATGGCACATTGTTTGGTGTTGATATGTTTCTCTACTGATAAACCTGATATCTTTTAAAATGGATTGTTGTAAGAGGCTTCTTGCTGTATCAAATATTCTTACTGTGACAAAATCACTCCTAGCCTTGAAACAATTCTTATGAACGTAGCCAATCATTCGGTTGAATTCTTGATTATTATTCTTGGATTTTATTTTGAGAATGATATCATTAGCTAGGAAAGTTAGCCTTCCAAGAAATGTTTCTCTCAAAAGATTTAGAATCAGTTGAATTATCCATCATTATTCCTTTCGTGCTATTTAAGGAGTTTTATCTTGGTTATCTTTCACATCCATTAGGGTAAATTGGTTAGTAAACATCTAATTAATAAAAACTTTGGTTAAATAGTAGGAGGTCTATGAATAGAGCCGACCTAATCATGATCATTAGCCTTGTTGGGGATAACATCATTTTTGATCACCAGGGTGATGGCTCTTGGTCATAAGATCAAGGGACATGAGGTCTCATCACGAGCCGACCCATTTATCTCTGGCAGTTCTCGTGAATGATGCTATCAACATCTGGTTACCATGCCTGGATAGTAGTCTTGAATCAAATGTCTAATTAATATTATTAAAAAAAATGAGAAAAGAGAAAAACAAATTTTATCTTTTAGTTATTTATGTCTATTGGATGGGGAATTTAATCTTGATATCTTCTTAGGGTATGTAGGTCATATATTTATGTTGATGTTTATTTGATTATCTTTAGCTGTTGAGAAAGCATTCTTGATGAGGTTTATTTCATGTGTATATATTTCAAAGTCATTCATCTTTATAAATTCTTTGAATAATAGTTGGGATAATTGATTTGATTGTGACAATATTTAAGTTCAAATTTTACTATATAGGCTAGTGATGCGATAATATCATGTGGAGTGAACTTTGATATTTCGATAAATATTTACCATGTTTTCCTATATATATAATCTTCAGGTAAACATACACAGATAACTGGTTCGTCCAGTATGTTGCCATTTTTTGGCACCCCAACAACTTCCCCTTAATTTTTGAAAACATCAAGGGCCCCCTATTAGAAATCTTGTAAATATTTAGCCATGGTTTTCTTTACTTGAGTTTATTCAATGATTTAATAGTCTCATTTTCAGACATTTGATCTTATACCCTTTTTATTACTCGATTATTCCTGATGAAAATGTTGGTATTTTTGCTTATGCTATGATGACTTTATGACTTTATGATCATTTCTTTTCATCACATCTTTTCATTGATTGTTTTTGTCGACACGTTACCCTTTTATCGTTTGAATCTTTTTTCCTCCTACTGGTTAGAGAACACCTGCATGTTATTATTAGAACTTGGACGATTTGATTGTACACCTTTCTTTGAAAGAATTAAGCTATCTTGGCCTTACGACAGCCTTGCCAAATTTTAGCCTTCACTTTATTAATGATTAAATGAACACTTTTGCAGATTGACGTAAATTATTCAAATACTCAACTTTGGAATTTCAATTTACATCTTAAAACAATAAATATCAAATATTGGAATCATTCCTTTAAAAATCCATTGTGGATGATAAAACATCATCTAAACATTTTTTTACAATTCATATTTTATGTAAATTTTGTGAAGTTTAAAGAGATATTCTTTATCTTATCATTATGTAATCTTTATTATTTTCTTAAATATCAAATATTTTACTTATGTAATATTTATGCATGCAAAGTATATAAAAATACTTTAATATGTGTTTTTCCCACTTTTTAAGCTTCACTTAACACATCAAAAACCCATTAAAATACTTTTCTTAAACTTACTTTATATAATGATTTTGATGGTGGACTTTATATTTTACATTGTATTGAATATTATGAGATTTTACAATACATTCATGTGAAGGTATTATTTATGTCAAGTATTTTTCTTTTATAAACTTTTGGCATTGTAATTTGTATTGGTAAGACATTTCTGAAATAAGTAAAATGGAATTTTAGGTTTATTCTTTAATATTATTTGGTAGGTCAAGGTTTATAATACATTGAATTCAAACTTTTGGGAAGGGACTGCATAGCTTCAAAAAAAATTGCATGTTTTTCACTTTGAAAGGAAACCATTTTCGAGGTCAACAGGAAAAGATCAACTTGCCATGCCACGCCATTCAATGATGAAGATAGATTATATCTCAGCCTATTGAGGAACTAGTTACGAATATTTAATAACCAACAAAAGATTGAATTGCAACTGACGAATGTGAATATTAAAACGCCAATAGCAAGGATCGTTGCGGTTAGAAGAAAACTTGACACACAGTTAAATTGGATGCCACAGAGATCACAGGTAAGAATTGATGAAGATCAGGTAGTATGTTAATTAAATTGTGGAGATTAAATATAGATTCCATGAGCTCTCAGACTCTTATCGCCCATGTCAACTCTTCAGTAAAGAACACACCAGCATTAGTATTGATTTAATATTCGTTGCACATAAAGGACATGAACTCGATAATTGTAAAAGCCACGTTGCTGATGATTGCCACGTTTTAAAAATTGTTGCCACATTACAAGGGGTTCAACGTTAGATAGTTAAAGTTGTTTGCCAATACACAATAATAATGCGCTAGCTTGCTGATAAAAGAGATCCAACCAAGATATAGGCCAATGGCTAACCAGTTATTTCGGTCTATCTAATTTTGGTTTATCTATACATTTTAACATATATCGATAAAGGAGGATAGAATTACAATCGATCATGTGTCGATTGTAGAAGTTATCGCCTGCATACTTGCCAAAGTATGATTTACCTTATGACTCTATAATGACCAACTACAATAATAACATTTCGACGGAGGAATACGAACATCTCCCTTGGGTACATCAGTAAAATATATTTAAAATAATATTTCAACGTTCTCCTTTAACGAGAAGGGTATTCGGCTGAGTACAACATCATCAACTATAGGAGTAACGAGATAGAACATATTCAACAGTATCAAGGTAATACATCTATACGTCATAGGAAGTTTTCAACAATCATTGGTAACTGGAACAATTACTCTTCAATGTATTCAGTACTGGAACATCATCTTCTACATCACTGAGTGTTTATCTTCTGCAGAACTTGATCACTTGATCCTTTGTAGAAAAACTTCGATCTTCTCGATCATTTGCAGCATCACTTCAATATTCTTGATCCTTTGCAGCAACACTTCGATCTTGTTGATCCTTTGCAACAACACTTCGATCTTCTCATTCCTTTGCAGCAACACTTCGATCTTCTTGATCCTTTGTAGCAACACTACTTGCAGTACACATGATCTCTTTGAGGGATGATCAATCCCTATTACTTTAGGACATAGGTCCAAGGATGATGCAATTCTCATCATCCAACTCACCCTTAACGAGGAGGGTCCATAGTATCGACCAGCTGGATCATCCGCAATTGAATGTAGGACCATATCGTCCACACAGAATGTAGATCTCGTACACACGTGAATGCAAGACATGTCATCCATAAGTACTCAACGTAGACAATCCTCGGCTTGTTAAGTCTAGGACCTGTTGCCTCCTTTCACACACTTGGGTCACGTGGCAGAAATCTTCAAGCCACTCAGTGTGTCCTTGAGGGAAAGTCTCGAGTCAAGGCTGTCACCTTGTTCTTGACTCCTCCGTTTAGGCTCGACTCCTAACGAAGCCAAGGGGGGTAGACCCTATTAAGTTACTAAGGATAATTGCTTAGTATGGTGATGTTAAACTGAATGAGTTATTTAGGAGTTTGAGATTTAACTATAGATAATAAAAAATGGCAAGATACAAAAATGAACACACGAAATCACAATGCTGAGACACAATATTTATATAAAGCAAGAAAATAACCAGTTCCTTAGAATGGAGTCAAACAATAAGATCAATATATTTGCATGTGCTTGGAGTGAATGTTTTGCGATTGCCTCTTGGTATGTTTTAAGTTAAATTTGAAGTGTGAGTTGATTAAAATTAGGTGAAGGGGGAACTCCAGATATACCTGAGAGTACTTGGAGTATGTCCAAAACTAAACCTTCACGGCTACCCGCAAGGAATATGTGGGCTGAAATGGAGTCTCTGGGGCTATTGTTCGTAACGAAACCGTTAGGGTGTGACAGAGATCGATGCCCCGAGGTCACTTTTCAGATGTTCCCGCTTCCTTTGGGTATTTTGCCACCGTGATGGTTTGATCTAGGTGTTGGATTTTCACCTGTTGGTTTGTTAATTTGGGAGAGTGAGTCCTAGTTATACTAGTCACTCAAGTGCTTTTGATACAGCTTGACTGATCGGACGAACCGCAGCCAAGTGTAGAGCATACACATCGAAGTCTTGTCAATTTTAGTAAATTTTACAATGGGTGTTTTTGTTTAAAAGAAAACCCTCCAGGAACCTCTTTCGATCCAAGTGGATCTCAATCAGGGAATCAAGGAGGGGTTAATTTTATAATAGCTGAAAAATAAACGACGAAAATAAAATAAATCCATAATTCTAGTTTTCTAATTAGTCCTACCATGAATCTCTTTCCCCTTTCGGGTCAATCGGGAAGTCGTGGGGTAAGTATTACGATTATTTTGAAATATAAAATATGAAATATGGAATTTATAATGAAATAAAGTATGCTACCCTGCAGATTAGATCAATACTAGTTTGAAAAGAAATAAGCAAAAAGCAACAAAAAGGACATCGACGCAAATCCCCCCAGGGGGGATGGGGAATGGGCTCGAAAGAGTCTATTCAAAAAATAATTTTATTAACAGCGGTTACAATATCAGAGAACTGATATAATTCCTCTTGATCCTTATACGGATTGAAATCAAGAGCTTACAAGGTGCAAAAATCAAAGGTTTTAGTCAAATGGGAGACCCCTGGGGGGATTTGAACGCTCCTGAGGACACTTCCGAACAGCAGCTTCCTCTATTTTCTGTTATACCTGCTAAAAACCAGCGAGCATGTTAGAATAAAATATTCCCAAAAGAACTTTAAGAGTACCTTTGGATCAGCCTACCTTAACTCAAAAACGATGAACTTAAAACTAGCTAAACAGGTGAAAAAGGAACCAAGGAAAGCAAGCTTTCCTTGGGATCTTGGCTTGATGTTTGTGTAGCCAATGAAATATGCACTGATATTGCATAATATTAAACTTTATCATACAGCAAATAAAACTACCATAACAACAAGCTACGAATTTTCACTAAAATGCTTGCGAAAATATGGCAATTTTAGCTAGATCTCTTAAAATTAAACTTTATGTGCAAAACAAAACTAAGATCTAGACTATGAGATTTGAGAGGATAGATATATGTTGAAATTACTTTTAAGATGATAGATCTAAACAAAAACAAAGCTATGAAAAGGTAACCGGGTGAAGAGTTGATCTCGAGGGAGGAAGAAGAGGAGAGAAATGCTGGTTTCCTTGAAGATCCACAGTGGAGCTTTTGGGTGGAATGTCGAGGGACTATTCCCTTTGGAAGGTTTTGGAGAGAGTGAAGAAACAAACTAGATCAGCATCCTCTCCAATGTAGGAACCTACAGCTCAGTTGAAGTCAAGAAACTTGCCAAAAAAAACTTGTGAGATCCGATTAGTACATACACAGAGATTCAAAATAACATGCATATAAACTTATAGGACATGTTGAATCTAGATCTCTACACATGCATCAGAGGAAAGAGATCGCCAATAAACTTATTGAAAAGCACCTTTCCTACCAAGATTATAATAAGCTTATTATCAATCTTAACAACGGATCTACAAGCAATTAGCAAATCATGAACATAGATACAGGTTACCTCAGTAAAACAATGGCAATCATCATCCACACATACAATGGCACCACACCGTCTTGCCTCCAAAGCTTCTCTTTATTTCAAATGAACAATACAACAGTACAATAGCAGCAGCACCTCAATCCCAGTTCTAACTAGCTTGGAAGAGGAGGATGTGCCTGGATATATACAAAATACAAGCCATCCAACCCATGGGGGGTGCAATTCCTCATGGAATCAGATGAAATCGGCTGATGGAGAGTTCATCAATGTAGAACTGAAGCTGAACTGAGCCTACTTGTCAACCAGGGGCTTGATTGAGCTGACACATCAACCCATACACCGACACATCAGTCCACAGAGCATCCAGGAGAGTCCACACGTGTGGAGGAGTGAGAGAGGGCACAATTCCCCATGAAGACAGCTGAAGATCAACTCTGGATCTGATTTGATCACCTCCTTCAGTCAAGGATTTTTCAGATCCAGTCAATCTGCTTAAGATTTGACTGATTTCAATCAAATCGGCTGAGAATCCACTGATTTATGATTTTGGATTTGCTCCATTATTCATCAATTTATTAATTAAAATAATCAATAATTGATTTTTGTGGCTTTTTGACCTGAGTGATGGAAAATCACTCAAAACTTAGGAAATAGTGGGCCCATGGGTTTACATGGTGCTCTTAGCTTGAAAATGAGCACCTACATGACTGAAACCGATTATTTGGCCCACTTTTATTACAAAATCAATTTTTCTAATTAAACTATTAAAAAATAGCCTAAGTTTTGGAAAAATTAAATTTTAATAAAAACATTGAAAAAACTAAAAAATTGAAAAATTGAAAAACACCTAGGGGGACCTAGACATGTTCATATGACTCAAAAATGATGTCTAGCATGTTTATACATTGACACATAGACTCTAATAACCTCAATAGGCCTAAATGCCAAGCCGACCACCCCAACTTTGGAGGTATGGAGTGAAAAACTCAGAAATTATCAGTGGTTTATTCAACAACCAATAATAAGCAAGGGAAAAAACACCCTGGGCTGATCGGATTGACAAATAAAGTCTAAGAGACCGAGTCTTTTACAGACACTATCATGCTATAACATTTATTACAATTCCCCCATGGGGTATGAATATGTGATATAGTACAACAAGCACTTCCCAGAAGTACTTTCAAAGGTCTTTTGAAGTCCGAACAAGTTAACCCTGTCCGGTTCACCAGGATCACTTGATAAAAAACCACTAAGTACAACTTAGGTGGTAACAACACCACTCCAAGCGAGTGTTATACTATGACATCTACATATGAATGTAGGAACGTCTATTGCTATAGAGCTCATTCACACGTGAATTTAAGACCCATCGTCTGTAAGGACTCATCGTAGAGCATCCTCAACTTTAAAGCTAGGACCACTCCTAAGAAAGTTTATTCTACAACATCTACATATGAATGTAGGTACACTCTCCATGTGAGAGTAACGTCCTCAACTATAGATCCCATCTGCACGTGAATACAGGACCTATCGCCTGTAAGGACTCATCATAGAGCATCCTCAACATTAAATATAGGACCCATCGCAAGAAAGTGTTATTATATGACATCTACATATGAATGTAGGTACACTCTCCATGCGAGAGTAACGTCTGCAGTACCATCCTTAGCTACTAAGGACCACTCTCAGGAGAAGAGTGTTATTTTCCATAGGACCATCATCAAGAGAGGATACTATCGTCCACAACTGAATGTCGGACCTAGTCAACATCTACAGGTGCAGTTGGCCTCTTTGTACTGGAGCATCACTGCCATCCCATCATCAATGACAATATCATCATAACTCTCCCTTTCTAGGGAGGATCCATATCATTAACCTGCTCCCCCTTTGTCCGAGCAGGGTCCATATATTTTACCTATTCTTCCTTTCCGAGGAGAGTCCATAACTTCGACCTGTTCCTCCTTTCCGAAGAGAGTTCATATATTCGACATGTTCCTCCTTTTGGAGAAGGGTCCATATCATTGTTGTTCCTCCTTGAGAGGAAAGTCTTTACAGACTGCACCAAGCTTGTCATAGAAGCATTCAAACTTTACTAGAGATAGAGGATTGGTCAACACATCAAAAACTTACTCATCGGTACTCACATACTGGAGTTTTATAACTCCCTTATGTATCGATCCACTATGTTAAAATATTGGATTTCTATGTGATTTGATTTATCATGGAACACATGATTCTCTATCATCTTTATACTATTAGGATTATTAATCCTCCCTTGGTCAAATGTCTATTAGATTAATTATTTCCTAACTTAGGAACCTTAAATTAATTAAATGAGTCCAGTAGTGCAATTGGGTCCACATGGCCCAATGGGGCCACATGGACTGAGACATTGAAGTGTGGGGGACAATGCTAGAGGTTAAATGCCACTTACTGTATGTGCATGCATTAGTAGGGGCGCCTCCTCAACCAATCCCTACATTTTAGGAGCCACTTAGAGTCCCGACACCAACCTACTTTAGTTAGTTGGAGTTAGCACTAGTTAGCCTTAGTTATCCTTCAGTTACCTTCAGATGACTCACTATCAGTTAGCTAGCACACACTTTGCATGGATAATGCATACATGCATGTGGATGAGCGCTTTTGTTCACTTACCACACTCAGTTGCATTGAGTTAACTAGTTGTTACTGTTTGTTGGAGTTATTGGTCATCAGAGAGTTGATTTGAGATATTGATTGGGAGACCTTGAGTTAGAGATTCAGTTAGATATAGTCTTATCCACTTGGAGGATTAGAATTCATTACCCATGCATTCAAATTCTACCTATTTGTAATCTATTGTACACCGGATATTATTATGATGAATATATTGTAAATTCCTGAGCAACACTTGTCTGTTTCCTGTGTGGTTTGTTTTTCTTAGTTTGTATGTTCATTCTCCATTAAATTGCTACAACATAATTAGAACTCTCTTCTTGAAGATCTAAATGGCATTCAAATTCTAATATGGTATTAGAGCCTTCTCAGGCAGGTTTCATGCTTGTTTCTCCTCATAGAACATCAGAAGTAGTTGGGTTTCCACAGAAGTCCCCTATGAAAATTTGCTAGCTCTAGATTCATGTAGAGCAGCGGAGAGGGCATGACGGACCCTAAAAATATGTTCATGTCTGGAGGAAAATCATGATTTTAATAGTTCATATGTTTTATGATTATTTGCAGTGAAACTTACAAGTGCTACGTAGCTTGAGAGAAGCATTTGCAGTCTTCTAGCCAGAGCAATTATGAGTTCTCAAACTCCTGAGCCACGGATCCTCACAAATTCCAATTACCTTGATTGGAGGATTGATGTGTAGTTGGCCTTGCGCAAGTATGGCTACCACAGGATCATACATGAATGGGAGGCTGAGGCTCATCAGCCGGTTGAGTGGAACACGTTTCTGAACTGTTGTGATTTAGCATTTGGGTACTTATGTACTTATATTTCCATATATCTCCTCTTCCATATGGAAGGATTGAGGACTCCTAGAGAATCCTGGGAGAAGCTTGATATCTTTTTTAACAAACAATATGAGCTTTGGGGACACATTATGGAGAATGAGTTGGTATCTTTACATCCCAACAGTTTCGTGACTATTGAGCAATTCTTCTCCAAATTCAAGTCTCTAGTACTCCAATGCAGATAGTGTCAGATAGAGCGGAAGGATGAGAAAAATGTCCTTTCTATACTAAAAAAACTAGGACATGAGTACTCTGTCTATGTTTCTATGTTTCATTCCAAGCGGGAAATATTTTCTGATTGGAAACTACCTTATCTAGATTCATTCTCTTAGTCCTTAATCAAAGAACAAGACAAATTGATTTGAATGGGAGTCATTTAGAATTCCAAAGATCAATCTCTATTGGTTACTGACTCTTCCAAAGCGCAAGCAAAGGGGAAGTTAAAGAAGAAGGATTCAAAGGCAGTCGATTCGAAGCCTAAATCAAATCAGCAATCTTCCAAAGGGGCCTCCGGCTCTAAGAAGAAGAAATTTGAAAACAAGTTATGCCTGTATTGTGAAAAGGGATACCATCTTGAAGAACATTGTATGAGGAAGCAACTTGATGAGATGCCTGCTCTTCTCAAGCAGCACAACATTTCTCCTCCAAGAGAAAAGAATCCTGATGAAGAAGCACCGACAGAAGATGCCGAAAGGTGTCATGCTTTGAAAGAAACTCTCTCTCTATCCTCAGCATACATTATAGATTCTGGAGCCTCCAACCACATGGTTGCCTCCAAAGAATCCTTCTATACTCTTTCACTATCAAAGGGGCCTAATATTCACATGGGAGATGATTCCCAGATTCCAGTAGAAGGAAGGGGCTTAGTCAGAGTGAAGCATGGCGAGTTCAAGAATGTTTTATATGTGCTCTCCCTTGCTGCTAACCTGTTATCTGTCTACCATATGACACATACAGGCTTTCCCAAGAGGGTCGCATTCGATTCAGACTCAGTTGAGATTACAGAAACAACCACTGGAAATCTTGTAGCAAAAGGTATTGCAAATCACTCTACAAAATCTTCTGAGTTTTCACATTTCTTTCCCGTTTCTCCTCCTACAACCTTATTGTCTCATGCTAACAACACCAGCAAGATTTGGCCATCTCAATTTCAAATATCTGAAGCAGCTCCACAATGATAACATGGTTGAAGGTTTTCCCTCCATCCAAAATTCCGATGGAGTATGTGCTGGGTGCTTGGTAGGTAAGCATCCAACAAAGAAGTATGATGTGTGGAAATTGAACCCAAGAGAGAGAACAATTACCCTCACAAAATTGTTAATCAAACGTGAAAAATTAACACTAAAGGAGACTGAAATTGGAGCATAACACTAATCTGTATTGAATAAGTGTACAATAGTCAACCTTGTGAAGTAATAGCTGCTACGATATATCTTTACATGAGAGAATCAAATGCATAAATATGCCATTATAAATAGTAAAAAAGAAGGCTTACCAAATCTAGTCAAATCCCCCATAGGTGCATAAAGCAGTTTCCAAATCTATGAAGATGCTCATGAATTTGCTAAGTCAAGTTGGAAAGCTAAAGAGGGATGGAAAGACGACTAATACATGCTTTTATTTGGAGAAAAGGAGGGAGGATGATGTGGCCAAAAAAAAAGGTCAACTACACCTAGTCTAGCTTTTCCTTTTGCCTTAAATCAGAATAAAATAGACAGCTTTTTAGAAAAAGCAAATAAGCATTTTAGAGGATCTGGAATAAAGCAGACATGCTAAATTGGGTTTCTAGGATGTTTCCCAAGTGCTCCATGACTCAGTTTTATCATGTGTTGACTTATAGGATGTGTAGAAGGAAACTAGCATAGAATGGAATCTAGGAAACTAGGTAAGAAGAAAAAAATAATTAAATTAATGTCTAATGTAGGTAACTATGGGTTGATTATTCTAACACCCCCCCTTAAGCCTGAATTTATGAGTAAATATCATAAAACTATAGGGCCTAGCAACAAGGCTTAGTCACCCTTTACATACTGCTTGCCCATACAACCAAGGAAAAAGGCAAAAACCCAATGGAAAAATACTCCCTTAAACATGGACAAGAAAAACAAAATTTGGAAATATTGTCATAAATCATGCTTCACAACATGATCAGCAATCCCTAGCAGTGATTTGAGATTGCTAAAGGCCTTCTCACAAAAAACTTTGGTGAAGATGTCTGCTACTTGTTCTGAAGACGCACCGAATAGTAGATCAATGGTACCATCATGCACAACTTGTCTGATGTAGTGCATATGGATCTCAATGTGCTTGGTTCGCTGTCTCTTTACTGGATCATTGTAGATTCAAATGGTGCTCTGATTATCATAGTAGATAATGGTTGAAAACTCTGATTTGAAGCCACATTCTCCAAGTATCCCCTACAACCACAAACATTGAGTTGCTGCATTTACAACTCCTCTATACTCTGCTTCTGTAGATGAGAGTTATATGGAAATATGCTTCTTTCTTGACCAATTGATTGGTCCTTCTGCAAGTATGAACACATATCCTAATGTAGACTTTCGATCTATGTTGTCACCTGCCCAATCACTGTCAGTAAACCCAATCAAATCAAGATCAGAGTTTGCTTTATAGAAGATCCCATGAGTTCTTGTTCCTTGAACAAAGTTTATGCTCCTTTTGGGTGCTCTCCAGTGGATCTCATGAGGCTGATCCATGTATCTCGAAGCCACACTAATTGCATAAGATATATCAGGTCGAGTGTGTGTAAGATAAAACAAACACCCAATCAACTGCCTATATAGTGTGTTATTTACCATAGGAGAAGAACCTGCTTCTTCAAGCTTAACTCCTGAAAGGAAGGGAGTTTTGCTTGGCTTGCAATATTTCATATTGAACTTGTTCAACAAATCCAAAGCATACTTGAGCTGATGTACTTTTATTCCATGTTGGGATTGAGCAATTTTGAGACCCAAGAATTAGCTCAACAATACCAAATCTGTCATAGAAAATGCATGGTTCATTGCATCCTTCAAGGAGGCAATCTCTTTCTTTGAACTTCCTATAATCAGAAGGTCATCCACATACAAGAAAATAATCATCAAAGAACCATGAATCATATTCAAATAGACATTAGGACCATACTTGCATTGAACAAAACTCAGTGATAGCAAAAAGCCATCAATCTTGGCATACCAAGCCCTGGGGACTTACTTGAGCCCATACAATGATTTCTTTAACCTGCACACTAAAGATGGATTAGACAGAAACCCTTCAGGTTGCTGCATGTAAATATCCTCAGTGAGATATCCATTTATGAAAGCACACTTCACATCCGTGTGATGCACTTCCCACTGCTTCGAAGCTGTAATGGATAGAGCTAGCCTTATGCAGTCGATCTTTGCCACTAGTGAAAAGGTTTCATTGTAGTCAACACCATGAACTTGTGAGTAGCCCTTGGTTACCAATCTTGCCTTATATTTCAAATTTGAACCATCAGCAACAAACTTGGTCTTGAAAACCCACTTACATTGAACTAGCTTCCTCCATGGGGGAAGATCAACTAGTTCCCAAGTGTTGTTCTTCTGGAGCGAGCTGAATTCTTCTTTCATGGATGTTTGTCATCTTGGATCATGTGCTACATATTCATATGTCTGTGGATGTGATTCAACGATCAAATAGCACTTCTCAGCAAATCGAGGATCTTTCACACAAAGGGTACTCTCAAATTGAGATCTAGTCCTCCCAGTGTCATTAGGATTTCCAGCTAGTTCCCCAGCTGCATGAATGGTCTTTGCTGCCCATTTTGGTCTTGTAGGAATGTTAGGATCTGCAATCAAATCATCATTATTAGACATATCAGAATCAACAAACTCATTAGTCTCTCCACTTACAATCAATGGATCTGGTGGTGAAGAAGACTCTCCAACTTCAATTGCTACTAAAGGCTCTTCTTGGAACTGAACACTTCTTTCAATGAAAGCATTTAACTCCTTCTCTTTGGGCTGAAGTAGTAAACTATGCTTCATATTTGCAGAATAGGGTGCCTCACAAGTAAGTGGTTGGGGTCACACCATTCGAAGCATTGCATGGGTATAAGCCCAATGTCTCTCATCTGAGAGTTTTTGGTTCCAAATCTTGGGCCACGATGCCACTTGACAAGAGAAAGTCCTTCCAAGATGAAAGTAGTGAATGCATTCTGCTGGGATATGCAGATGATGCAAAAGCTTACAAACTGATCGAGGTTTCTACCAGAAGATGCTTCATTGAAAGAAGTGTCCAGCTCGAAGAAGATTAGCTGTATGATACTCCTCCAACAGCACAGGAAGATATAACCATTTCTCCTCCTATTTTTGAAGATGATGATGATGATGTGCTACAGGTTTCAGATTCAGATGAAGAAGAGCACATACAACATGATCCTATTATTGAGACTGAATCTCAAGATATTCTAGATCCATATCCAGTACCCATTCGAAATCAGAAGCCTAAACCCATATGGGCTCAAAATATTCTTGATGTAGCTGGAAGTGGTGCTAGAGTTCCAGAAGAAAAAAGAAGAACTAGGTCCCAGTATTAGAATGAGCATGTTGCGCTTTCTCTCACATAATGGTGCAACAAAGATCTAGGTCGGTGCTACTTGATGATGGCCAATGATTAGCTACATGGCCCACATAAGCAGAGATTTGATCATTCCCTACCTTCACCATCCACCAGAACCAAGCAGAGTCATCGGTTCAGAAGTACATTGAGAGGTCCACTGATGGACCATGCTGCTGCATAGAGCTGCAATTTTTTACAGAAGTGTTTTTGCTTAAGTATTTTTCTAAGGAGGAAGCTTCTTTCTTCTAAAGATAGCTTGCATATTGCTATTTTATTGCTTATTTTTGAGGGGGGGGGGGTTTCCTATGAGGTTTTCCCCTCTTTCCTCAGTTGTACTAAGCAACATTTTTTTATTATCTTCTAGATTGTATTTGGGTGACCTATGGTCTTATTACTAGGGCACACAGTTTTCCAAGTTAGGATTCAGGGGGGGTGTTAGGATTATTAATCCTCCCTTGGTCAAATGTCTATTAGATTAATTATTGCCTAACTTAGGAACCTTAAATTAATTAAATGAGTCCACTAGTGCAATTGGGTCCACATGGCCCAATGGGGCCACATGTACCAGTGATTGAAGTGTGGGGGACAATGCTAGAGGTTAAATACCATTTACTGCATGTGCATGCATCAGTAGGGGCACCTCCTAGACCAATCCCTACATTTTAGGAGCCACTGGGAGTCCCGGCACCAACCTACTTCAGTTAGTTGGATTTAGCACTAGTTAGCCTCAGTTAGCCTTCAGTTACCTTCATATGACTCACTATCAGTTAGCTAGTGCATGCTTTGCATGGATAATGCATGCATGCATGTGGAGGAGTGATTTCGTTCACCTACCACACTCAGTTGCACTGAGTTAACTAGTTTTTACTGCTTGTTGGAGTTATTGGTCATCAGAGAGTTGATTTGATGGACTCCAATATTGATTGGGAGACCTTGAGTTAGAGATTCAGTTAGATACAGTCTTATCCACTAGGAGGATTCGAATTCAGTACTCATGCATTTGAATTCTACCTATTTGTAATATATTGTACACCAGATATTATTATGATGAATATACTATAAATTCTTGAGAAATACTTGTCCATTTCCTGTGTGGTTTGTTTTTCTTAGTTTGTATGTTCATTCTCCATTCAATTGCTGCAGCATAATCAGAACTCTCTGCTTGAATATAAAAATGGCATTCAAATTCTAATATATACAACTCTAGTTGTCACATAGAATCACTGTGGTATCCAACTCCATGTCAAATAGACCTGACATCATTTTTTGAAGCCGTATCGCTTCACAACTAGCGGAGAAAGCTGCTATGTATCCTACTTCATTCATGCTAAGAAAACACTATAATGTTTCTTACTAAACCATGAGATCATGGCAGATCCCAGATGATAACATCCACCTGAGGTGCTCTTCCTATCTGCGGAACTTCCTTCTGAATCTGAATCCGTATATCCATACAATCTGTAGTCATGATCTCTAACATAGTATAGTGCAAAGTCTATCATACCCTTTAGGTATCTCATCACATTATTTGCAACTATCAGGTGAACCCGTCTAGGTTTAACTAGAAACTGACTCAAGATGTTCATAGTAAAGCATATATATGGCCTTGTATTCGTTAGATACATAAATGACCCAATAATATATCTGTACCGAGTCATATCCACTAACTCTGATGATTCATTAGATAACAAATTCAGGTTGGTGTCCATGGGCGTGGCTATGGATTTACAATCCAACATATCAAATCTTTTCAATATTTCCACTGCATACTTTCCCTGGTTCAGAAATATTCCTTTTAGGCTCTGCCACACTTCTATCCCAAGGAAATAATGCATAAATCCAAGATATTTCATCTCGAATTCTTCAACTAGCTTCTTCTTGCAATTTGTCATATGTTTCTCATTTCTTATCAAAAATAGATCATCCACATAGAGTAATAGTATGACATTTTCATCATCCATAACATTCATGTAAAGGTTAGGGCCGACTTCACTCTTAGTAAAACCCAAGCTTGTTAAGAAGCTATCAATTATTTCATACCAAGATCTAGGAGCTTCCTTAAGCCCATACAAAGTATTTTTCAACCTACATACATGAGTCACTTCATCTTAGACTTCAAATCCTTGTGGATGTTCGATGTATACCTCTTCCTCAATCACACCATTCAGAAAGGTTGTCTTTACATCCATCTGGTGTAGATCCCATTTCATCATTAAGCAAGTGTCATGATGGTTCTGATGGAAGTGTACCTTGCTACTAGAGCAAATGTATCTTCATAATCAATTCCCTCTTTCTGAGAGAATCCTTTGGCCACAAATATTGCCTTGTACTTTTCAATACTTCCATCAACTGCATGTTTTATCTTGTAGATCCACTTCAAAGATACCGCACTATTTTTTTTGGTTTGGGTATTTGTTAGAATAATCAACCCATAGTTAGCTACCTTAGACATTAATTAACCCATTTTTGTCTTATTTTCCTAGTTTCCAATATTCCACTCTATGCAAGTTGTCTTCCACATGTCCTAGAAGTCAAAATTGCTAAAACTGAGTCATGGAGCGCTTGGGAAACCTCCCGAAAACCATATTTAGCATGTCTTCTTTATTCTAGATCCTCCCTAGCGCATATCTGCTTTTTCTGCTAAGTTGCCTGCTTTATTGAGATTTATGACACAAGGGAAAGTAAGACTAGGTGTAGTTGACTTGTTTTTTGCCCTCATCATCCTCCATCCTTTTCTCCTAATAAAAGCATGTATGAGTTTTTTTCCATCCCTTATTAGCTTGCCTACTTGACTTTTCCAATTCGTGAGCCTCTAAGTGGATTTGGAAACTGCTTTATGCACCTATGGGGGATTTGACTAGATTTAGTAAGCCTACTTTTGACTATTTTAAATGGCATCCTTATGCATTCGAATCTCTCATCTAATTATATATTGTAGTAGCCTATTACTTCACAAGGTTGGCTATTGTACACTTATTCAATACAGATTAGTGTTATGCTCCAATTTCAGTCTCTTTTGTGTGTAAATTTGCATGTTTGATTAGCAATTTTGTGAGTGCAATTGTTCTATCACTTGGGTTCAATTTCCACATGTAATCAGAGCCTTTGTAGATTGATTTATCTCCTTCCATATTGCTATTGCAGGTTCGACATCTTGACTGGGAGCACATTCTGCTGGTTGAAGGGCACAATTCTGAGCTATGGATCAATCTTAGAAGATCATCTTGGCTCCATTTAATTTATTTGAATGGAAAGTAGAGATGGAGATACTGTTGAGAGCGAAAGGTCTCTACAGGGTGACTATGGCAATTGAGGCAGAGCCCAATGTAGCTGTAGAGAAAATTAAACGGCACAATAGGAGGGATGAGGCCTATGGTCTTTTGTGTCTGAGCATATAAAGAGACCTCCTCTTCCATCTTGATGGATTGACATCACCTAATGAAGTATGGGAGAATCTTGTAGAGATTTTTGGTAATATAGATGAGATGAGAGGACATCAAATCAAGAATGAATTGATCTCTTTGAGTTCCAGCAGCTTCGAATCCTTGCAACTCTACTTTTCCAAGTTTAAAGCCCTTGTTTTGCAGCTTAAACAATGTGGAATTGAAAAGAAGGAAGAGCAACTAGTTTTGGCCATACTCTCGAAGCTTGGCCCCGACTATTCAGTGTTTGTTTTGACCTTCCATGCCACCAAGTTGACAGTTTGATCCTAGAAGATGCCTAAGCTTGTAGAGTTCATGGAATCCCTCACACAAGAACAAGATAAATTGGTGCATTAGAGGAAATTTCAACTCAAAATGCACCTTTTAACTTTAATTCATATTCCATGTCATCATGTGTTAGCCAATGAAATTGCTTTAAATTTGAAATACCGTATAGGTCTTAAACACTTTTTTTAATATAAATTTGGGGATAGGTATCATAAAAAAAAACTACTTTTTTTTGTTGTATTTTCGACATATCTCCTCGTGTTTTTACTCAAATTTCGATCAGAAGAGATCCTTGGATGTGGAATTAAATTCCACATCCAATGAGTACGCACTTGGCATACTTTTGATGGACCCCGCTACTCGAAAAACAAGAAACAAGAAAAGTAGTTTTTTTTTTCTTCCACCAAAATTAATAAATATTATTTTATTATTTTAACTATTATTTTATTAATTTTTTTAGGAGGCCCATTTTGAGTTGAAATTTCCTCTAATGATGATGGGCACCATCAAAACTTCCAAAGACCAAGCTTTGGTTGCTAGAGATTCGAGGGTGGATTCAAAAGGCAAGAAGAAAGCTAAGAAGCCACCTAAGCAAAAGAGAGACAAGAACAAGTCTCAAGAGGAGCCCCAAGGCTCCAAGAAGAACTTCCAAAAGAAGAAGAACAAATGAGAAATGAGAAAGTGTGCATACTGTAGTAAGGGCTATCATCCTGAAAGCTCCTGCATGAAGAAGCAAATTGACATGTTGAACCAACTCCTGGAGAAGAATAACATCTCCCTTCCTGATTGCTCAAAGAAGAGGGAAGGAGGATCAAATTTAGAGGACAGAGAGAGAGTACATGCTTTGGTTGCTGACACATCAAGCTCACCTAGCTTCATCATAGACTCTGGAGCTTCAAGACATATGGTTTCGACCAAGGAGGCATTCTCCTCTCTTGACATGTCGAAAGGTCCACCAATAGTGCTGGGACTGACAGTTTAGAGAAAGGAAGGATTGATCTTGACCATGGTAAGTTCAACAATGTATTGTATGTTCAATGTCTTTCCTCTAACCTCTTGTCAGTGTATCAGATGACTCACATAGGGTCTCCAAATAAGTTCATATTCTCCCTTGATGATGTTGAGATCACATAGATCTCGAATGGTAAAGTCATTGCAAAAGGAGTTGTAGATCACACTTCGAAGGTATACACGTTTTCACATTTTCTACCATACTCAAACCCCTCTACTCTTCTGATTCATGCTAATGAGGCAAGCAAGCTTGGGCATGAAATATTTGGCCATATTAACTATAAGCATCTTTCTGATCTATGTGAAAAAGAAATGGTCATAGGGTTACCAAAGATTAAGTTTTCCAAGGGAGTCTGTCAAGGTTGTATCCTAGGAAAACACCCAGAGCATAAATTTGAGAGAGCTAGTCATGAGAGAACCTCTGCACCTCTTGAGTTGATCCACAGTGATGTTGCTGGTCCATTTCCTTATATGTCAATGAGTCAATCTAAATATGCATTGACCTTCATAGATGAATTTTCCAGGTATTATTGGGTTTACTTCTTGAAACATAAGTCTGAAGTTTTTGACCTCTTCAAAGTCTTTAAGACCTTGGTTGAAAACTAGTCTGGGAGGAGACTCAAGATCCTCAGATCTGACAATGGTGGTGAGTATGTCAAGTTTGAGTTCATTCAATATTGTAAAGATGTAGGTATTCAGATGCAACATTCAATTCCTTACACACCACAACAAACTGGTATTGCTGAGAGAAAGAACATATCACTGAAGGAGATGGCAACCTGTATGATGGAGGCTAAGACTTTGCCACCAAATTTTTGGGCCAAGGCTATAAAATGTGTATCCTATATCTAGAATAGGGTGCCTCATAAATATCTTGATGGTATGACTCCTTTCGAAGCTTGGAGTGGGCACAAGCCAGATGTGACTCATTTTAGGATTTTTGGCTCAAAGGCTTGGGATAGAATTCCAACTGAGAAGAGAAAGGATTTGCAGCCCCAAATCCAAGAGTGCCTATTTGTTGGGTATTCTGAAGATTCAAAAGGGTACAAGCTGATTAACTTGAGCACAAACAAAGCCTTCATTGAAAGGAGTGTTGAGTTCCAAGAAGAGCATTTAGAAACAGTTGAATTTGGAGAGTCTTCTTCACCACCAGAACCATTGAATGTAAGTGAAGAGACAAATGAGTTTGCTAATTCTGATATGTCTGATAATGATGATTTAATTGCAGATCCTAATAGTCCTACAAGACCAAAATGGGTAAAATACCATTCATGCAGTTGGGGAACTAGCTGGAAATCCTAGTGATCCTAGGAGGACTAGATCTTAGTTTGAGAGTGCCCTGTGTATGAAAGACCCTTTGTTTGCAGAGAAGTGCTATCTGATGGTTGAATCAGACCCATAGACATATGAAGATACAACACATGATCCAATATGGCAAACAACCATGAAAGAAGAATTCAGCTCACTCCAGAAGAACAACACTTGGGAACTGGTTGATCTTTCCCCAAGGAGGAAGCTAGTTCAATGTAAGTGGGTTTTCAAAACTAAGTTTGCTGCTGATGGTTCACCTTTGAAATATAAGGCCAGATTGGTAACCAAGGGCTACTCACAGGTACATGGTATTGAATGCAATGAAACCTTTGCACCAGTGGAAAATATGGACTCCATCAGGCTAGCCTTAGCCATTGCAGCTTCGAAGCAGTGGGAGGTACATCACATGGATGTGAAGTGTGCTTTCCTAAATGGAGATCTCATTGAAGAGATTTACATGTAGCAACCTGAAGGGTTTGTTAGTAATCCATCTTTTGTGTGCAAGCTAAAGAAATTTGTATGGGCTTAAGCAAGCCCCCAGGGCTTGGTATGCCAAGATTGATGGATTTTTTCTATCATTGAGTTTTGTTCGATACAAGTCTAATCCTAATGTTTATTTGAAGCTGATTCATGGTTATTTGATGATTATTGTCTTGTATGTAGATGACCTTCTGATTACAGGAAGTTCAAAGAAATAGATTGCCTCATTGAAGGATGAAATGAACCATGCGTTTTCTATGATTGATTTGGGGTTGTTGAGCCAATTCTTGGGTCTCGAAATTGCTCAATCCCAACATGGAATAAAACTACATCATTCCAAGTATGCTTTAGATTTTCTGAACAAGTTCAACATGAAAGATTGCAAGCCAAGCAAGACTCCCTTCCTTTCAGGAGTTAAGCTTGAAGAAGCAGGTTCTTCTCCTATGGTAAATAATACACTATATAGGCAGTTGATTGGGTGTTTGCTTTACCTTACACACACTCGACCTGATCTTTATTATGTAGTAAGTGTGGCCTCAAGATACATGGATCAGCCTCATGAGATCCATTGGAGAGCAGCCAAAATGATCCTTAACTTTTTTCAGGGAACAAGAACTCATGGGATCTTCTACAAAGCTAAATCTGATCTTGATTTGATTGGGTTTACTGACAGTGATTGGGCAGGTGACAACACAGATAGAAAGTCAACATTAGGATATGAGTTCATGCTTACTAAAGGACCAATCAGCTGGTCAAGCAAGAAACAGAGTGCCATAGCACTCTCATCTATAGAAGCAGAGTACAGAGGAGTTGTAAATGCAACAACTTAATGTTTATGGTTGCAGGGGATACTTGGTGAATGTTGCTTCGAATAAGAGTTTTCAACTATTATATATTGTGATAATCATAGCACCATTCGGATATGCAATGATGCAGTTCAGAGACAGAGAACCAAACACATTGAGATCCATATGCACTACATTAGACAACTTGTGCATGATGGCACCATTCACCTACTCTTCTGTGCATCTTCAGAACAAGTAGCAGACATCTTCACTAAAGTTTTTTGTGAGAAGACATTCAGCAATATCAAATCACTGCTGAGGATTGCTGGTCATGCTGTGAAGCATGGTTGATGACAAGATTTTTAAATTTTGTTTTACTGTCCATGTTTAAGGGAGAATTTTTCCACTGGGTTTTTGCCTCTTTCCTTTGTTAAATGGACATGCAGTATGTAAAGGGTGACTAAGCCTTGTTGCTAGGCCCTATAGTTTTCTGATATTTAATCATAAATTCAAGCTTAAGTGGGGGTGTTAGAATAGTCAACCCATAGTTAGCTACCTTATACATTAATTAACCCATTTTTGTCTTATTTTCTTAGTTTCCAATATTCCACTCTATGCAAGTTGTCTTCCACATGTCCTAGAAGTCAAACTTGCTAAAACTGAGTCATGGAGCACTTGGGAAACCTCCTGGAAACCATATTTAGCAATTCTGCTTTATTCCAGATCCTCCCTAGTGCATATCTGCTTTTTCTGCTAAGTTGCCTGCTTTATTGAGATTTATGGCAGAAGGGAAAGTAAGACTAGGTGTAGTTGACTTGTTTTTTGCCCTCATCATCCTCCATCCTTTTCTCCTAATAAAAGCATGTATGAGTTTTTTTTCCATCCCTTATTAGCTTGCCTACTTGACTTTTCCAATTCGTGAGCCTCTAAGTGGATTTGGAAACTGCTTTATGCACCTATGGGGGATTTGACTAGATTTAGTAAGCCTACTTTTTGACTATTTCGAATGGCATCCTTATTCATTCGAATCTCTCATGTAATTATATATTGCAGCAGCATATTACTTCACAAGGTTGTCTATTGTACACTTATTCAATACAGATTAGTGTTATGCTCCAATTTCAATCTCCTTTGTGTGTAAATTTGCATGTTTGATTAGCAATTTTGTGAGTGAAATTGTTCTATCACTTGGGTTCAATTTGCACAATATTATATCCCAAACATAATTCTTTATTATTAACTGGTATTCTTTCGCCATTGCTTCTAACCACTCTTTCTTCTTTCCAACTTCCTCGAAGTTGGTGGGTTCTTGATCTACAAGGTCACACATCAAAGCTACATAACTAGAGAACGACTTTGATCTCTTGCTTGTTCTTGTGGATCCTTCTGAAGCTCCATACTTCTTTGCTTCTTGTATTATTTCTCTTAACAAAGAAGGTTTTATATTTCAATATATATCCCTAGTAGGGGTTTCCTAAGGTTCTAACATATCATGATAATCTGATTCTACTATTTAAGGAGATCAACTTCTACCTTTCTAGGAGGTACATCCTCTTCATGTACTTCTTTAAGATGGCACCTTCTAGATTTCTTAAGAGAAATTTATTCATCAAATGTCACATCCCTACTAATATCAATATGATGGAATCCTGAAATGTATATCCTGAAGGTTTTGGATACTTCATAGTATCCAACAAATATTCCTTTCTTTCCATAAGGATCCAACTGTTGATGTATTTGTAACTTCGGAATGTATTCACTTGTATATTTCATATATTGTACCCCGATGTTTATTCCGAGAAGCGTCTGTAACGTATTTGAGTCATGTCATGCCCCGACATTCCTATCGGGAGATTGAATAATGTAAACAAGTCATGTCAAGTCATTGTGGGTAACCCTCCTATTGTACAAGGGTTAAAGTCCACACAGTTTTGGGGCCCTAGGGTTTTTATACTATCCTAGAGAATTCGACCCTAGGTGAGTTACTGTAAGTCAGGGAAAAGTCCCCACAAGTTGTGGGGCACTAGGGTTATTAGACTCTCTTAGAGATGCCAGATCTAGTAAGTAATTGTTAAGTGAGGCCGACATGCTAAAGTGGACATTAAGTGAATGCAAGAATATAAATAGAGAGTGAGCCTCTCTATTTATCACACACACACTCACTCACTGGGGTGCATGAGTGAGAGAAGAAGTTGCTGGGACAACAGAGAGAGAGACTGTTGATGTCGGGAGATCATCTTACTATTTTTGTGGTTTTTCTTTTGGTGCTGATTCTATCTATGAGGAAGTTGTGGGGTTTTCTCCTTTATGGTTTCCTCGAGGAAAATATTTGTGTTAATTGTCTCTTTTGTTTATTGCTGTGCATGTTATTCTCTCAGATAAGATCCTAAGATCATAATGCTAGCTTGAATGATAAAAATCTAACATGGTATCAGAGCTAACCTGAGTATAAAAAATTATGCAGCTGCAGGAGTTGGGGATTCTTAATTTTTGGGTCTCTCTCTACAATCCATCAAGAAAAAGTATGCTAAGCTAACTCTCCACTGAAGGGCGCATCTTTCTGTCAAAGTAGAATTCGATTCCGGACATTTTCAGTTTTTTGGTGCGGGAAATTAGGGCTTATTACAGAAGAAGAATTTTTGAGTGAGCCCAGCATAGGATTTATCTCCTCATCAAAATTGAAGTTTAGAGACCTGGGTCAAGATTTTTGGTTGGGTATAACTCTGGGAAAGTCAAACCCTAGTTTGACCCCGGGCCGAAAAAACCCTAAAATACTAAAACTGATAAGTTTTGGTACATTCAATATATCTTGGGATTGGAGAAAGATCAGGAGCTAAAACATTCACAAGCTAAATATAAAATCCTAATTTCCAATGTGTCCAAAATTCAACATCAGATTCACTATATTCTAGGAGATATGATCCCTCCAAGTTAGGGTTCCAGCCTCTTCCAGGATTCATCCCTAAACATGACACTTGGGGAGAATTGCTATATCTCGGGCTACGAAGGTCCAAATAAAATTTATGAAGATGTTCCATAAAGGGAACAAACTTTAATTTTTGTGGTCTGATTCTCAGACCCAGATGATGAAACAGTGACACGTGGTAGTCCGTACAACTTCGCTATGCTAAACAGTACTGAAACAGGTCACCTTGGGAAAACACTCATAAGTCCCAATTGGTGAAACCAATTCTGATGAAACCTATGGTGTTGGAATAGGGACAGGTGAGGCTACCTGAGTGAAAAGTTTTAGACATAGAGGAGTAGTAATTTCGAAGATACCATAGAAACAGTATCAGGAATTTATGCAGAAGAAATTGGTAAACCAGGGCTTCCTGTTCCAGGAGCTTCCCTCCACTGTTTTCAGAAAATGAGTACATTGGACAGCTCACTTTGAAGAGGTATATCTTTATATCCAATCAAATGTTAAATATTCCAAGTTTTGAAAATTAGGTTTTCTCTCACAAGCCCTAAATCAACCAGCTTCGGAATGAGGACGGACACCTCAAATCAGTAAGATCTAATCTTTTGCTATTTTCATTTGAGGTTCTCATTTCAAAGTGATCTATCACATCAGCTTGATGATAATCTTGTTGAAGTTGACAACTTCCAAGCATGGAAGTATATGATCTCTCTGAAGAAAATGAATTGGACACCTACATAAGTAGAGAGGTTCTAGTTCCAGAGGGAGATGAGGCTAAAAGCCTTACACCAGAAGAACTTGGTCAAGGCTAAGAAGATCATTGTTGATTCAATCATGGATCACCTTGTACCACAAGTGTATTCACTAAATACACCGAAAGAGATGTTTGATTCCTTGACCAAGCTATTTGAAGGGAACTACATAAATCAAAAGATGACCTTAAGAAATCAATTGAAGAATGTGAAGATCTAGAATGCAGAGACCATATAGTCATACTTTATGAGAGTCTCTCAAATCAAAGAAAAAATTGTAGCAGTAGAAGAAGAAGTGGAGAATGCAGAAGTGGTGATAGCCACCTTGAATGGAATCCCAGGATCATGGGATTCATTCATGTGAGGAATGTGTGCCAGAAGGAAGTGATTACTTTCAGAAAGACTCCGGGAAGAGCACACATAAGAAGATGCTCAACTCATAATAAGAGAAAAGAAGATGGGAGCAACTGAAGATAAAGATTTCACGATTCAAAGAAGATACCTCAAGCGATGAGGAATACGAAGGACTCAAATCTTGAAGAACCTCTTTTCCATCTTAGCATCTGGATAAGAAACGATGCTATTATGAATGAAGAAGACGATGAAGCTGAAGGAGTCTACCCATGAAACAAATAAATAAGTATTCACTTGTCATTTCATGATATTGTTTTTTTATGCATTTGTTTATATTCAGTTAATGTATTACGCATGATAGAATGTTTGCATTGATGAAAGTATACTACTAATATGCATGTGATGGGTAAGTAGATCATGGTTCTATACAACTCTCCATTGTTGCTTATCTAGAATGAAACCTCTTTGCTGACATATTGGATTAGTGCACAATCTCAATGTTGTCCTGGTAGAGATGGAAGGCATCTAGAAAGTTTTCATGAGATATGGATGAATGTTGTACTGGCTAAAATAGTTGCATGATCATTTATTTATGCATAAGAATTTGCCATTATGAATATGCCTTATGAAATATTTCTAACCATACAAATGCATTTGACTTGTAGGAAATATCGCATACATAATCGCCTACAAGCAAAGAAGGATGAGACTTGTTTCTAAGAACAAGTGACGCCAAGTTCAAGAGGAAGATTAATATGAGGAATGCAGCGACATCATCGATGCAGAACCTTCTAGATATGAAGAAGTAACCAAGAAGAAAGGGAAGATCAGTTCAAGAAGAATGATTTCTAGGATGTAGTATCGATACGTAAAGGGAAGTTCGTAGTTCCATCATGCAGTAGATGGAAACATCATGGGATACAAGGAAAGATTCGTAGCACAAGGCTTCTCACAAAAAGAAGGCATAGACTGCGAAGAGACATTTGCAGCCACTGGAAGTAAAGACACATGACAGGAAGAATCATGTGTGCAAATGAAAGAAGGACTTGTATGAGCTCAGAAGACACCCATGGGATAACACATACATGAGGAGCTTGATGAAGATCTAAGCCTTTGCTACAAGGTTGATAGAGGATGAAAATCTCACAGATGGGTGCGAGAAGAACCTTTGAAAAAGTTCAAAATAGAGGATCTTGATATCTAGTGATCCTAGATGGACACATAGAATATTAGTAGCCGAGGAAGCTACTTGTCACTCTGGTACCGAATGTTTCAGTACATAGAGTACGAAAGACAGAGGGAGAATGATGCTCCGCTTCAGAGGGAGTGACTGCAGAAGATCCCAAGGTTCAACATGGTACAATAGGATGGACAGATTACTGATGACTCTAGGCTTTACTGAGAGTAAAGAAGATTCCAACATTTGCTTCAAGGTTGAAGGCAGAAGACCAGTGATGCTCCTGTTATATGTTGATGAATTGTTCCTAACAGAAAAGAGGAACTCATTAAAGTTGCAAGAAGGAGACTTACTTTCGAGTTTGAGATGAAGGACTTGGATATGATGCACTACTTGCTAGGCATGGGAGTGTCACAGAATGCGGATGGAATATCCCTGAGACAAGGGTAGTATGTAGTAGAGATCCTGAATAGGTTCAAGATGACGGACTGCAAGGCCATGACCACACCTATGGCATCGAACCTGAAGCTATTGAGTGATGCTTCATCAGAAATGATTGATGCTACGATGTATCGTCAGATGATTGGGTCCTTGATGTACCTGACGAACACAAGACCGGATATTTGATTTGCTGTGAACACCTTGAGCCAATTCCTGACAGGTCCAAGACATGTTCACTTGATTGCTACAAAGCATATTTTGAGGTACCTAAAGGGTACAATTGATTATGGTCTCAAGTATGAGGTAAATCAGAAGATTAACCTGGAAGGTTATGTTGATTCATATTGGGCAGTGCCATCGATAGGAAGGACACTTCAGAGTGTTGCTTCAGTATGGGATTGTTATAGCTGATTTCATCACTCCAGGTGAATCACACTTTGTATGGCCTTCCCCTGTCCCGCTGCAGACTCCTTAGACCCCATGAACCACTTTTTTGTCCTTTGATGTTTCCTTGATCATCCCTAAAAACATATGAAAAATGATACACGCGACTTTTAAACCTATAAGCACGTATATACGTGGGTTTGACAACTAAAACTGTGTACATCGGGATGTGTGCATAATCCAAATCCTTTTGGAGTTTTCCTTGACATGGATCCGACTCATTTGACTCCTGGCCTTCCCTATGCCTTGAGATCGCTCGGTTTCGACCTTTCATTATCCCTTTGAAAGTTATATAAGGAACCCCTTGGTACATTGAAGGCAAGAAGAGAGAATTGAGAGCAAAGAAACTATAGTCCATTGTTTCCGGAACTTATGCTTGAGTCTGCATCCCTTTCTCCCTTGGAGCACTAGTGTGTTCTTCCCAAGCTTGCCTTTTGCTTGTGAGCTTGCTATTGAGAGATGGAGGATTGAGGTGGTGGAGGCCCAAGTGGGGGATTCAATTTCTCCGGTTCATAGACATGCCGTCAGAGGTTGTATATTGTAATCTCTAATTTATATTAATAGAAATATCTTTTCCTGTCCAATAATGTGTGTTTGAATGAATACTTTATCCAATGGATTATGTCAAATGCTTTTACATTATTGATTATATATGCTAGAATAGATCTAACACCATGATATATAGAATGCTTGTATTGTTTACTTGTTGTTGAGGAAGTAATAGATCAATTCAAGCTGAAGATTGGAAATCTCAACGGGGATCTACTTCAACCGTCCGGAATAAGGTACGAGGTCTGATCCTTTAGTGTTAGACATTTAATTTCTATTGCATATTGGAAAGGATTGATTTCTGGAGTCAAGCTGTCTGTTGTGGTACCCCAAGCCATAGGAATTTCTCTCCGTAATAGAATTGGCGACTCTGCTGGGGAGTTCCTAGTAGTTGTCCTTTGGGGGTTGTTTTATTGGCATTCAATGAATTTGAATTGCTCTTTCTCTCTTGTTTTTGTGTCGGGTCTGGGGGCATGTATTCCTGGTAGGGTCGGATTGGTGTGAAGTTTGTCTTAGCCTGTCTGTTTGCCTTGTGTAAATTTGAGCATATAGATCTGTAGACAAATACACAACTCACAAAGAAGATCTCATAATTTACTCAGCAATTGAAGAATGAAACAGTGCAAAAGGCTTGCAGCTATGAATGCTTTCATTAATCAAAAAAGTAATCTAGATGATAATTACAATAAAGTAAAATGGCTTTAATAGCCACAAGCAATTCGAATCCACATGAGGAAGTTCGAATTGATTAGACTCTACTTGACTGTAGGTAACCAAGACTTGTCTAAATCACTATCAGAGGACCCAGTAGTTAACTGTCCTTGTCTAAACCATAACCGGAGTTCATCGGAGCTCTAAAACACAACTCAAGTGTTACATTCAGTGTTGACCAATGGTTAACTGACTGTGGTAGGTGAGAAATGCGCCCCACATGTGTGCAGTCAAGTAAACCTAGCACTAACTGAATGTGGAGGACTTGAACTGAAAGTAACTGACTCCTAACTTAGTTTGACTAGTCATTAACTGACGTGAACTGACCTTGTTTGGTTTCGGCACTCCCAATGGCTTCCTAAATTGTAGGGATTGATCTAGGAGGCTCCTAAACTTATGAAATCAAGTGCAATAAGTGGAAGTGAGCCTCAATTAGTGTTCCCCACACTTTAGTAACTGAAACATGTGCCCCAATTAGGTCAAGTTTACCCAATGGTGCTAATGACTATAAATAGACTGGATGGACTCCCGATTTAGAAATGACTCCCGATTTAGACATATGACCAAATTTCGACAAGGGAGGATTAATAATCCTAACACCCCCCCCTGAATGCTAACTTGGACAAATTGTGGGCCCTGGTAACTAAGACCATAGGTCACCCATTACATCAAGTAAAATAAAGTAACTGCTCAATACAAGGAGCTAGGGCAAAAACCACATGGGAAAAAAGCCCTCCTTCTAGCTAAGCAGGTAGAATTAGGTCTCAAGTTTGAAAAACTTGAAAATATGTTGCTGCAATATTCATCTCTGTGAGGTAGTGAAGCAGCATGCATGGTGTGCTGTGCACAGGTATTCTGGGGCTTGGCATGTAGACTTCTCTTTCTTCTCCAAAAATGATGATGAGAGGAAGGAGAAATGTAATCTTTGTCTCTTGCTGAATGAAGAGGTGTATGATCATATCCATTCTTCTGAATGTAGTAAGACTGAGCCCTTGCCATATTGCATCTTACAGGAAATCTATTGCATCTCTCTGAAGGAGGTAAAATAGTATGACATAGCGCAAGAGTCTTTCCCTTCTAAGTGTTAGGTGAGTTTTTAGTCATCTTCCTAGCTTCCAGTTTGGAAGTAGGGACTAAATCTGAGTCACCCTGAATCTCAAGGTCATAAACTGATATAGATGGATTTGCAATACTAGTAGAAGCTGTTAAAGAAGTAGATGCAATGATTTTACCTTCCCTTGCAGTTGGTTGCTGAGAGTGCACTGGTTTTGAAGGAGGCATGAAATGTGAGAACTCATATGCTTTTGAAGCATGATTCGCAATACCCTTTGCTATGATGCTCCCAGTAGAGATATCTGTGATCTCCACCGAGTCAGGACCAAAGATCACTCGCTTTGGAGATCCAGTATGGGTCATCTGATAGACAAATAACAAGTTTGAAGCCAAGGAGGGAACAAACAACACATCTTTGAACCTTCCATGTTAAAGTTGGATAGAACCCTTCCCTTTGGTTTGGACTTTACTGTTATTTCCCATCTGAATACTAGGACCATCAAAGGACTGAAAAGAAGAGAATGATTCTCTAGATGCAGCCATATGGTTGGAAGCTCTAGAATCAATGAGGAAGGCAGGTGTTGATGTGCAACAAGCCTTCAGTGCATGTCCTTTCCTTTGGTAGTTTTCTTCTTCTTCTTCAAAGTCTTCCTTCCTTGTGCTAGCAGGTATAGAAATGTTGTGCTTTTTCAAAAGAAGAGCCATTTCATCAAGTTGTCTTCTTATACAGGAGCTTTCTGAATGGAAACCCCTTCCACAGTAAGGGCAGAGGACCTTGCCTTTGCCATTCTTCTTGCTTCTCTTCGAACCTGAAGGTTCTTTTGAGTGCTCAGACTCATCTCTTTGCTTCCCTTTGTCATTCGCTACCTTATCTCCTCTTGCAACAAGAGCTAGATCTTTGGGAGATCGAATGATCCCCATTTGGATCAATTTATCATTCTCAGAAATAAGAGATTGGATGAAAGCATTAAGAGTGGGCATCTTTCAATTTGGAGTAGTGAGCCTTACTGTTTGGAAGGTGGATACAAAGACTGAGTAGTCTGAATTGAGCTTTGTGAGAATAGCAAGTATGAGTTGATCTTCATCCTTCTTCACTTTGCATTGCTTCAACTGATATATCAGGTTCTTGAACTTTGAGAAGAATTCATTTAGAGATTCAAAATTTGATGGATTGAGAGTAATCAGATCATTTTCTAGCTGATGGATCCTCATCTCATCATGCTTATCAAATAAGGAAGCAAGCTTGTCCCAAACCTCCTCGGGAGTGTCCAAGTCTTGGATGTGAAATCGAATATCTTTAGAGACTGAGGAGTGCATGAGTCCAATGGCTTCATCAAGCCTGTTCATGTACTTCGCTTTGTCTTTATCTGATTCTGGCTCTTCCTTTGTTTCTTCTATGAGTCTGAAGAGATGCTTGGTGCGGAGCAATACTTTCATGTCATCCTTCCACTCGTGATAGTTGAAGGGAGTGAGAGGCTCCATTAGATGATCCATTTTGAATGAAATAAGAAGGACTGAGCTGCTGTAGCGAATGCTGTAAGAAAATATGATAACCTGTCACACAATCAAACATACAAAGTAAGGTCGACAGTTTGCACTTTTGGAATTTCCTTCACACCCAGCTTAGTTAATCAAGCAAGATTGATCAACAATTCCTTTGCTTGGGGTATTAAGTGGTAAATTCTCCACTTTTGGTGCAGTATTGGAAGGAGCAATTTTGCTCAAAAATGATCCAGCTGGAGATCTGAGGAGGAAAGGAGTCTTGTCCACCGAGGCTTTGATACCATGTAAATTTGAGCATATAGATCTATAGACAAATACACAACTCACAAAGAAGATCTCATAATTTACTCAGCAATTGAAGAATGAAACAGTGCAAAAGGCTTGCAGCTGTGGATGCTTTCATTAATCAAAAAAGTAATCCAGATAATAATTACAATAAAGTAAAATGGCTTTAATAGCCACAAGCAATTCGAATCCACATGAGGAAGTTCGAATTGATTAGACTCTACTTGACTGTAGGTAACCAAGACTTGTCTAAATCACTATCAGAGGACCCAATAGTTAACTATCTTTGTCTAAATCATAACCGGAGTTCATCGGAGCTCTAAAACACAACTCAAGTGTTACATTCAGTGTTGACCAATGGTTAACTGACTGTGGTAGGTGAGAAATGCGCCCCACATGTGTGCAGTCAAGTAAACCTAGCACTAACTGAATGTGGAGGACTTGAACTGAAAGTAACTGACTCCTAACTTAGCTTGACTAGTCATTAACTGAAGTGAATTGACCTTGGTTGGTTTCGGCACTCCCATTGGCTTCCTAAATTGTAGGGATTGATCTAGGAGGCTCCTAAACTTATGCAATCAAGTGCAATAAGTGGCAGTGAGCCTTAATTAGTGTTCCCCACACTTTAGTAACTGAAACATGTGCCCCAATTAGGTCAAGTTTACCCAATGGTGCTAATGACTATAAATAGACTAGATGGACTCCCGATTTAGACATGACTCCCGATTTAGACATATGACCAAATTTGGACAAGGGAGGATTAATAATCCTAACACCTTGAGTTTACACAGCTTTCTTCATGTACATGAGTTTTTAACTCAAAGTCGCGTATACACGCGGGTTCCTCTGACATTTCTGCGTATACACGCGGGTTTACTGCGAACAGTCGCGTATGCCCTTGTTTTTTCCTTTTTGAGGAAGTTAATTGGTTGCTGGGTGAATTCTGATATTTGTTGAGTCTCCTTTGGCACTGCCTGAGTCTGTTTAGACCTCTGTTTCTGACCAGAAACGTTTTTTTTAGGATAATTTTTTTTTTTTAAGAAGGTTCTTGTCATAGCATTTTCGATTTTTTGTTTGAGATTAGTGCATTAGAGTTCTTTTACTTTAGTGCTTTGCTTGAGTGCTGTTTTTGGGTGCTTGCAGGGTCTAGGGGTCGTAGAATCATTCTTTTGCTTTTTGCATCTCTTTTATTTCAAAAAATCCAAAAACATTTGCTTATCATCATGCTTTGCATTTTGCATCTTTGCATTGTACTTGCACTAGATTTGCTTTGGAGTACTAGTTAGCACTTCATATAGGAAAAATTTGCATTCATCATTTGAAGAAGAATTGTGCATTTCACGTAGTAGCATACCCTGTTTTCATGGACACAATGCATTTGCATTGATT